>QEPC01014813.1:2717589-2759943 GCA_003113815.1 Sphenodon punctatus
AATAAAAAAATAAAAATAAATAAAAACATCACGTCTGCTCCTGGACCACGGCCCGGAATTGGCTGCCGTACCTGCTGCTGATTACGGGCCATGGCCAATACCCCAGGGGGCGGGCGGGCGGGCGCTGTGGCCACATTGGCCGGTGTCCTCGCCCATCTCCCAGAAGGCGGGTGGCCTCGGGAGCATGGGAGCAGGGCTGTGCAGCCGCACGTTGCGCCATGCAGCCCCACCCCCTCCCCCGATCCCCCTCCGGAATCAGAACAGTCCGTCAACAATCAATACGCAATTCCATGCCGGGGCCAATGGGCGCCCCGGCACATCTGAAAACACCCAAAGTCTAGGAGCAAATCACCATTGTACCCCATGCCAAAGAGGGAAATAAATTAGGGATGGGCAAATGCCCCCTTAAGCCCAAAGTAGATGAGGGGCAAATCCTCACTGTGCAAAAGAGGGCAATAAAAGAGAAATGCCCCCTTACAAGCCAGTCAGGTAAGAAGCAAATCCCCACTGCACTTCATACCCAAAGAGAACTATAAAAGAGAGATGGGCAAATTATGCCCCCTTGTAGGGGTGTGCATGTCATTTTCATTATTACAATAACGAACGAAAATGACATTTTGTTTTTGAAATAAAGGGAAAAACCTGAAAAACATATTTCAGGATGTAACTTTTTTTGTTTCTTATTCAATTCTGATTAAACATGGGGAGGGTGTACCCCCAATGGAGGGCACTATGTGCACCAATTTGTGAAATGATTAGGTAAAGGAAACCGATTTTAGAAGCAATTGAACGTTGTGATTTTCAGAAAAGCTCCATACACATTCATGACCACAACTTCTTTATCTTGCATCCAATTTGCATTAAACCTGTGAATATTATGTCTCTCCATAAGTCTAACACTCCTCCCAATTTTCAGAAAGATTGGATAAAGGGTCCTGATGGTATAAGACATTAACTTGAAAATACATTTCTAGCTGTATCATTTGTATATTCCATTCTGTTCAAAAGGTATTTGGCAGGAATGTATCACATACGTTCACTGTTATGTCTGCCAAACTACAGAACAATTTGATAAAGGGACCCAATTTTATAAGCAATTGATGTTGTCCCTGTGAAGACCATTATTCAGATAAATAGCAGCCCATGCAGTGCCAGTCAGAGGCAGGCACCCTGCATGGCAGGGGGAAGAGAGATTGTAGGAGAGAGGATGTGGAGCACACCAGAAGACTGATAGACACATTCACTGGCCAATTACTGCATGCTTCCAGATTTACAGGACCAATTGTTAGTGGCTTTGAGGCAGGCATAGAGGGCAGCCCTGAGGTGGGCATAAAGGACATAACTGGGACTTTGGGGATAGCATCCGAGCAATCAGGGGACATAATTTACACATCCAGGCTGGTCAATTATCACAATCACATCCTGCAGCACTGTGACGGAGGACATAAGAGAATCTCTATTGACTCTTTCCTAAACAGATGCTTCTGACTTTCCAGTAACAAGTGGGAGAGAGATGTTGGGATGGTCACAGCACAGAATGAGGACATTTGGTTGACCTTTCTGCTGGCCAACTGGCATCACCAACCGATCTTATACCACAGTGATGTAAGAGAATCCTTGGTATAGGCTCCTTCTCTGCATATGCTGCGCAGGCATATAAAATTGGGACCCTTTATCACAGCTTTCTGATATGTGGCAGAGATGATAATGAAAGTGTTATATACAGCCCTGCAAATTTCATGTACACTGGTTGGACTACAAAGATGTTAGTCAGATATACATTTATATGTTAATTGCTTATACCACCAGGACCCTTTATCCAATACTTCTAAAAGTTGGCAAAGATAGTAAATATGGGAAGGGGTGTAAACCTGCCAAGTGTCATCTACATTAGATATGAGGCAAGGAGGTTACAGCTAAGAATGTACATGAATGTATATGAAGAATTTTGCAAAATAAAATAATTCAATTGCTTCTACAATTGGATTCCTTTACTCAGTTCTTGTGAAATTTGGTACACTTAATACCTTCCATGGGAGATATATGCAGCCCACATTCCAGCCATATATAGTGAAAAACAACAAAGTTACAGCCACAGATGTGTTTTCCATTGAAACCAACGAAAATGAAAGCCAAAACGATTCAATTCAATGATTCAATTGCTTCTACAGTTGGATTCCTTTACTCAATCCTTGTGAAATTTGGTACACATACCGCCTTCCATTGGAGGTATATGCAGCCCAGGTTTCAGCCACATATAGTGAAAAACAACAAGGCTACAGCCAAAGACGTAATGAAAATGAAAGCCAAAATTAAATGGGGGGGGGCTGAAGCCCCCTGAGTCCCCCCTGTGAATCCGCCCATGATCTAATAGACACGGAGGGAGGAGATAAGGAGAGGGAACATAGGGAGAGACAAGGGATAAACAACATTCAAGCGGATGCGAAGTCTCAGGTGCACGTGCTTGGCTTGGTTGCAGTTAGGCAGGAGTCTGCAGGGAGGGCAGACAGTAAATATTGAGTCCACCCCAGTTTTAACTATCTTTAATAACTTTTTCATCTGCAAATTTGATCACCCCACTCTTCAGTCCCCTTTCCATGTCATTAACAATTTAATTGTTGTTTTTATATATTTTCATGCCATCCCCTTTTATTTATAACAGTGGAGCTATTCCGGGTGGTGCAGGGGCTAGTCAGTCCGGCATTCCTCCACTTTGGAGTGTAGTCATCTAGTGCCCATTGTGACTTGTTTGTGAATTATTTTGTGGATAACATCACTCGGATTCACCATGGCTTTGACGCTGCATTTTCTGTAATAGGGCAATTGGAGGTTATGAAGGCCTCCAATTGTCCTCCTTGTTCTTGTTTGTGGGATCAGTTTCAGTTGGTACGGAGGATGTTTTGGGGGCTGTCAGGGCCACCTGTTGTGATTTGGACCCTTGCCCATCCTGGCTGGTTAAGGCCTGCCGGGAGACGATGGGGCCATTGCTGGCGGGGGTGGTCAATGCCTTTCTTAGGGAAGGCAGGGTACCAGGCTGCCTTAAAGAGGCAGGGGTGTGACCCCTGCTCAAGAAACCATCGCTTGACGTTGACTCCCTTGCCAGTTATCGACCGGTCTCTAACCTTCCCTTTTAGGGAAGGTTATTGAGCGGTGGTTGCCCAGCAGTTGCAGGAGCATCTGGATCATGTCGGCTTTCTTGATCCCTCGCAGTCGGGGTTTCGCCCGGGATGACGCCGAGACTATGCTTGTGGCGTTGGTTGATGATCTTTGCTGAGAATTAGACCAGGTGTATTCGGCCCTGTTGATTCTATTAGATGTCAGCGGTGTTCAATACCGTTGATCATGAGATGTTGGTGACGTGCCTGCGGGACCATGCAGGGGTGGGCAGTATGGTTCTTGACTGGTTCTGCTCCTTCCTGGCCGGAAGAACTCAGCAAGTGGTACTCGGTGATTATTTTTCATCACAAGACCTCTTGTGTGGAGTCCCGCAGGGTTGTCTTGTTCCCTCTCCTGTTCAACGTGTATATGCAGCCGCTTGGTGAGGTGGTCATGAAGTTTGGCGCGCGGTGTCATCAATATGCTGATGACATCCAGCTCTACCTCTCTTTTTCATCAGACCCAGCAGTCTCGGTGCTTAACGGGTGCCTTGTGACTGTGGGGGATTGGATGAAGGTAAACCGACTGAAGCTGAATCCCAACAAGCCGGAGGTGATGCTGGTGGTAACAGCCCAGATCATGGATGGGGTCTGCCCTCCACTGGTTCCCCAGGTACAGAGTCTGGGGATGCTCCTTGACTCGCAACACCACTTGGATGCTCAGGTGGAGGCTGTGGCAAGGAATGCCTTCCGCCAATTACTTTTGGTGCATCGGCTTCGGCCTTATGTTTCGGACTCTGGTCACCATCATCCATGCCTTCATCACCTCTAGGCTTGACTACTGTAACGCACTCTACGTGGGGCTACCTTTGGTGATGGTACAGAGACTGCAGCTGGTGCAGAATGTGGTGGTCCGTCTCCTGGTGGGATTGGGCCTCCGGGAACATATTACACTGGTTCTTTGGTCTCTGCACCGGCTGCCTGTAGTCTTCCAGACCCAATTCAAGGTGTTGGTGCTCACCTATAAAGCCCTAAATGGCTTTGGCCCAACCTATTTGCGGGACCACCTCACCCCCCGGGTTCCGGATCGGCCCCTGCAGTCATCGGGGGGGTGCTCTCCCCGAGTCATCAGGGGGTGGTCCCCTGAGTCTGCCGGGGGGCCACAATGGAGAGGGCCTTCTCAGTGGGTGCCCCACAGCTGTGGAACTCCCTGCTGGTGGAGGCCCATTTGGCCCCGGATCGCCCATCGTTTTGACAACGCTGTTGTAAGACTTTGGGGTGGGGGGGGAGGATGGGTTGGGGGTGTGTGGCTGGAGAGATTTCTATTCCTCCCATTTGGTAATATTTTAAAGTTGTTTTTCATGTTATAATTTGAAATGTTGTTTGCTGCCCAGAGCTGCCTGTGGCAGGATGAGTGGGCTATAAATGTTTTAAATAAATAAATAAATAAATGTCTTACCTGTATTTTCCCTGCTGACAGTTACAGAGGAAGAGGCATCTTTCAATTTTCTGCTCTCTGCTTTTGCAGCAGGTAGTGTCACAGGAACCAGCTCTTCACTAAGGGACATACTGAATTGCTAGCTTTCATTTGTTTGTTCATTTACTCAAGGATGTTTTCATCAAGGAATAAGCTAGAAGCAAAATTAAACCTGCATGTGTATACTAAATGGCTGCCCCTTATATATATATATAAATAAAAACCACACAAAAATTCAGCCCCTCTTACTAGCTATAACCAAGAGGACATGGTACTTTGGTATACATCAAATGCTAAGTCAATTCCAAAGGGAAGTCAATTACATATGTGCCTATCAAAAGGAGGTTTCAAGACATTATTATTATTATTATTATTAAACATTTATAAAGCGCCAGTTGCAAAACCTGGCGCTGTACAGAACATACAATCAGACGCGGTCCCTGCCTGTGGCTTACAATCTAAAAGACAAGGAGGGGGAGACAAGGAGAGGGGACAGTGGGAGAGACATGGGAGAAGACAAACAAACATTCAGGCGGATGCGAAGTCTCAGGTACGTGTACTTGGCTTGGTTACAAGGAGGTTGGTAGCAGCAGTCAGCAGAGGAGGGCTGACAGTAAGAGCAAGGGGAAAGACTAGAGGGCATTGGGAAAGGCAGCATGGAAAAGGTGGGTCTTGAGGAGGGATTTGAAGGAGCGGAGGGAGGAGGCAAGGCGGATGTTGGCAGGGAGGGAGTTCCATAGACATACAGCTTTGCACTTTGTCAATCAGATCTGGCAAAATTCTTGGCTTGCTTACAAGGTTATAAGTGAATAAAAAAGCAAGCTCTCCCCTTCAGCTTTCATGTCAGGCTATCATTTTGGTACAATATGTGAAGTGTTCTGATATCTATTTTGCAATATTCACTTTCATTCATTTATTACACATGCCAAAAAAATATTAAGTACAGAACCTTGCTTACTAAGAGCCCCAACAACGAAATTTCTTTCTTATCAATTTGTACTCCTTTTATAGGTAATTTGCAGCTTTACTTCTTTGCAATTTGTGTCGTAAACAGAACACTTTTTGACATTCTTGTATTGGTTGCATTTATGACCCTAGGCAGCAACAGCACCTGTAGTAACTATTTCAGTTACTCTCAAATTAGCACACAACAAACCTAATCTCTCCCACTTGTTTACTTTTCCATTCTGTTTTCAGCACCTTGGTAAGATTTTACATAAATTTAATTTCTTTCATTGTTTGCTGGCATTCTCAATTGGCAAGAACAGCTTTCACTAGCCCTATGAATAACCACAGTTCTTGTCAAGTTCAAGCCATTTCTTGCATTACCTTGTTTTAAACCAGTACACAGTCATGTACCCATAACTGCACATAACCTGTACGCACATATAGTTTCTAGGTGGGTCTGAATACAAAGGTCCCACAGGGTACCTAACTACTTGTTAAGAAAATATGCTTTAGCGATGTTTTATTCTATGCTAGATAAAAGCGTTCTTGAATGACTGTGTCTAGTAACTGGTAGTCTCTTTTATGGAATGTGGAACATACATTGCAGTCTCACTGGAACATAGGGTGTTTTTAAATGAGTAAGGCAGGCAGGGGGTCCATGGCTGCAGGGTGCCTACACACGTGAAGTGCTTGGGGAGTGCTTCAAACGGGCAGTCCCGAGCATGGCTACCCCAGCCACGGAGGCAGCCATAGTACATTTGGCTCACTCCTGATTTTTCAGCAGTGCTCCGTGCATGGCCATGAGTGGCCACTGCATGGGTCACGGGAGCATGCATCCCCACGCTCCAACTTCACATGACCAGTTGGATGCATGGTCAGTGGGGGACCATGTGTGGACACGTCTTGTTTAGAAACACCCATACTCTAGATCCTAGATTGTCAAGATGGGGGTGGGCCCACCACGAGGACCTGGAAAGTATTCTGGGGGATGCGAGAAGAACCCCAGCTGGCAAACCTACCTCCGCGTTCTCACTGAGCTAGGGGGAATCTCCAAAATAAGGGGGTGGCGAGAGAGCGAGTCAAAGAACAAGGGTAAGAGAGAAGGATGTCAAAAGAAGGGTGGGAAGGGGGAGAGAAAGAGGAGAAAATGGTGTGCGTGTGTGCTATTGGTGGAGGGGGGCAAGACAAGCGGAAAGGGTGACATGATTCAACAAAGTCTGAGAACCACTGCCTCTAGAGCAATGTTCCTCAACAGGCAGTCTGGGACCAAACCAGACCTGCAAAGCCTGCACCTCATGCCCAACTACTTGCCACACAAAGAGTTCTGCCCAAGTTGCTGTATTTGAAATTTAAGTGGAGTCCTGTCCACTTTGCACACTCTCCTTTCCAGTCTGGATTAAGGAGGAGAAAGTGAGTGGGGCTAAACTCATCTCCAATAGACGAGGTGGTAAAACCTCCACTTGCCTACTCATTCTCCAGCGCTAAACTGCAGTGACTACACAGTCAAAGAGCCAGTGAGAGCAACAGCGGAGAGTGCACTCGCTCCTCGGACTGCTCTGGTGCTGTGCCTGGGACTCTATGGTCCTGGAGGCCCTGTATGCAGGGAGAGGCTGCATGCACCGTAACAAATGGGAAGCAGCCCTGTGAGCACACATCAGCCAGCATTCACCTGCATGGTGGGCTCTACATTCTCTGAGACAATGCCGTGAATGGGGGCTGGGTGGCACCCCACTGTCCGGTGGGGACGAACATCTAACGAACAGTGTGATCTAATGTGGGTTATCATCTCGTTTGTTTTCACCCTGGGAGGAAAAGGGCTTTCCACCCTCTTACACTAGTGCCACCAGATACATTAATATTTTTTTTTTTTAATGGGACTACTGAGCTTGGAGGGAGGAGGTGTCTTTTCTACAGGGATCCGTGGAGTCTTTGTGTTCAAAAATTCTGACCACCCCCTCAATAGTTCTGCCCTCACGCCCCCCCAAGCTTTCTCTATGTTAGTAATGGCACAGATCCTCCAGCAGCCAACAGGGTGTTGCCAGCGCTGCCTGCTCTGACTGAGCAGCACCTGAAGAATGACAGCAGCAGTGGCAGCTTCCACATATTCACAGCTCTCTGTTTCAGGGGATCCTGGGCTCCATGGATCAGTCCATTAATTTGCCCATAGGTAACTACAGTAGCTTATCCACCAATTCCAATGGGAACTTTTTACACCAGTAACAACAGTGCTGCAACGTGACAAATTGGAGACCAGTGTTTTTAGGTTTATCTCCCCCTACATAGCAATGATCTTCAGTGCTGGGCCCAAAAGCAGGATTCCAAACCTTTATCCTTCCTCTAATGGTGCATGTCTACTCTCCATCATATAGCTTCCGAGAAGGCCTTTCCAAAGGGAGGAACATGGCTCTACGCACACAGCAGAGGACAGCAGCATGAATACTATTCATGCTGCTGTCCTCTGCTGTGTGCCCCCCCCAAAACAGCAGAACAGTAGGCTGATGTAGTGTCCTCCACACACACTCCTCTAGGGTGTGACGCACACAGCCTCCCCTTAATGCACCTCATGGGGATGCAGTAACCCAGCAGGATTTTCCCAGCGGTTACTTCTCCCAGGCAGATGATTGCTGCAAAGCCAAAGTGGCCTCAGGAAACCAAGGGTAAGAGAGAAAGGAATCAGGCGCATCACTCCCTCAGGGAGTCCCCGCCCCGCAGTTCAGAGCTACAGCAATGCTGGAGGGCAGGCACCTCCCCAGTTCAGAACAATTGCCCCTCAACAGCAACAACAAAATATCTCGCCTCCCCCAGCTCAGGGCAATCTCCCGGGGGGCAGAGAGCCCCACCCTCAAAGCTACAGCCCCTCAGGCGAGGAAGCCTCACCCATCTCATGCCCCAGGACCGGGACCGCCACCGCATCCCGTCAGTTTAAAGCTGTATCCGTGGGGCCAGAAAACCGCGGCCACCCACCCCGGGACAGGCAAGCGCCTGCGAGGGACGCTGTCCCGTCAGGTCTTGGTTTCTAGGGCTGCTGGGGGTAAAGCGCCTCCCGCTCTATTTCGGAAGGGGGCGGAGTGACTGAACTCACATTGGCTTCCCAGCGCCGGTCGCACTTCCTGTTCATTCTGTTGCTATGGGAACGCGAAGCGCCCTCGCTAGCCGTCTACCCCAGCGCCTGCGAGTAGAAGAGCGTTTCTACCCGTAGTGCTCCTTTCCCTACCTTTCCCGCAAAAAATAAAATAAAATACCAAGATACTCTGTTAAACTCCGACCAAACTCTAGTTTCGTTGCCATAGTAGCAAACTACTTTGTAGAGGCGCATCAGGAGCCGCCTTACCCCATTCCCCCGCCCAACCCTGCCTAGTGCGCATGCGCAGTCGTGACGCTAGCTTGACCCTGGCTTCTGTTCGTTGCTTAGCAGCGCAGGACCCTTGCTGGTGTCTCCTTTCATCGTAGCAGCAGCCCTTATTGGGGGGGGGGGGGGGGGAATGTGCAGCCCGAATATGTGTGGGGGGGGGGGGGGCAGAAAGAGAGATGAGTCCGACCCCAGGAAAAGGGAAACAAGGTAACGCTCCTGCTTTCCCCCAATGATAGCGGGGGGCTTGTTCTTCGCCCTCTAGCCTAGCTGCAGACGTGGAAATACTGGAGAGAATTGTAGGGCTGCAATACATTAATTTTATTTATTAAAAAAATTATAGCGCCCGCTCCTGCCTAATAGTAGTTCCGGAGCACTGTACAGCACATAAAACACAAACGTATAAATCATTAATAAAATTCCCAATAAAAGAGGTCCAGGCAAAAGGCCTTCATATTAAAAAGCCCTACCCCCATTTAGACAGTTGGGTCAGGCGTAGGAGGGTGTTGTACTTCATAATCCTCCCATCACCTAATGGCTTTCTAAACCAATTTTGAGAGAGAGACTCGTAATTTATTCACAGAGATCATGCTAGGGAGGAGGTTTTGTGCATCTTTTTGAGGGCACGCCTGAGCTATAATTGAACCCTTGTTCTCCCCCCTTGTGAGACGTGCCTGTTCCTAAATAAATAAATACAGATGCTGTTCTATTCACTCTTCTTCTCGCACTTGCTGAAAGTTTAGTTCTACTAAGAGCCTTTAGGCTTCACCGTACCAAGATGTTCAAAAATCATACCCTAATACTCGTGAAATCAGCTACAGGGTTTTAAATAGTTTGAGATTTTTATTTGGGTTTAGGGTTCTTAAGAGCACATAATCCTATTCTCAAGCCTTGTCTTTCCACAGTATTCTTTGGATTTAAAAATAAATATTGCAATTTTCATGATTTTAGACTTTCTGAAAGCCCTAAATGTCACCAGACTTGCACTTACATCACAGAACTGACAAACCTTGCATCTCCCAAAAGCAGAGACAAGGACCTCTTAATTCAGGGAAATGGATCACTGCTAGCTTTGTGATCTCCCTTCTTTTTGCCAACAGTGTAAGATCTGACTGTTCATCCAGGCTTTCCATGAGGGAGTTGGATAGGGTAGGGGTTCTTTTATTTTATAGTAATTGGATTGTATGGTTATACATGTGCATATATATTGTATTTTTACCTTTTGTATTTGTTAGCCACCCTGAGCTGCTTTGGGGGAGGGGGGGAGGGAGGGACGGGACGACATTTGTAAAATAAATAAATTTGTTTGCCAGCACCAGCAGCAGTGGACAACTTGGATTTAAAGGGGGGGGGGGGGATATTTCTCCTCTGAAATATGTGGTTTGTAGATCACAGCCCAAGACAGATGGAGTTTTTAGACAAGTACTTCCACACCCATTACCTCATGCAGGTTGGAGGGCTGCATTGGTGCCCTGCAACATGCACGACAGCTGATGGGTGGATAATGAGTGTGGAGGCATTTAGTTTAAAAACACCCAAAAAGAATCACCATAAAGTCATTAATTTTTTTTTTTTAAAAGCAATCTTGTGGCATCTATGAAAATACAAACACAGAGATGCCTCAAGCGTTTAAGTTTATTACCCTGTCCTACCCCGATTTAGTCCATGAAAGTGACCAGTATTACCACCTGTGCACTAGGAGTGTTTGGCTGGATTACCAACTTGAATATTTTCATAACTCATTTGGTGCTGCTACAACTCTAAATTTGGGGCTTTATCTCGAGATTCCTTAACACCGTGATATCACAGATGCGGGGAAGATTAATGGTGACACCAAACAAAAATGAAAGTTACTTTAAAGATGCTCCCAATTCAAGCCACTGACTTACAGGGTTGGTTTATGATGTTTTGAGTGTTTGGGTCCGGCAGTACTGCAGGAAGTACAGGTGGATGGATGTGCACGGCCGTAGGGGGGGAAAGGACCCCTTTCCAGCAGAGCACAGACCTGGTTAAAAAGGTCACAACTGTCCATGAACGACTGTCATCTACCCCTGCGCAAGTAGAACCTTTGCAGCTCTGTACTGTGGTTACATTCTCTGAGTAATTAGTATAAGCTTCCAGCTATACCAAAGATGGCAACAGTGCCAGTTTTTCCAAATTTGGGCTCAGGTTCATTGGAAAGCATATAGTTCCCAATGTATACCCTCCACCCCATTCCACTTTGGGAGTACTGAAGGCACTTACAAGTGAATGAGACACCTAACATGCACCTGCTCCCCTCACAATTAAGCACGTTACTGCTTAAGGTTCAACTAAAAATCTTTTAGAAGATTACAGATGCTGTTGCTTCGCTTTCTATGCCTTGCCTCCCACCTCCCTGCAACCAACACGTCCAAGTGGGATGTCCCACATATTGGAAACCCAAACCCTCTGACACCAGACTACCTTGGTAGCTTGCATTCTCTGCTGCCCACTGCAGGATGTCTATGCCATCTACGGTCAGGTCTCTCCCTCCTTCATCTCCTGCCTGCTTTCCAGATTGGGTATTCCAACACACACCCCACTGTTGCCCCCATATTGTCCCACCTAAGCTAAGGGTGCAGACACAGGAGTTTTGGTGGCACCAGCAGTCCCAATTCTGAAATGGGATTCTGCCTGAGCAGACCTGCAGCTGAGGGGGGACAAAGAGGATATTGAAAGGTGCTGCTCACCTGGAAATCACTTCTCCAGCCTCAACTATATGTTCCAGGTTTTTCTCCTGTTAGTCTGAAGAAATTATACCCCTTTATTATGCAGTCTAATACACACCCACGCCAACATGTTAACTACATGCCTGTTCCTGAAAAGTCAGGGGATAAATAAAAAATAAATAAGCCAGAGAGAGAGCTCTCTGCATCCTTGTGGTTCTGCCTGCTATTCTGCAGCATGATGGGTATCATCTGCAGCCTAAGCAAGGAGTGAAACTACGCAATGCCCAACGCAGGAAGAAAGACATAGGCCAACACGTTATCCTAGATAGCAAAATATATTTGAACTCCTGTAATACAGTAGATTTTATAAACATTTTTTCTGCATGGACAGAACATGGTCACATCTTACAATTTAATACATTGTGAAGAGTTAACAGAACCAAGATTTCCCTCAACTCACCCCACCTCCAGAGGCATCTCAGGGTGGCTGTTACAAAGTCTCAATACGATGACCAGAACTTGTCAAGCCCACTAGAGGTAGAGTGCAACTGAGTTTCCACTGCTCCGTGACATATGTACAATTAACCATTCCTTCTGCTACTACCTTTCACTCCTCCCTTCCCCCTCCAAAAAACAGAGGCTGCTCTAGGAAGGGGATCTGCAGAGCTATTGAACACTTAACTAAGAGCCTGGCAGAAAGGAGGTCTGCTAGAAAGCACGTCTATTCAGGAAACCAAGAAGGAAAAAAAACCCCACAGATTTCCATTTCCCCCTAGTAAGCTGACATTGTACCACTCACGCCACAGATTCCCCCCTCCCATCTATTTCATTAACCATTGATTGCCCATATCCTCAGGCAGCAGAATGAAGTTTCATTGGATATCCTTATTTAAAAATACAATGTTAAAAGGTCAAATAGCTGGGTTTGGGATTTTTAAAAAACCACCACCACCACACACGAAATATGGATGGCTTTCCCCCCACCCACCTCCAAGCAGCAGAATGAACACAAGGTACAAGTATTCTGTATGATTTCCAATCCTTTCATGAGGACAAATACACAAAACCTTTGTGAGCGGTTACCGATTCCACATAGGCACAAAATTAGGACAGAAAAAATGGACCTCACCACATTAACACTGATTTGTGGGATGTTGCTTAGCTGCCGTGGCATTCGCGGGTATTCCAAAATGGAAATTGTCTACTTCATCCATGATTCAGACACAGTGGAAATATAAGTTTGCATCTTAGCTAACTCCACTAACAACATTGAAAATAAGTGTGTATAAACAGCATACAGTATTCATAGGAAGTAGTCAAATCAGCTGTTGGTCCTACATGGCCAGATCACTGACCAATCCCATCATAGTGCCAGCTCTCTGGACCTAAGGAAACAAGTCCCCCCAACCCCTTCTTTTTTTGTCCAGCAGCTAGACATGTTATTTACAATCTTCACTTCCCATTCAGCCCAACAATGTGCAATAGGTTTGCAAAAGCATCTAAGGCCTCAAGTGTTTCCCCAATGCTCAAACAGCATAACAAAAAAATCTGAATGTCAGGCTGATGCTAAACCTCTAAAATGTGTCCATTAAAAAAGCTAGCAAAGGTGACAGTAGTACAATTGCTAATGCTCAAAAACCATAGTTTCCAGGTGTCTCCATAAGGCCAAGGAAATATTAAAGGCAGTTCCAGCAGCTTTATACATCTGTATTACTGACATTTGCTTTCAGACATGCTTTGGCCCTGTGCACCGTGTTTGCCCACATGCCAATGCTAAAACAATTTATAACTCAGATTAGCATTTGGGAAACTCTCACAACTGGCATGATATAGTTAGGTCTTGATTCTCCCAAAGGGTCAAACAATTCTTCCTATTCTTGAGAACACTGATTGTGGGAAATAAACACAGGATTTAAAAAATCCAAGTCACTAATCTTCGTAACACTAGAGTGTGCAATGGTATCCATGACTGAAAGAAAGCAATTTAAAACACATGGGGTGAAAACAGACATGCAGGCAGTGCAGATGCTGCCTGTGACGGGGCAGGAAACAGTAGCTGCCCCTCTCCAGGTCAGGGGGGACAATGAGCAAACATGTCCATGGCCAGAGAGCTGTCCCGCCACCTGCATGCCCCGAGAAGGGGGGACCTCCCCACCCCACCCCCTGCGGGGTCTAAACAGCTGTGCTGGCCCACTGTGGCCTGTGTAATGACTGTCCGGGATCATCCAGAGGACTCGTTCTGGGGCAGTAGCGGGCCAGTGGAGAAACTGACATGTGGCAAGTCCTGGGCCACAGCGGGCCAGTGTCATGTCTGTTTTCACCCTAAGATACAAACGAATTGGAGTTTAATTCATTCTACAAGAGAAATGCTACTTACTGTGCGATTAAAAATAATTCCTCCCCCCCCCCAAAAGATAACCTGTTAGTAATACCTAATAAACCTTTTAAACATAACTTTTTTAAAGAGAATTCATTTTAATATTTTTATTCTGCTTCAACCTCAACACAGTTAATTTATAAGCACTTCCATGTTTTTTAATTAAGAAAAATCTCCGTGTTTAGAAGCAAACATATAATAAATCTCTCAACTGAACTATTTAAGAAGAGTCATGGAAATGTTTGGGATTCTTAACATTTTGTACAAACTTGAAATGAAAGCTTGAATTCACCTCACATTTGAGCTGAGCAAACAGTGCTCTTTTTATAGAAAAAGCAAGAACTTATTAGAATGGAAATGGAAACTTATAAAGGCCAATCAATTCTGGTGAAACTTGTTTCATCTTGAGTTGGTAAGTTTAGAAACCCGAAAGTCAATCTGCTGGTTACCGTACCAACACACCTAAGATGAGAGATTCCCCTTGTCAGCATTAGTATTCATGCTTAAAGATCCCAGCTTGAAAGTCAATACAACCAATTCAGTGCCATTTAGGTTGCATCCTGGAATAATTCTGGTAAGTTACAGCACTTGATTAAAGCCAAGATGCTCTTCTCAGTCAGCTCTCTCTTGCGGTGTGAGGTAATTACATCATGAGACAATTTACACCCCTGAGGTAACAAGTTATAGGAATGCCCTTGTTTCTAAACCAGTGTCCAACCAGATTCTAATCAGACAGGTCCTCTACACTGTAGGAATGACATTGCTGTATGAGAGAAAAATGGGGGTGGGCAGACATCAAGTGAAAGAAGGAATTTTGGATTAGATACAATCATATATAAAACTATTCCCAGCCAGGGGATACAATTTGGATATTTAGCATTTCTTCTCTTAGCAGTAGCAGGATCTCTCTCTCTTTACATAACTGAGGACGGGCTTGCCTGACCTCCATAGACTTCTAATGCAACATTTCAAGAAAGATGGGACCTTCTTTTTGGCCAGAGACTATACGGAGATGGGCACAAGAAAACACCAACTCAACCCTGATTCCTGGCTGCCTTTGTTTCATGTCAGTTTGTACTGTGACACAGTTATACGTATCCTGAAGTCATCATACTAATACTGCATCAACACTAACGGACATCATACATAGTAAGCCATCCCAATGGAGAGTGTTAAAACCCCACCAAGATTAATGGGTTTTTAAATCTCAGGTGTATCAGATATTCAAGGCATACTAAATGTTATGATCTGCGATCCACAAACTACATACTCCAGAGGTAAGCTATTTGTAGATTGCAGCCATGGAAAGTAGCAACACTGCACATGCAGTGCAAACTAACTTGCACTTTAGATGCATTGCCCATAAACCAGCATGTTATTAAAATAATTAGTCACAGATACTGAAAGGGAGTGAAGTGGCGGGAAATACAACCTTTCATTACCCATAGAGTCAAATGACTTTAAAAAAAGCACAGGAAGGGAGGAAGCCTAGGGGCATAAAGATGGTAACTGGGATCTTAACCATTAGAGAGGCTGGGCTTTCTTTAGTCAAAGAAGAAAAAACTAAAAAAAAATAAATCTTACACTTCTTTTGCTATAAGAAACAAGTTTCAAGTGTTAACTCAACATATCTTCATATAGGCAGTAACAACTGTTTCTTCATTGTAATCAGAGAAAGAAAATGTGGAAAATGTTCCACATCAACTGTTTCCCTCATTTAGGGGTATGTTTAGCCTCTGCAGAGACTGTGTGTAGAAAATAGCACTGGAGAGAGGATACATAAGCCATGTGCCTGCACTCTGGCTATTGCCCAGGAAATGATGCCCTGTAGCGCTGTCATATCTTGGTGCCGCAGCAACTAGTAGAGCTGCAGAGACCACGCCAATACTGTATAAGGGTCCAGTTACTAAAGGAATGCTAAAAAAGAAACAGATAAATGAGGGCCACTGATTAACCTTTGGCAAACTGTGCCAGATCAAGCACTGTCCTGAAATACAAAGAACACAAGCAAAATATAAACGCACTGTTGGGATGAACAAAATTCTGTTGGGCTTCCTCAACCAGCAGCAGAGTCTTTCATAACCAGCATGGAAATTACTCAGGCTGGAATTAGGTGTGGATGGACAGCCACCCGCAAAGCCTGTTCAAATTCCAGGCTGCCTCGGTAGACAAACACAGCAATTTGTCTTCAATAGCCAGGAGCCAGCTTCCCTTTAAAAAACTTGCAACCAATTTGTTGATCCAAGTCCTTGGAGGAGTACATACTGATCTTGACACACCGATGGAGAGAAGGAAGTCCAGGTTTAATGCATTTAAACCCGAAGGTGGCAAGTCCAGGAGCGTGGTTTCATGTAGTCCAAGAATGTGGGCTATGAGAAACAATAGAAGAGAGGGTGTATGTTGTTATTAGGGGGGGAAATTACTGCATGTTCTACTAATATAATGAAATCATCCCTTTCTTCCAGTGCAGGCCAGCGAGGCAAACTGCAACACACAACGTTTTCATGTCCGTAACTACACAAACTACTTGCCCATTGGGTGCTACAAGCCATAAATGTTAGCCACTCATTAAAATATACATTAATCAGTTACATCTTTTGT
Organism: Sphenodon punctatus; assembly: GCA_003113815.1. Classification (NCBI taxonomy): domain Eukaryota; kingdom Metazoa; phylum Chordata; class Lepidosauria; order Sphenodontia; family Sphenodontidae; genus Sphenodon; species Sphenodon punctatus. The sequence goes on from QEPC01014813.1 coordinate 2,734,127, forward strand.
TGCAAAAACACCTCTCTGCATACTTATCACACTGATCCCCAAAATCATGCTTGTGGACAGCAGGCAGCTGCTGCTTGCATGTAACCGCTATTATGCATACATAAGCCTGTTGCCTCACTTCTGATCTGGCAACCAGGGACAGCTTCTGTCCAACAGCAGCTGGAAGGAAACTACTGGGCAGCTGCAAAAAACAGCGCAGCATAAATGTCTGCGAAACCATCCAGGTGTCCCAGATGGCATCATTGGTTTCAGCATGCAATTGATTTGCACATAGCTCTAACACCCATTGTTTAGGATAGTAGGGTAGAGGCATAAACCTTTCAAGGTGAACCCAACTGCTCCATCTATGATCACCCCAAAATTTCATCATTCATCGGTTTTACATAAAAAAGTTTTATGCAGCATATAGTCATTTGAAGCCACAAGTCAGAATTTATGGGGCATAAAGGTCACCACCAGTGATGGAAATGATTATATAAACTGAGGTGATTTATTTAGAATAAGGGCCTTGAACTCTGAGCCCACTAGAAAAGGATTGCTGGTTATAGCATTGCAGAATAGATTCAAAAGCTCAGCTGACTTTGCATTCCTGGAGCAGTCTCAAGTGCCTCTACAAACAGATACAATGTGAAGAGCCACATTGTCTTTATTCCTCCTACAGCCCCCTTGGAATCACTCTTGAGTTAATTTGCTTTCCCATCCAGTCTGTTGTTCTTGTTTAAGGGAAATTTCCCATGTGCTTGAGTTAAGAGCCACTCTTCTGCTTTACCTTGGAGAGATTGTATTGCCTACATGTCTAAAAAAGTTCTCGCACTCTTAAGAGGCAAATTCACTTGAAAATTAGCAAATCAAGATGAAATAATAAAATGCACTGTTCAAAAAAGTCATACTGATTAAGGCCACAATCCCCTTACTTCAGACTAGCCCCACTGAAACCCATAGGAGTAAAGTGGTTTGTGGTCTAGAAGGGAAGAGGACAGGTAGGTAGGCAGGTGCATATATATGGGGTATGCAATTCGCTTTCGTTAAATTTGTAACAAAAACAATTTTTGTATTAGTTTTCGTTACAAATTCAAAAGACTAAGTTCATTTCAAACAAAATTTGTTGGAAATACTTGTTTTCTTCTTGCTCCCATTGGACTCTGTACAGCCTGCTAGGAGGCTGTGAAGCATTCCAGGGAAAGCAGAGGAGGGGGAGTGGGAGAGCAGTCAGGAGAAATAACTGGCATCTCCACTGGCCAATTGGCATTGGGAACACATCAGGCAGCACCGTGATGGACACAGAGAACCCCAGGATAGGTCTTTCTTCAATGCTCCAGCAGCTTGGCAGTGCCAATCATGGGGTTTGGGGGAGGGCACTGGAGAACCTATATAACCCCCTGAAGGGCCTGACAGCTTGTGTCTGCTGCTAGTTCTGTGACCAGAACACCTGGCAGATTCCCCTTAGCGTTCATTCTAAAGCTTCCATATCTTGATTCCAATCCCACTCTATCACTTTGTCTGTTTCTTTCCTACCTACTTAGGTGTTTTATTTTGATTTAAATCTTTGATTCCAATTTTCATTTAGAAATCTTCTCCCTCTCCGAGTCTTCCCATGTGCTATATTTTATTTATTTTCTCCTTTACACTTGTTCCCTCCCTTCACTTTTCCTTTTATATTATCGGATATAGATAGAATATAGAAATACATAAAAGAGTTCAATGTTGAGATTAGAGACATTTGTTCATATAAGAATATAGAAGTTATAGGGTTATTGGATTGTATAGGTTGATATAAGATTTTAGATTTATATAGTTTACATAGGATTATATAGATTGATATAGATTTATAGGATTATAGAAATTAGATTCAAACAGATTGTACAGGATTAGATATAGGAATTAGGAAACAATCTTTTCTCTGCTGCTCTGTGAAACTTCTCTTGTGTACATCATATCATCACACACTGTCATGATGAGGAAGCCACAAAGCACTATTAGTTCTGGGGCACCCAAGGCAGGGGTAGGAGCACCCTCAGGACAAGGATGGGGGTGCAAGCGAGGATTTGGCAGCCCATCACCAGGACAGCCTTCTCCTCTAAGCAGCACTTGCTGGGGGAGGAGGGTGTACCTTTGAGAACAGGTTGAGTAGCGAAGCCCCAGTCTTCCACTAGTTGCACTGGAGGGAAGGGGAAGAGAAAGGTACAGCAGATACTTTTTGAAATCGGCACCACATAGTGGTGCCAGGGGCAGCATCAGTGTTGATGGTGAGTGTGCTCCTGGCAGGTCCACACCTCCTGGTGGCCAGATTTCCCCTGTCAACAGCAGACTGAGCACCTATGGGCAGCAAGGGCACATCTCCCCTGACCACAGCACACCAAGCAGCCCTCTAATTACCCTCTCATCACCTGTAAGTAGTCCTCTCCTGGCAACAGCACCATGGGCCCCCGCTCCCCTTTGCTGGAGGATCTCAGGAGCAAGTGCAGTCTGGCGGGCACCCCTTCTCCTCCACCTCCACCTCCTTCTCTTCCTTAGGTTGAGTGGCTCAACCCTTCTCACCCTGTGTTAAATTATTCCATAGTTACTGGTTTGCTACTCACATTTTTCAAAGGACAATACTGGTGTGCGTACCACTCCTGGCTGTAAAGGCAAATGATAACACCCTGACCCAGGAAAAGAGACGTCCACATGATCACATTCCAAATGGGCCCTTTCCGACGGTCATTGAGAATGAAATTGAAAACCACTACAAGGAAAATAGAAAATAAAGGCACACCATTCAAGACAAGTGCAGCTCAGCATCCAAAAAACATCAGAAATCAATGACATTCCTGAATTCTCCTATAGGGTGTTTTCAGACAGGATGTTGGGCACAGATTAATCTGTGCCCAATGTCACGTTTAAAGAAGGCCGCCAGATGTTGGCCGGGGCCATAGCCGTGCTTAGCCCAGGATGCTCCTGAGAACCATCCCTGATGATGAACAGCCCAGGCTAAGCGCTGCCACAGCCTGTGCAATGGATGCCAGGCTGGGGGTAGAGTGGGCTGTCATATTTGATGGCCCGCTCACACTTACCCTAGTCTGAGTTGCAGCGCTTCTGGGCAGCCATGGTGGCCCCATAGGCCACTGTGACCACTCATCAGGGAAGGGGGCAGGCCACTCTGAGCAGCATGGAAGTGGGGCTGTGTGGACACACATCCACGCATCACCCTGCCCTCTCCCTGCCTACTCCCCAGCCACCATCATATTTGTTCGGCAGCCGAGCTTAATCCTGCCTGGAGTGAGGGCTCTTACTCCGGGAAGGATCAGGGTGTGGCGGTGCTCAGCAACATCATGTGTGAAAACACCCATAGTTGCTCAATGCAGAGTAGCTTTAATAGGAGGTCTGGCTTTCTAACCTCCTTGCGTCGTTATTGGGTTAAGGACAATGGTGCATACAACATATTTAAGTCTGACTGGAACAATCAAATGCTCACTGCTTTGACCCATGTTCCTGGTAACCAAATGTATCAGGCAATGTCAACTATCCAACTCATTTATTTATTTAACTATATTTAGACACATTTACCAATTTATGTTTTAGTGTTATATGCTAACTGTATGTTAACCTTAAAAGTAAAGCGCCTGGGGTATCCCCCCATGTTTCTTTGTTAAAGTGCTTGTCAATAGTGGTCTCCGAGGTCCCTATTCGTAGGGTAGTGAAATCCCTGGAGTGGGAGTCCCTAATTTGCCCCTTTGTTTGGCAATGACTCCCCCAAGGTTAAGACACCAAAGCACCAAATACCAAGGTTACTTAGAATCCCCCGCCCCCCCAGGGAGGTCCCCAACAAAGGAAGAAAATTAACCCGAGCTCACTTCCCCTAAAGTCCGCCAGGGATGCAGGAACAACCCAAAGTGGGAGGTGGCACATACCTACCCTAAGCACTGTGCCACTTAGGGGGAGATGAGGAGGGGGGTGATTACATTAGTGTGACAAATTTTAAAAACTATTAACTACTAATAGTATGAAATTTGTATGTGGTGGGCGTGAGATTCATCAGTATGAACAGATGTGCACACACCTCTGAGCATGCATGCGTGTGTATATTGTACGTGTATATATTCCACTATATTGCCTTACAACAAGCAGCCTTGCATATACACAGACTAATTTATTATTAACACATCAAATGCAATGTATTGTATTTTCGTAATAAGATTATTTATTTTATGTGCTTAAGTAATAAGGGTGAAAAATCAGTCAATACTGAATAATAGTTTTGTAAAGCAAAGGATTTTTTTGGTAAAAATCTGTTTACATTGAAAACGAAGGGGCTTAACCATGTCCTATCATAGAAGAATAACTCTGAAAATACATTTCAAACTGTATTTATTTAACTCTACAGATACAGGTTTAGCTTGCACTTTTAATCCACACTGAGTTTGACACCACAGGGGCTTAATTCAGCTTAAAGTAATCATGTTAAACTCTGAGCCCTAAACTCAGGTGACAAATTTGATGTAAATAAAGCCATTGATGCTGGAAAAGACACCCCTGTGCAGGCCACTTACAGCAGCAGGATAAACAACTAGGCAACTTTGAGCTATGGCTTTTAAAAAAATAAGCACTTGTTACTAGGCAGATGAGCAGCTCATTTTCAGGACACTGAATGCTCCCCCCCCCCCCCTCTCTGTTATTAGAGGTGCACTACCCAACTCACTTCCTGTGGTTTCATACATCTACTGAAGTATGGCAAATTGGAATTCCTTCCCCACTGCCCTCACAGACTGCTTGATTCGCTAGATCCTAATTCTAGCTGTTTTCTGCACGGAAGCAGTCCCATCAAGCTCAACAGTTGACTTTGCATGCATAAGTGTTTAACTTTACAGGCCCCAGACTGGAAGCTCTTGGGAAGAGAGATGACTTACTTCCAAAGCACATGAAGAGGCAGAAGAGGACTGGATAGAAATAACCAAAGCAGATGCTCAGAACATACTCATGGACGGCAGCAGATATGGTGAAGACAGACAGCATAGCAGCTGCTTTGAACTTCTTTCCAAAAAACTAGTATGAGGGGAGGAAAATGCATTAGCTAGAAGACTAGTAAGAAATCTGCTCTGTTAAGACTCGAGTGCACAGTACAAGACGACATATTAAATCACAATTTTAGTAGGCCAGCTAGGGTCTGACTCTACAGTGCACTTGGAGTGCTAAATTTGAAATCAGATGCACATTCCCAAAGCTTAAATTTGGTTTCTCCCTGCCCTCCAGAAAAGCAACCCATTAGGTGTGTACCCTCTGGAAGACTGCTGTTCCCCTCCCTTGACATGAAATGCCCAAGCTCTTCCATTCAGATAGCTCATCACCACAACTAGGGCTGTTCTGAATATTGAAAAAAATATTAGAGCATCTCCAAGGTTTCGAGTACTGGTCCCAAGTGTTCAGGCCATTCCTCAGAACCTCGAAGAGTACCCTGAATTCGTAGAGGCCAAGGGCAGGAGGGGTGGCACAGGGCAGCGTGGCCAGCAACGCAAACCAGGGAAGGGGTGTATGTCAGGGAATAGTGTTGCGGTGTGCCGCAGTTTCCTCAAAGGGAATTTGCGCTTAGTGGTCCAGACCTGACATGATCTGGTCTGGATACAGGGCGCTCTTTTCCAATATGTGGAAACTCAGCTTACACTTTGCTAATAAGCCAGCCAGCTCAGCAAAGTATCATAAAGACAATTTATTTATAAATGAAGCTATGAGACTTAAGATTATTATAAAAATATGAAGCAATAGTTTACTTAAGTTCAATTAAAGACATAGTACAAAAGAAAGTGTCAGTTAAAAGTACATGACTTAGAAAGACATTTCTTGTTCAAAGAACAGCTCCTATTACAAATTCAAAGATCTTAACATCTATAAGATATAACATATGCTCTAAGTATTATTGCTATGGTTGACTCAATGCATCATATAGAATATACATTCATATTACCCAGTCCTTTGCCCCATTCTGCCAGATGGATATGAGAAAAGCTCCATAGAAGGAACTGTGTCTAAAAAATCCATTTCTCCTCTCCCTTCTTATAGAATGAAGTTTGCTTGGAAGTCAGCTAAAAATCACGTCATGTCAAAACTGCTGACAGGGAGGGTTTTCTCAAAGTACATAGTAAGAAGCCTGTTGATACATTCTAAAACAGGTTTCTATCATCTAAGATAGGATTAACAATGAGTAAACTCCAAAACAAACAAGGCCTCTTCCTGCCCTGCTTGGGAGTCACGTATCTTGAGACTGGTCAACAGAAAACGTTGATTTCTTTAAGAGACAGACTTGATTGTATCTTTCTCCAAGATTACAGCTAAAATGACATTCTAAAGACAGTTCATTAGAAATTAAACATTCAAAGACCTAGTCTAATGTTCAACATATTGAAACACAGAGGGTAAACAAATATATGCCTTTTATACGGGATACATGACAATAGGGCACCGGGGGGCAGGGAAGGGGGTGCCACTGACTAAAAGGCTGCTGTCTGGACTCTGCCTCAAGATATTGGAGCCAGTTGTGTTGCTCTGGATGCTGCCTCCTTTGAATGAGATAACACTCTCTGGGAGCATTCTGGGAAATGTAGTCCAGCTTGCTCCCAGACCACTGTGCTGCCCCTCCTGAACTCGGCCCCTCTGAATTCAGAGTACTCGCCACGGTTCCGAGGAATGGCCCGAACACACACTCGTGACCAGTATTTGGAACCTCAGAAATACTCAAATATGTTTTTCAATATTTGGAACAGTCCTAGTTGTGATAATGAGCTATCTAAATGGAAGAGCTTGGGCATTTCATGTCAAGGGAGGAGAACAGCAGTCTTCCAGAGGATACACACAGCTGTCTGGGAGCAAGCTGGACTACATTTCCCAGCATGCTCCCAGAGAGCTTTACCTCATTTCAAAGGAGGTAGTGTCCAGAGCAGCGCAACCAGCTCCCACAGCTTGAAGCAGAGTCCAGACAGCTCTCCACAGTACTTTATCTGGCAGTGGTGGTGGTGTGGATTGTCAGTGTTCAAAAGGTGACAAAGGAGGAAGTTCAATGTGTACATGCAACCTTTGGGAGAGGTTGTCAGAGGATTCGGCGTACAGTGTCATCAATATGCTGATGACACACAACCGTACCTCTCTTTTTCAGCTGACCCAGGCCTAGCAGTCTCGGTGCTTACCTGGTGTTTGTCACCTGTGGGGGACTGGATGAGGGTGAACCTCCTGAAGTTGAATCCCGACAAGATGGAGGTGATGCTTGTGGGGGTGCCGAGGGAGTGGTGGCCCCCATCATAGATGGGGTCCATCCTCTGCTGGTACCCCAGGTCTGTAGTCTGGTTTGCTCCTAGACTCACAGCTCCAGCTGGATGTCCAGGTGGCAGTTATGGTGAAGGGCACATTTCTCCAATTACATCTGGTGTGACAGCTTAAGCCATATGTCTCAGATGCAGACCTGGCCACTATCATCCATGCTTTTGTCACCTCAAGATTAGATTAGTGTAACACGCTCTGCATGGGGCTACCCTTGGTGACGGTCTGGAAACTGCAGCTGGTGCAGAATGCAGCAGCCTGGCTCCTTAGGGGGACGGGTTGGAGCGATCATATTACACCAATGCTCCGTTCTCTGGACAAGTTGCCAATAGTTTTCCGGGCCCAATTCAAGATGCTTGTTTTGACCTTTAAAGCCCTGGGGAGTGAGAAAGAAGGCGGCAGTGACAAAGAGAGAGAAGGGGGAACTGACAGAGTGACTAGAGAGAAGGGGGAAGCATGTGTGTGCACATGCACGAGAGAGGTGAGTGTGTGAGAGAGTTGGGTGGGGGGAGGGACCCTCTCCCCCCATTTCCCCACTCCGATGGTTGTCCCCTCTCTCCCTCTGTGACCCCCATCTCTCCCATGTGGCTGTCCCCTCTCCTCCTGCCCTCCATGGTTCCTGGAGGGGAGGAGGGACCCACCACCCAGGCAGCCAATGAGAGACCCACCAGAATGTTCCTGCTGTCCCCTCCTTGCGTAGCAGTCTAACCCTGTCTCTGACTGACTACCAGCCCTCCCAGAAAATCCAGGCCCAGCATCATCTGAGGTAAGGGGCACCTGGCCAAGAAAATATCTTTTCCCCTCCTCCCTGATCAGAGCTAATTTGTGCTGCTGCACCCCTGGGGGGAGTAGAGTCCATTTGGGGAAGGGTTTGGGAAGGGGCTGGGGGGATGCTATGGCTGTGAGGAGGTTGTTTGATTGGTTTTTAAGTGCTTTGGTGTTTGAAATACAAGCCCAAATCCAGGAAAGGGGCCATATAAAACCTTGCCGAGGGCTGCATTTGGCCCCTGGGCCTGTGGTTTGTTTCCTCACCCCTGCTTTCATGGGGGGTGCTGTGGCTGTGTGTGGGTTGTATGATAATTCTCTGTAATCATCAAAGGGGAAGCGGGCGTGGCTGTGGGAGCTCCTAACATTGTCTTCGCCCTGGACCCCGCAATTACTAAGGTTGGCCTCAAATAAAAATGCACAACACCATCACCACTGCCAGATAAAAGGTACTGCTGAGAGCTTCTCTGCATCAATACTATTCCAAAACTAAGGAAAACTTGCAGCATGAACCTCTACTTATGATGAATGACATTACTATAAGCTCCCTTTTTAGACCTCTTTATAGGAGACATACAATAACTTCAAAGTACAGGAAAAGAGTTTGGTACAGCTTGCTGCTCACCCAGAGAAAATCCCTATAGGCATAGTAATACAGCCAATCATGGACCACCACATTCCAGGTTCGGTAATAGTTTGCATACGATGTGGAGTTCCACCAATCCTGAAACACAGATGAGGAGGAAAGAACACTCAGTTGGAATTAGCATTCAGAAAGTAGGATCACAGAAGACATAGCACTAAACTAGTGTTCTAAACAGAGTAATCTTGCTGCACAATCTGTCAGGTCCATTATTGGATGGGTTGCATTTACAAGCTGCCTAGGGAGGTTGTGGGCTCTTAATTGCTGGAGGTTTTCAAAAAGAGCCTGGACAGCTATCTGTTGGGAATGCTGTAACTGTAGTCTTCCTGCATCCAAGCAGGGTATTGGACTAGATGACCCTTGAAGACTCTTGCTACTCTAACATTCTATAAGTTTAGCAGATGTTTGTGCAAAATAATTTCTGAATATGTCAGAAGATACAATGGTTACCTGTGGAGTTCAACCACCAGAAATGGCCAAGACTTTGGCCCTTTTCAAAGGGGGGGGGGGGGAATCTGAGTGCAGCCAGTGGAACGCCGCTGCAGGGATAATGGGGGGGGTGAGGATACAGATGGGCACACACCCATCTACACCCATGGAGCAGCCTGCCTTGCCAGCTGCTCCATGCGTGAGTGGGTCGTGGGAGTGCGCACGCCCACCAGTGGTCACATGGGTGGCACCCACGCATGCACACACAGCAGATCTGTGTGTGCATGTGTGGGTCCGTCTTGTGTAAAAAGGGCCATTGAGAGAAAAACAATTTCTGTGACATCAGTGCTAGTTTAAAAAAAGAAAAAAAGGTATTTTAGCTACCACTTCAAAGTCCTGTTCCTCCACAGAACTGGTACTAGACACTGACAGCCCAGCTTCCCCCCCACCCCCCGCCCATCAGTCACCCTCCAGTACCCATCAACACTGGCCAAAGGGACTTTTAGAGAGAGGGGACACCCCCCGCACCTACAGAGAAATACCCGTATCATTTCTACTCCTGCAATATATCTTGAGGCCTTGAGCTCCTTTCCTTGCATCTGTACTTAATCTAGAGCGAGTCATTATAGGACAGTGGTTCTCATCCAGAGTGTGGAGACCCACCAGGTGATCCCACCCCAAGGCACATCCCCTCTGGCTGCTTATAAAGACATGGCTTTCCACACTTTCCCCACCTCCTGCTGCATGCTAGCACCTGGCTGTCTCAAGCTGGTGCTCTACTGCCTTCCCACCCTTCTGCCAATACCAGACATGCCCCTCTCCCCCCGTTGCAGCTGTCGCCTGGTCACTCCTGGATTATTTTAAGATGTTGTTGAGGGTCTCGCCTACAAAAAGGTCAAAAACTTCTGTTTTAAGAGCTTCATAAACTAAGACTATTTCATTTTGGATTTAGGAGCAGATAAACTCTGGAAAGGCAGGAAGCTGTGACTATAGACACTGTAGCTATATTGGCCATTTTTAAATGGGCGGGCACTCGGCAGATCCATGTGCACTCGATGGAGCGCATATACACTTCCGGTGGGTGGGGGAGGGTTTAAACAGCGGCAGATGGGTGTGCACACCCATCCATCCACCGGACACCCATGCAACTGCACAGTGCAGCCGGGGATTTGCCAGGTTGCACCATGCAGGGAGGTGGGTGGAGGTAGGTCAGGGTGCATGGTTCAAGGGAACACACACACACCGCCACTTTTACACGTGTCCACTGGATGGACCTGCGTGGTAGCGTCTCATGTAAAAATGGCCATAGATAGCCACCTATCAGTAGGTCCTGTGCATTACCTTATAAAACATTCTGTCTGCAAAGCACAGCATCTCAGCAAAGGCATTAAGCCAGCAGTGAAGGAATGCAAAAAAGACCAGGAAAAGAATCAGTACACCTGGGGAGACAGAACAAAATTAAGACTCATTCAGGAATGATAGCTCATTTCCTGTACACAACTCTAGCCAGGTATATGCACAGACATCAAACAGTGTCTGCCCTAAGCATGTTAAACAGAAAGAACATGTTACATTAACAACTTAAATAGATAGTTATCTACAAGAAAAGTAGTACACTTCTGTCTCCCCATCCACTGTCACCCTTACTCTACATGGTGCTAAGCACTTTTCTGTAGTGCAGAAAAAGTTTGTACGCAGCGCCAGAACAGAGTTTGCAAATTGTCTGACCCTTACTTCTCCTCGGCTGTATCATCCCAATACTGAAGCTTCATGGGAGAAGAACATCTACTTGTTGATTTATTCAAGTATTTATTATTTTCTAGTTAGCACACGAGGATGTTATGCTAGGTGAATGATTCAAGCTGAAAACACCCAGCATAACATGCATTTTAAACCCCAATTTCATAGCTGTGTGCTGGCTACTCAGTTGCCCTGCACAGTGGACCCAAATACACAACTAGTCTAATGCCATCATGTAGCTTGATGTGTAAACAGAGACAAGCGAGGAGAGCACTGCTGAGCACCCTGCCTTGACTGCTGTACTCTCCTTGCCTATTCCTGTACCTAGGTCTCAGGGAACAGCAGTGGCAAGAGCAACGGGAGGAGAATGCTCCTTGATGGGGAGGCAGATCCTGGGAAGCAGCAGGCAGTCTCCTCAGGACCCACCACTGCTACTGCTGCTTCACTGCTCCCTGGGTCATGCAACTCCTCTTCCCTTCCTCCCAACAGTTCTTGGGTAGCCAGTTAGTTGCCACTGGCTATCTACAAGCTGTTTTGCGTACACAGCCCCCTAAGTGTTCAGGATTGCCCTGATCGCATAAGGCATCTAATTGGTCTAAGGTGTAATAAGCAGATAGGGATATCAGCTATGGGCTTTAAGCAAACGTGACAGCGGACCACCACCATCATGACTTGACCCAGGTCAGGAATCCTCTGCCAACACAGTCCTGAGAAGGTCAGGCCAGCCAACAAACATGCTAGTGGCTGGGCCTCCAAGGAGGGCAAGGAACCACACAAATGTGCAGCCAGCCCCATGCTGTGCCCAGCACCCCACCCCCTGCCATGACCGGCAGCCATCGGGCACTCATCTGGGCTAGATCATGGCAGGCTAAAACACCTGCAATAGCCCACTGTGGCTTGCTTTGGTCTGAACTGGCAGATGGTAGCCCAGACTGACCTGAGAAGTCTTCGGGCTCACAGCCTGGGCTTGCCACTGACATACCTGGGAGCAATCCTTGGCGAATATCTGGCGGTGCACCAACAAACGTGCTACTGACTCACGAGCCTCAACAGGCCAAAGCAGGCACTGTCACGTTTTTAAAAGAGTCTATGTCTGCTACTATGACTACATTTTCCTCTCATGGAGAAGTTTTTCCTAGAGGCTCCCTCCCAAGCAATTGCTTGCAGCAACATAGGGAACAGGTCTACCTAGCCTGCATCTATTCTTGTTTAACACTGGATTATTGGCTTCCTTTCATTGTATTTAAATATTTGAAATGCTAATGACTTTTTCCCATCCCAAGCGATTGCTTCTCTATATCCCAATCCTGCATTTGGTTCCGCTCTTTCCTGACTGGACGAACCCAATTAGCGGTGCTCGGGGATTGTTTTTCATCATACCGAGACCTCTTGTGTGGAGTCCCACAGTTCTGTTTTGTCCCCTCTCCTGTTCAATGTGTACGTGGAGCCGCTCGGCAAGGTGATTAGGGGGTTCGGTGTGCGGTGTCATCAATATGCTGATGACGCCCAACTGTACCTCTCTTTTTCAACAGACCCAGGCCCGGCAGTCTTGGTGCTTACTTGGTGTTTGGCGGCTGTAGGGGATTGGAAGAGGGCTAATTGACTGAAGCTGAATCCTGACAAGATGGAGGCGATGTCAGTGGGTAAGGGGATAGTGTTGGCAGCCCCCCATCATTGATGGGGTCTGTCCTCCATTGGCCTCCCAGGTACGGAGTCTGGAGGTGCTCCTCAATGCGCAGCTCCGCCTGGATTCCCAGGTGGCGGCTGAGGCGAGGAGTGCTTTCCACCAGTCACATCTGGTGCAATGGCTTCGGCCATTTGTTTTGGACTCTGACCTAGTCACTGTCATCCATGCTTTCATCACCTCACGACTAGACTACGGTAACGTACTCTACGTGGGGCTATCTATGGTGACTGCTCGGAAATTGCAGATGGTGCACAATACAGCAGCCTGTCTCCTAGTGGGACTGGGCCGCTGGGAGCATATTACACCGGTGCGCTGTTCTCTGCACTGGATGCTGGTAGTTTTCCAGGCCTGATTCAAGGTCTTGGCCTATAAAGCCCTGAACGGCTTGCGCCCTGCCTATCTGCGAGATCGCCTCATTCCCCGGGTCCTGGATCAGCCCCTGCAGTCGTCCGGGGGTGCCCTGCTCGAGGTACACTGAGTTTTTCAGGGGGCCACGCAGGGGAGGGCATTCTCAGTGGCCGTACCGCGCCTGTGGAACTCCCTTCTGTTAGAGGCCCGGCTGGCCCCGGATTTTCCCTCCTTTTGTAGAAAGGGCAATTGGTTTACTTACTGGTGAATTGCCCTTCTGGGTAATGTGCAGAATGGGAGCTCTTGCAGCCTGGGATGATCCCCGCATAGACCACTAGGAGGCAGACTACAGTAAAGCTGAGACTGGCCATGTGTAGAGGGGGTTCATCCTTCCCACTTGCCAGTTCTCAAAGCTATAAAAACACTGAAAAAACACCTAAAAGAAACTATATTAAATGTAACAATGGTAAAAAGTATAACCAACTGAAATGCTGACGGGGAGGAGAAGAATCTAATCCCAATCCGCACCTTAGACTCCCATGTTCAGAATCACCCCCTGTGAAAAACCTCAAGCCCTTGATCTCCGCTCAGCGGGTGGGCCGAGCTCCCGTCCTGCACATTACCCAGAAGGGCAATTCACCAATAAGTAAACCAATTGTCCTTTCTCCTGGGATGTGCAGGATGGGAGCTCTTGCAGCCTGGGATTTACCAGAGCAGTGTCGAGCAGGGAAGGAAACAGGGGATCAAGGCTAGATAAGGACAGACTGAAGGACCCTGCGACCAACGGCCGCATCAGCTGAGTCCATCGAGTCCACCTTATAATGTCGGGTAAAGGAATGGGGAGTCTCCCAAGTGGTTACCCTGCAAATCTCTGAATAAGGAGCCCTGGCACTGAACGCTGTAGACGCAGCTGCCCCACGGGTGAAGCGGGGAAGAATAGACTAAGGCGGGATGACTCTGGAGGCCTTGTATGCCTCCGAAATACATGCTACAATCCAGCCCCCAACTGCTGGACAAGAGGCCTTATTGCCCCTTTTGCAAATAGTAAACTCCAGTAGAAGGGCTGAAAATTTCCTAAAGGAGGCCGTCCTCTTAATGTACATATTTAAGGCCCTATGAAGGTCCAATGTGTGCCACTTCTTTTCTAACCTGTGGACTGGTTTGGGGCAGAAGGAGGGAAGGATAATCTCTTCCTGTCTATGGAACAAAGAATTCACCTTTAGCACAAAGGCCGGGTCGAGGTGTAAAACGACTGATTTTGGTTTGAAGACGCACAGCAAAGGATTGATAGATGGGTCTCCAAGCTCGGAGACCCATCTAGCGGAGGTGATTGCCATCAAAACGGTCACCTTAATGGTAAGGAAGAAAAGTGATACCGAACGCAAAGGCTTGAAGGGAGGTTCGGAGAGCCCTTAAAACCAAATTCAACCGCCAGGTTGGGAAGCGGTGAACCACAGGGGGAGCCAGAGCCCTGGCTCCTCGCAGAAATTGCCAGACATGGGGGTGCCCTGAGATACCCCTACCCCTAATAGTCACTAGAGTCTTGTTGAGGGCTGCCACCCGACGGGTGAGAGTGCTAGCCCAGAGACCCGTATCTAGACCCATTTGTGCAGGATGGAGCTAATCTACTGTTTCCTAGGGTCTACCTGATGTGCTGCACACCAGTCTACGAAAACCCTCCAAGTAGCCTGGTAGATATGAATGGTGGAAAGACGTCTGGATGAAAAAAGAGTGGTTAGGACAGCATCTGAGTAGCCTAAGCTCTTCAGAGCCTCGTGCTCAAGAGCCACACTGTCAGTTACAGAAATTGTGGATTGTTGTACCGAATTGGACTCTGACAACAGGTCAGGGTCTGGGTCTAGAGGCAGAGGGTCTTGGCGTGGTAGGCTTACGAGATCGGCGAATCAAGGTCGCCATGGCCACCAGGGGGCTAAAAGTATTATCGTTGCCTGTTCCCGACGGACCTTGGCGATCACATTGCTGAGGATCAAGAAAGGAGGGAATGCATACAGGAGCCTCTGGGGCCAGTGAGTGTTCAAGGCATCCACCGCCTCCGCCTGAGGATAGCGGGACAGAGAAGATCCTCGTGCACTTGGTATTCCGAGTCGATACGAAGAAGTCAATTATCGGGGGGCCGAAGTGGTTTCATAGCCAATGAAATGCCGTCGTGGAGAGGGCCCACTCCCCCGGATCCACCTGCCTGCGACTGAGCCAGTCCGCCGTGATATTCTCTTCCCCCTTGATATGCTTGGCTGAAAGAGACAGAAGATTTGTTTTGGCCCAAGACAGGAAGTTGGAGGCCTCCTTGTGCAGGGCTGGGGCTCGAGAGCCCCCCTGGTTGCGGATGTATGCCATCGCCGAGGTGTTGTCTGTCAGAACCAGGAGATGAGAACCCTTTATCCGAGGAGCGAAGTGGAGGAGAGCTAGATGGATGGCTCTGAGCTCCTTCCAATTCATGGAATGCTCCCAGTCCCTTGGCCGCCAGGTGCCCTGGTTGCATTTGGCATCCATGTGTGTCCCCCAACCCAGGAGACTGGTGTTGGTCGTGATGACCTTTCACACAGGATCAGTCAGAGGGACGCCTTCCTGAAACCGATGCGGAAGGATCCACCATACGAGGTAGTCGAAGAGCCGTTTTGGGGGAGGGGGGGGAAGGGAGGGAGAGCCACATCCTGGTCTTCTCCATAATGTGGCACTGGTAAGAGCAGAGAAAAGCCTGGAGAGGACAGAGGTGATGCCTGGCCCAAGCCAGGTGCTGTATGCAGGAGACCAGAAGCCCCTATAGAGACACCAGGTGAGAGAGCGAAACTCGGGGACGAGAGAGGGTCTGCTGAACGAGGGCCTGAATCTTGCGCTGACGGGCCTCCGCCAGAAAGATGCAATCCACGTGAGTGCCGAGAATCACCCCAAGATGCTCTACGCGCTGCGCGGGGAGAAGACGACTCTTTTCCTCATTTATAACGAACCCATGTTCTGCGATGACCTGCAGGGTGGAATGTACTACTGCTACCACCTGGGAACAGGAAGGCGCTCGTACCAGGATATCGTCCAGATAAGGATGGAGAGTGATGCCCCGCACTCAAAGGCTGGCGATGAGGGGAATTAGAACCTTGGTAAAGGTTCGGGCAGCTGTGGCAAGGCCGAAGGGCAGAGCCCGGAACTGCCAGTGGTGAGAGGCATACTGGAAGTGGAGCCACTTGCGATGAAGTGGCCGGATGGGGATGTGTAAGTAAGTGTCGCGCAGATCCACAGACGCGAGTCATTCCCCCTGCTGAACAGCCTTGGTAATGGACGCCAAAGTCTCCATTTTGAACCTCTTTAGGTGGAGAAACCTGTTTAAGGTCTTGAGGTCTAGAACCAACTGCCATTGGCCTGACTTTAAGACCAAGAACAAGATGGAGTATAGTCCTTGGCCTCTCTGGGCAAGGGGAACTGGCTCTATGGCCTGTATGTCTGATAGACGGTGGATCTCTGCTTCCATGGCGACCTGCTTCAATCTATCTCATGGGGGGTGGAATATCTGGTAGAGCTGCCTGGGAGGGTAACGGAATTCTATTGTGTACCCGCGAGAGACAGTCTCGATCACCCAAGAGTCCGCGGCGGTGTTGTGCCAGAAAGGGGGAAATGCCAACAGGCGCGCACCTACCGGAGGCTAGGCATCAGCCGCATGCGGCTCAGGACGGGGGTGGTCCGGAATCCTGTTTAGCTTGATGAGATGAAGGGGTGGTCCTGGGCGCCCGTTGGCCGGAGGAAAACCTACCGGCCCTGCGGCCTCGGTCTCTGGGTCCCCTGCCTCGGGAGGTCCAGAAAGGATTGGACCAGGTTGTATCACCTCTCCTTGGAAGGGAGGGGGGGAATAAAAAGATCTGTTAAAACCATGGGGACACCTGGGGCTAGAGAATTGCTGGAGCGACAGCTTCCTGTCCTTGTCACTGGTGTCCTTAAGAATCCGGTCAAGGTTGGCCCCAAACAATTTCCCCCCCTTAAATGGGCCCGACACCAGGAGGTTTTTAGCATGGTTGTCAGCTCTCCAGGATTTCAGCCACAGTCTACGTCTGGCTGAGACGTTGGCTGCCACGGCCTGGGCAGACCAGGCTATAGCATCTGTAGAGGCCGTGATAATAAACAAAGTGGCGAGAGCGATATTCCTGGAGAGCTTAAGAGTCATCTGATCAGAAACCTCCGGGCTTTCGCCAAGGTTGAATCATTTAAGGATGGCTCTGGCGCAGTAGGATGAAGTCAGGGACATACACAGCGTGGCCGAAACAGCCTCATGGGTCCGGCGAAGCACTGCTTCGATTCCCCTATCCATGGAATCCTTTGGATATACATCCCCTTCAGAAGGGAATACAGATTTACAGGCTGCAGCTGCATCAACCCTGGGGACAGAAAAGAGTTGGTCCTTATTTTCTGAAAAGGAATAAAGTGCCTACTGTGTTTTGTTCAGCCTCAGAGCCTTATTGGGCTGCAGCCACACACTTGTAATGATTTATTCAAAGGTCCTATCCAGAACAATACCCCGATCTCTCGAGGTAGGTTTGGGGATGTATTCCCGATCCGATTCGTTCTCAGAGGAATTCGAGGGGCTGTCCTTACTGGACTTCGCTACCAGGCCCAGGACCCTCTGAACCCTAATAAAGAGTTTCGATTTGTGGGACCCCGGAAACTCACAATCCTGCTCACTGCAGGAAGAAGGGGGGGGGGGCAAGAAGGGGCATAAGGTCCTCCTGTTCCCCTTGATAATCCCCTTGATCTGAAATCTCATCGCCCCCTTCGTCATCATGCTCAGAGGGAGAATCCGCCTCCGAGAGATCCTATACATTGTCCTCTGGGAATATCCCCTCTCAGGAAGGGCCATGACTAGATTGAGGTTCTGTTGCACTGGAAGCCCCCCGTGGGGGGAGGGTAGGGAGGTCCTCCTCATCAGAGGAGGATCCAATCTGTTCCACAAGGGAGAACCCTGCAGTTTTTCTGTGCTTACAGGCTGGGTGCTTACCTTTGCCCGCCTGTTTGGACTGACCCTTACCGGCCCTAATTGGAGGGTGTGTGTGGAGAACGGGCCCTTTTTCTTGGCCTGGGCTTATCTCTGTGCTGCATGGAATCTAACGCAGAGACTATCTTATTTAGAGCCTCGAGCTGTAATAACTCGATCTACAAAAGGCCAGCCCTGCCAGCGGGGGGGGGGGGGGGGGGGGGGGGGAGGGGGAGAAGGGAAGCTGGGGCCTCCGAGCTGGGGCCATAGTCTGAGCTTCAGGTAACTGATGCCATATTGAAGTAGTGGGTAGGAGAGTAAAAAAAATGCCCACGGGTCACTCACCCCCCGTCAGCAGTCCAGTCAGTCACACACAAAAAAAGGAAAAAATTAATTATTAAATGATTTGTTTAAACAATGCGGGGCAGCGGCCACCCGTCAGAGAGAGGCTGGCCAGAAAGAGTAATGTCCTCCCCGTCAACGGAGGAAGAGGACAAATTCAGCTGCGGGCCCAAAAATATAAAAATTAAAATGGCGGCTTCTGCCGACGAGAAATTAAATCTGGCCTGTCCAGGGAGAAACAAGCGGGCAAAATGGCAGAGCCCACCAAAAAGCAATGCTGGACCACTGCGGTGGGATAAGTGCCTGGGCCGAGGGAGCAGAGTTCTGAGGGATGCAGCCACACTGTCCTTTTAGTTGTTGAGGCGCTGGGGGAAGCCTCCCTGGTCCCAGGAGACAGCGCGACCCGGGAGCAGGAGCCCGCAATCTGGCTAGGACGAGACAGGACCGGAGAAGCAAGCGGGGCACCCGAAGGGACCCTGCCGCGCCTGCCCTTCCCAGGATTCCGCGCCCGAGGGGACGGAACCTGAGGAGCCTAGGTGCCAAAATGCACAGAGGCACCAGATCACACCACGGCAAATTAAAGAAAAAGAAAAATTTAGATAACTGGGAGCTCTCGAGACTCCAAAAAGAGAGAGAGCTCCCCAGCCTACCTCCTAATAGTTCAGAGGCAGAGAAGCAACTGGCAAGTGGGAGAGATGAACCCCCTCTACACACAGCCAGTCTCAGCTTCACTGTAGTCTGCCTCCTAGTGGTCTAATACGGGGATCAACCCAGGCTGCAAGAGCTCCAGTCCTGCACATCCCAGGAGAAGTTGTAAGACCTGGCTGTTCCAGCAGGCGTTTAGCAGGGGAGATGTGTGTGTAGGGGGGGGGGGGCGTTGTTGGTTGTGTTTCTTTCCTCCTTTTAGGCTTTATTTTAATTGTTTTTAATGATTGTAAGCCACCCCAAGCTGCCTGGCAGGGTAACAAGTTTTTAAAATAAATACATTTGCTCAGTCTATAGTTCTGACTTTTTTACTTGCCCGAAATCTTGCATCTCTCTCCCCCATTTATTTGCAATGACTCCAGATGAGCAGGAGTCAAGCACCTTTTATGAACCACTTTTACTAGGTCAGCAGAGGATTGGGGAGGGCAGGCTGTGTTGCTGCATAGTTCAATCAGTTCTCACCTGGCAGAATGGAGTTGAAGATGCAGAGGACCAGTCCACGCAGATTGAAGGGCTCCTGGATGTAGTTCCGAAATATAGGGATGCAAAGTCGCATAAAAATGTAGTAAGCATAGAATAGCGAACCAAGCACCTGGAAGACAAAGCAGTCACACTCATTAGGAACTCAATTTATATCATCTGACCTAACAACTCGGCAGTCAGAAAAGAAGGCAGGGCCACAGAAACATCCTAAGTGTGATTTGAAGAGACTGTTCAACTGAACTCCTGCTAGAAGCCCATGACCACGTTAAGACCCAGTTGCATGCTGAAGTGTTGTTTTCACACGTGCCAACATCAGCGTATGCTCCCATTCTACCATAGTAGCTTTAGAGCTGAGGTGGAGAATCTTTTCCCTTCTCTGTGGGCCACTCTGAAAGCTAATACAAGCTCTGTAGGCCAAAGAGAAGTTGGGAAAGGGTGTGCGAATGATGGGGGTAGGGGAGGCTCCAGATCATGGATCTAATGCCATGGATCCATCCCCTATCCTTCGGTGCATGCCTTCATCTCTGCTCCCTTTGCAGCAGCTTACTTGGTCTTGGTCAGTGCTTGAGGGCAGGGACTGAATTCATGGGCCAGATCTAGAAACTGGAAAGGGACCAAATACAAAAGAACAGCCATATGCCAGATTTGGATCATAAGTCCTCCATCCCTGCTTTAAGAGAGTCCTCCTAGTTCACCTCTACCAGTGCAATTTAATAAACTGAAGAACATGGTGAGTATTTCTGTATGAATGATCAGAATACAAGCAAGAGTCAGTTCCAAGGTCTAAGACAGGAACCAGTGAACAATGGTCCCCAATTCTAAGACCATTTTAAAGTTTAAAGAAAATACAGTACTTTGTTTCCAACCCATCTCAGAGAACAAGTCAGGCCACATATGTAAACCAAGACATAAGCTTTAACACAACAGAAGGGATCAAAGATAGAAGGTAGTCAGAGAGCTGCTTTATCACTAGGACAGGTTTTATGTTCCCCTCTAAACCTTGATGACAAGTTCATGGAGTTAGCCAGTGCCTCAAGCAGGAGTTGTATGATTTGGGGATTCTTTGGCATGCAAGAGGCAGTCAAATACTAAAATGGACTCACCTGTGCAAACTTGGTAGCTACATAGCCCCATCTTGTGGCAGGATTCCTACAAAGAGAAACAGCACTGAGTTATACCTAAAGCACCACCTTCCATAGGTCAGCAAGGACCTCCCTCCTGGGAGCAGAACTTTAAGTCCCTTGAGCACATTTTGTGAACCTCTGCTAGAGATCTCACTGGCAAGTCACCATGAGGTGATGAGCTTCAGTATATGTTTACATGGGAGCCAAGTGTAGTTCTTCTTCAAGCCCAGGGAAAAGGAAATTGGTCACCTACCTTGGTGAATTCCTTTCTCCTCTACTGGACAGACAGTCCTCCGGCTGGGTAGCTCTACCTTGACCGGCAGGAGGCAGAAGATACAAATTTCCTACTGCGCATGCGCCTCCTGTGCTACCCTCCTCTTCAGATAGTTCCAAAGCGGAGGACCGGCAGCCTTGTGTTGACCACCAATAATTCTTTAAACCCCTGGATGGAATGAGACTAATAACCAGAGGTAAAAAACCTGAATCAAAGACTTATAACAAGTAAGGAAGTAAAGTATTTTTTTTAGATGCAGAGAGAGAGAGAGAGAGAGAGAGGCAGAAACTCCTCCCATTGCAGCATTTCTTCTTGTCCCTTTTTCCCATCTTTGGGTGGGTCCAGAGGACTGTCTGCTCAGCAGAGGAGAAAGGAATTCACCAAGGTAGGTGACCAATTTCCTTTTCTCCCCCTGCAGCAGACAGTCCTCCGGCTGGGATATACCCAAGCTCCTTAATTACTTAGGGAGGGAGAGACAGATGCAGGCGTATCTAAAACCGCCTGGAGAATCCTTCTCCCAAAAGCTGCATCCGCGGATTGAAAAGTGTCAATTTTGTAGTGCTTAACAAACGTATGTACAGATGATCAGGTTGCTGCTCTACATATTTCATCATATGATGCCCTTGCCTTGAAGGCGTATGATGTGGCCGCTCCCCTTACTGAATGGGGCCAGATTTGTAGGGGAGGAATCTTCCCTTTTGCTCTATAAGCCTCAATGATAGCCTGCTTTACCCATTTCGATTTCAACGTCTTTGACGCCTTCTCCCCTTTTATGGTTGGCCGTAGGTTCACGAACAATGCTGTTGTCTTACGGAAACCTTGGGTTCGTGTCAGGTAAATTTTAAGAGCCCTGCGCACATCTAGGGTGTGCCATAATTTCTCTTTCGGGTGTGATGGATTCGGACAGAAGAAAGGGAGAACAATCTCTTGTGATCTGTGGAAAATAGAACTGAATTTTGGAATAAATTCAGACTGAGAGTGACAGAATATTTTGAAAAACACAGAAGTTCTTCTCTATTGAAAGAGCACCTAATTCAGATACCCTTCTGGCCGAAGTCACCGCTATCAGGAAGGACAGCTTTAAGGATAACATGTAGAGAGAAATATGTGCCAGTGGCTCAAAGGGAGGTCTGGTTAGAGCTTCAATGACCAAATTGAGGTCCCATGAAGGTGATCTGTGGACTACAGGAGGAGAAAGGTGCCTGGCAGCCCTTAGAAATTGACGAATGTGTCTATGGATAGCAAAATCCTTAGAGGTCAGAGTAGCTAAGACTGAGTTGAGTGCCGATACCTGTCTGGCCAGGGTATTATACTTCAAACCCTTGTCCAAACCGGCCTGAAGGAATTCTAGAATATCCGCTATGGAAGGACTACAGGGGTCCAGCCCTCTGTCTAAGGCCCATGTTGCGAAAACCCTCCAAGTTGCTCTATAGGACCTTCTAGTGGCCGGTGTCCTGGCCGCTAAGAGGGTTTTTTGTACTGCCCCAGAATAACCCTTCTTCTGTAGGATTAAGCTTTCAATTTCCAAGCTGTCAGTTTTTGACCCCCCCGGATTCTTGTGGATAAGGGGTCCCTGAGACAGAAGGTCCCCCCTTAGGGGAAGGGAGAATGATTCCTCTACGTTTACCTCCCTTAGGTCGGAGAACCATGGGCGTCGGGGCCACCATGGTGCTACTAATATTACTAAGGCTTTCTCTCTTTTGATCTTTGCCACCGTTCTTGACAACAAGGGATATGGAGGGAAGGCATATAGAAGCCCCCTGGGCCATGCCTGGTTCAGAGCGTCCAGAGCTGTGACTTCTGGCTGCTCTGATGCTGCCATGAAGAGTGGCATCTGGTTGTTGTTTTTGGAAGCGAACAAATCCATGACTGGAATCCCAAACCTCTCCGTAATGAGGAGAAACACCTCTCGGTTGAGAGCCCACTCGTGGGGGTTCACCTGGTTCCTGCTGAGCCAGTCAGCCTGTATGTTGTTCACTCCCCTTATGCGTAAGGTCTTTAGGGAGGCCACCCGCGACTGAGCCCAATCGAAAAGGATTGAGGCCTCCTTCTGAAGAGCTGGGGACCTCGACACAAACACCCCCCCCCCAGTGGTTCACATAGGCCTTTGCCGCTACGTTGTCCGTGTATATCAGGACATGAGCCCCGAGGAGGTTGGGTGCCCAGTGCTGGAGAGCTAGGCGGATAGCCCTCAGCTCCAGCAGATTTATAGGTTTCTCCCGTTCCTCTGGGGTCCACGTCCCTTGGATGTATTGTCCCTCCATGTGAGCCCCCCCCCAGCCCAACAAGCTAGCGTCGGAAGTCATCAACTTCCGGGGTGGGTCTGTCAGGGGCACTCCTGTTTGAAAAACTGCTGGCTTTAACCACCAGGACATGGAGGATTTTATGTGGTATGGAACCCGAACGCAAGGATTTCCCCCTTGAGTAAGCTCTCTTTGAAAAGGCTGCAGGAGCCTCTGTAAGGGCCTGAGGTTGAAACGGGACCACTGTACCTGGTGAGAGCATGATACCATCAGTCCCAGGAGACTTGCCAGAGACTTCAATCTCAGTCGATGGGACGCCCGAAGTAGGCGGATCATCGATCGGATCTTGTCTTGTCTCTGTTCCAGGACGAACACGGAGTCTAAGGAAGTATCGATGATTACTCCCAAGTGTTGTAATCTGCGAGTCGGTGTCAGCTGACTCTTGGGTAGGTTTGTCACAAATCCGTGGGACCTTAGGTAAGTCATCACCCTGCTCACATCCCTGTAAGCCCTCTCCTGAGAAGGGGACCTGACTAGTATATCGTCCAAGTAGGGGAACACGTGGATCCCCTCCTTGCGCAGGTTCGCTATCAGGGTGATGAGAACCTTGGTAAAGGTCCTTGGGGCAGAGGAGAGGCCGAAGGGCAGAGCCCTGTACTGCCAGTGGCAGTTGTTGAAAGCGAATCGAAGCCATTTCCTGTGATTTGGGAGAATGGGGACGTGGAGATAGGCTTCCTTCAGGTCTATGGAGGTTAACCAATCCCCTTTTGAGAGACTGACAGATGGACGATATCGATTCCATCTTGAATTTTTGGGTCCTTATCCATCTGTTTAGGAGCTTCAGGTCCAACACAGCTCTCCATTGTCCTGCCTTTTTTGGGACCAGAAAGATTATGGAATATAATCCCAAACCTTTTTCCTTGCTTGGTACCCTTTCTATGGCCTTTATGTTTAGTAACGTGCTTATTTCCTCTGACATAGCTCTTACTTTGAGAGGATTTTTGGAGATGGGGGAAGGAAGAAATCTGTTTCTTGGAAGGCCTTGGAGTTCTAGGGAGTACCCCTGCTTCACAATTTTTAGCACCCATGCATCTGAAATTGAACCGTCCCAAATTTTGTAGAAATTTGATAGCCTTCCCCCTATGTCCTTCTCTCCCTGTGAGTCATGCCTGCTTTGCTGACTGAGAGGGAGGGGGATCTCGGAATCTGCCTCTGTCAGATCAGCGTTGCCTTTGACCCCGAAAACGAAAGGATTGTCTATTGTAATCCCTTTCGGATGTCTGGTTGTTTTTTCGAAAGAATCCATAGTCCCCTCTAAACCTAAGATTTGGGGCTCGGAAAGTTCTTTTCTTAGTGGTAAATTGCTACAAGGTTTTAGTTTTTGATTTGTCGCTTGCCTCTGTTAGGATCTTGTCTAAAACAGGTCCCGAAGAGCTGGAGGCCCTTGTAAGGCCCTTCCACTAGTAAGGTCTTCGCAGTAGAATCTCCCTGCCAGGACCTCAAGCACACCCTCCTTCTGGCTACCACAGAAAGAGAGACTGCCCTGGCTGACCACGATAGTGCGTCCGTAGTGGAATCGGCTAAGAGGGCCATCGCTAGCATAACTCTAGAAGAAAGGACCCGAGACCTTTCTTCAGAAATGTCGGAAGACTGCATTTCTTGGAGCCATGCCAAATTTGCTCTGGCCAGGTAAGAAGACAAGATCTTAACTCTCAAAGAATTTGCTGATGCGTCCAGCTCCTTTCTGAGCGCTCCCTCAATGGCCCTGTGTGCAGGGTCCTTAGGGAAACAATCCCTTCAGTGGGAAACATGGTTTGCCTTGCCAAAGATGCGGCTGCTGCATCCACTTTTTGATTTTTGAATATTGGTTCTTTTTTCTTGGGGAATGAATACAATGCCTCCTGGGTCTTATTCATGCTGCAAGACTTGGCCGGGGATTTCCATTCCTCCAAGATAAGTTTTTTGAAAGCCCTATCCAGAGGCAGGCCCGCATCCCTTCATGAAAGGGAGGGAATCAGTTGACAAACGTCATCCTCCGACTCTGAGGACTGGTCTTTTCGTTGTTTTTCCTCTAGGGCCAGGGTTTTTAATCACCTGAGCCATGAGCTCCCCTTTACAATTTAAAGGGAACTGTCTCTCCCGATCCCTGTTAGACAGGGATGTGTGCTGCCATTCTTCTTCCTCCAATTCTGAGGGGAGATCACCCGATTCGAGGTTGGAATTAGACTCCAGGGAGACTATGGCAGCTGCTGCAGCCATGTTCCCTTCTCCCTCCCCTGCTGAGCTAGCCCTCTCAGAAGATGAAGGCGGGAAATGGCGCCCCCTTGTCAGCCTCCGCCGCCAGCCCCTTAGGGCCCGACAACCCCTTGGACACAAGACAGGAGCCGGCGGGGCTTCCCCCCCCAAGCGACACGCCGGCCGGCAGTACGGAACCCTTAGCCACGCCCCCCCACAGCACCCGACCAGAAGGCTCCCGACCCAAGCCGAGGCTCGCCCCTGGCCACGCCCCCCGCACTGCCGCGACGCTCAGAGCGTCTGCGGGCACGCACAGGGGCGGGGCCTTCCACATAAACACCAGCGCCGCAGTTAGAGCGACGCTGGTGATTGCTAGAAACCGGCCCCCTTGCGCTTGTTCCTGCCGTTTGTTGCTGCCTGACAGTATTCTCCCTCGACATCTGAGACTGAGTGAACTTCCCCCTCGGCCTATTTCTTCCTCGGTGTGACTGAACGAGTGACGGAGCGAGTGGTGAGTGCCTGGTGTGTGAGTGTTCCCTCTCC
>QEPC01014813.1:2760568-2818532 GCA_003113815.1 Sphenodon punctatus
GGGGGGGGGGGGGGGGGGGGGGGGGGAGGAGAGCCTCCTCACAGGTCTGCCCCATTTTGTCCCTTAGATCGCAGGAAGGAACTTACCTCCTGCCTGGAGGTGCCTTCCATGACTGTGCTGCTCTCCCAACGACGACGCGTGGGAAGCCTAGCCCTTTTCTCTCTTTTCTGGAGGGCTGCGTGGGCTAAACAGGCCCGCTGCTGCTGCAGGGGACCATTCCAGACAGGGGAGAGGCCGCTTGCTCCGCAGGTCGCGTTTCCCTGCTCCCAGGCTACTGCGCGGGAGCCGGCTGGGCTATGGATTGCCGCTGCCAATGGCTGCTGCCAAGGCAGGCAAGCCCCTTGAATTGCTCCGTCAAAGTCCTGAATTTCTCTGATTTTTTCTTTCTTCAGCTCGTGCCTAATGCTCCCGCTGGTCCGAGGCAGAAGAAAAAACTGAAGAGGAGGGTAGCGCAGGAGGCGCATGCGCAGTAGGAAATTTGTATCTTCTGCCTCCTGCCGGTCAAGGTAGAGCTACCCAGCCGGAGGACTGTCTGCTGCAGGGGGAGAAAGCCTCTTCCCAACTCCATGTGATAGCTTACATCCAGAGATAAATTTAAGGTACTAACTCTCCTAGCTCTAATTCTTCCACTGACATGCAGTACTCAGTATCACTCTATAATCGGACCCAGTACATTGGTTTTATAGAAGAACTTCTGGTAAAAGAAGTAGAGCCAGTAGTGTGCACTCTAGTGATAAAAAGCAGGGATATGAGCACTAACTGCGTCCTAGTTCCACCCCGGCACACTCTTGCTATGTACCCTTGGAAAAGTCCTCTGACTTCTCCATGCCTCCCTAAAATGAGGCAGTTTAGACTTGAGAGGAATTACTGGGGTATCTGTATTGTTGACATTACCTGGGATAGGCGTCTCTGTAGATAAGGGTGGGAGCAAAAAGAAAGTACAAGTACTGGGAAACTTGGGGAAGCACAACAGAGGCTGAAAAAAACAAACAGAAAAGCATTGAGACCCAAGGCATTCAGCAGGATGCATTTTAGTCAATGGAAGCCAGTAAAGTTACTGGATTCCAGCACTGGGCATTACCAGACATAATGCTAGCCACTCGTTTGGGTATTAAACAGACATTTGTCATTTACATTGGTCTTTCTGCCAGGTGTTTAATGTGGGCTGCAATTCTAAAAAGCAGGGTCATGAGCATGTAGCTGTCACTTGCTTGCAGCGAATGTCACTTGTAGATAAACCCTTGTGCTGGCCCTTTGCATAGGGGCTAGTTCCCCATCCCCCTTTTCTATAGGCGGAAGTACCAAGCAAAGCCCATTGTCCACAACTGAGAGTTACTCACTTGACTTCTCCTTGACTGAGGACAGTACTTGAGGAACATTCTCCCTGACAAATGAGTATGCTTTCATAAGGAGACGAACCTGCACAATGAAGAGTCCATAATCCAGTTAATTCCTCAGCCTTGCTACCTAAATGCATTAGTAACATTCAGTGGCATAACAGGCTCACTTTATTCTTCTTAAGGCAAGCAGATCTGCGCAGCAAACACCTGAACTAATAAAGACTCTTCAAGGACAATGCTTATTTTAGATCAACGATTTGGGAAGGCGGTTGGGGGCTACAAAAAAGAGTTCATTTTCCCTCCAGCTGTTCCTATTTTGGGTTCCTACTTACCCTTTGGGCCTTTTGCCCCTTTACTAAATTTGGCAAAATGTCAGCCCATGGGATCAAAAGATAAAGTAGGGTTACCATACCTCCCCTTTATAAAAGAAAACATTTATGCAAGATACACAGTGCAGGACTGCTTTGGCTCCAGGGCAGCCCTGCACTGTGTATTTTTCATAAACGTCCTCTTTTAAAGGGGAGATATGGTAAACCTATATTAAAAGGGGCAATTGCCTGTGCCCTCTTTCCTAAGAAACAAGGCTAAAAATGAAATATTCCTCAATGGGTTCACTTCTCATCTTAGAGAAGAATGAAGAAAAAGAGGACAAAGTTAAACAGATGAGGAGGCAGAGAAACCACCACAAATGGATAGGAAGATTTATAGTGAAGTCACAAATACTCCACCATTAAAGTCAATGTGACTGAGTCCTGAACATAACGTTGCATTTTCTCTCCCTCCTTCCTTTCTCCACCTTCAAAAATCTGTGCTATATCAGCAATGTTTACATAAAACCAACCCAAGATCAAGCACTAAATGACGAATCCAGGAAATGGATTGGCTAAAACTATTTTTTTAAAAATAATAATAATCCAGAAATAAAAGTTGAAAGCTGGTAAATGAAAAAATATTTTCTTTTAAAAACATGGAACAATTGTGAGGGGTAATAAACCTTCTCAGGAACACATTGTTAACTGGCTCCCATCCCCAAGCATAAGCACCACTACATACATATTAAGCATTCCAAAAGAAAAGTTCTCTCACAAGTTTCTCTGAACTAAACATAAACAAGTCAGAAATATTCATTCTAGCTTGTGTGGGAAGGCCACTCAAATCCTGTCTCTAGTTACTATCCAGGGACCTACCTGTTCAAGTATTACTATGAACCGAGATGCTGGCGGTAGATCATAGGACACTGCAATGTAAGTTGGTGCAAGCCCAAGGCCAAATGTCTGGAAGAGCATGAAGAGCGCTCCGAAGAAGACGGAGTGCACCATCCGATGGGAGGAGCTGCTATAACCCTGGGCCCATTGGTGGAACAGGCCATAGGGCACAATGAATGTGGACAGGAACATACAGAGCCATGTGGAAAAGACAACAGGAAATTTCCCAAAAGCAAAGACCAGAAGATCAAATTCTAGTACCAGCCTAGAAACAAAAAGATTTTGGGGAAGAGATGATTAGTGATTTTTTTTTACATCCAGATTTCCAGTCCAATTCAGTTGCCCAGAACCAAAGTCAATAAAACAACACACTATTGATAAATACAGACAAGCCCCTAAGGCTTGAGAACCAGATTCAGCAAAACAAATAAGCATGTGTTTAAATTATTCTGGAAGGACTTAA
Organism: Sphenodon punctatus; assembly: GCA_003113815.1. Taxonomy (NCBI): domain Eukaryota; kingdom Metazoa; phylum Chordata; class Lepidosauria; order Sphenodontia; family Sphenodontidae; genus Sphenodon; species Sphenodon punctatus. The sequence goes on from QEPC01014813.1 coordinate 2,763,577, forward strand.
GCACATACTTGAATGCTTTGCTGAACCGTAACCTAAACATCCCTCCCTGCTAAGGGTGTATTTTCACAAGGTTTTTTTAAATCAGGGACGGTTATTCCAGAATAACCACCACACCTGGAAGTACATTTCTGGAAAGTGGTACAATTCCCTCATTGAACCAGCCCAATTGTGAGGTAAAGTGCATTAAGTGGCTCTTCTGGGATTCTTAACCTAGAAGAGTTGATCATGAAAACATGCCCTAGAAAGTTTCCATTGCTGGAAATTTCACTCTATTGATTTTGTGGATAAACAGAGAACCTAATTCAGAGATGCCACCTCAACAACTTTTACGGTTACGTGAACCAAGCTGTATGGCTGTGGTTTTTGTTTTAATAAGACAAAGGGTATTTTCATTTGTTGCAGTTTAAGTATACAGAAAACTTGATTAATTAATCATATGTACATCTAATAGAAGATTACAAAAACGTAAATGCTAGTAACTACCACATAGAAAATCACCCTCTCCCCAGAGGCCCTTTCACCTCTTGGATATGACACCTCGAGGAAATTGGTGCTTCAGAGACTGTCTGATATTGCCCGCCAGGAGAGGTGGGCGCTATTGGGTGAAAGTAGGGTTCTAAGCACTTATCCCCTCTTGTGCAGGGATGAAGACTCCAAGCGGGAGTATTTTGATTATAGGTTATCTCCCTTAAAATGGAGACTTTTTTCTCTCACAAGGCTGAATTATTTCCCCTCAGCATTGACTGAGGGCAGATATCGAGGTACCCTGTTGACCGAGCCCTTATGCAAATGGAGTCGGTCTCAGATAGAAACTTTAAATCATATTATTCTAGAGTGCCCCTTGTACGCAGACTTACGTCAGAGATTTATAATTCCTGTGATTAGCCCCTTCCCTGGAAGATCATGGGAATTTTATGTTAAATGACTATTGGGTGATAGCCAGCCGGAGGTCACGCTGAAAGTGACAGTTTTTATTTTACATGTATGTTAGTAAATCAACTTAGGGGCTGTCTGGAAAGTTGGTGGGTACACCAGTCGCTCCTTGTTGAACAACGGGTTTTAGTTTTATCTTTTGTATTTGTTTGTTATAATGTTGTCTTGCTAGGTTGTTTTGTTTCTGCATATCATTGTTTTATGTGTGTTTATGTATTTGCAATGGTCAGTTGGCCGTGCAATAAAATTATTATTATTATTATTATTATTATTAGAAAATCACCACTGGATTGTTACATTGTGGACATGGTAAATGCATGGTGATCCACAGAACAGGTGCCCTAGTGGATCCACATCAATGGATTTTTAGCAAATTGCTACACATTGCTTTCTGTGGACTTTTTAACTCAAAAATTGTGATGCGACACTACCCAGTAAGTTCCAACTTGATTTGCTATAGAAATACCGGCTATTATTTAGTATCATTATGAATGGCGATCAGCCTAACTCAACACTGCTATCAGGTATTGAGGAGGGATGAAAGGAGAACTTTTTTTCTACAACTTACAGTTGAGAAGCACCTTGGCGCTACAGATTAAAGTAGATTAAAGCTCAGGCCAACATTAAACTCCCCATAAAGGAGATGTAAGGTCCCTTCTCTTTAGCTTCTCTTGATAAGGTCACCTCCCTCCTCTCTTCATCCAACCCCTTCACCTGCTCCCTTGCCCCATCCCCTCATCTCCAAGCAACGATTGCCCACTGCTGTGCCTTCTCTGAATCCCATTATCAATATCTCCCTCTCTGCTGGGTCCTTTCCATTAACCTTCAGACACACCATTGACTCCCCTACCTCTAAGCAGCCCACTCTTGAACCTTCCAGCCTCTCCAACTATTGTCCTATCTCACTCCACCCCTTTGCTTCCAGGCTCCTAGAGCAAGTTCTCTACACACGCTGTCTTAATTTCCTCCCTTGACCACCTTCAAATCGGGTTTCCACTCTCACCACTCAACCGAGACTGCCCTCACCAAAATCACCAAGTCCGGGAGTCTATTCCAAGGGTCCAAGGGTGAGGAGGTTCAGTGGGGTTTAGGAGTATTTGTGTGCTGCTTATTGCTCATTGCTGACATCTGGCTCTCCCCTTTCCCAGGTACCACCCATATAAGCAGCCCAGGAGACCTGGAGGCAGCAGCCAAGACATCAGCCACTTTCACACCTGTCGTGTCCCCTCCCCGGCGCATATCCAAGCTGCGAGAGGGAATGCGCAAGCCAGGATATGTGTGGGGTTCAGCAAGTCTGAAAGCCGCCCCCTCCCCCCGGGCTTTGCCAGCAAACACACGCAGCAATACAGAGCAGGAAATTCCAGCAGGAAATACCGGAAACCGAGACTGGTAAGTACTACTCCAGCACCCCAGGGGCTTGGGGAGGGCAGGGGGAATATGGAACCGAAATGCTGAATCCATAACTGCGACAGCAATTTACGGGTTGCTTCAGATTAATCCGTAAACGGACCATTCTAGGCAGTTACGGATGAATCCAAAACCAGATATCCCATCCTTACTCACCGCCAACACAAGCTTAATATTGCCAAGACTGAACTCCTCCTCTTCCCCCTCAAAACATTCCCCTCCCTCTTCCCTTTCAGTTTCCATTGAGGGCATCACCATCTAGCCTGCCCCTCAGATGTGTAGCCTGGGATCCATCTTCAACTTCTTCTTCTCCTTTACACCTCACGTCCAGGCTGCCGCCAAATCCTGTTGCTTTGCTCTGCATAACATTGTAGAAGTCCAGGCTTTCCTTACTTCTTCCACTGCCAAAACCCTAGTCCATGCTCTAGTCATCTCTCACCTTGACTACTGCAGCCTTCTCCTTACTGGGCTCCCCTGCTCCGATCTCGCCCCTCTCACTTCCATTCAATGCTCCACTGCTGAAGTCATCCACTTTGTCCATCGCTTTGACCATGTTCAGTCCCTCCTCTCTGTCCTACGCTGGCTTCCTCTACCCGAACACAAGTTCATTGTATTTTACCTTCAAAGCTCTTCATGTAGGGTTACCATACCGCCCTTTTAATCCAGAACTCTTATGAAAAATACATGCTGCAGGGCTGCATTGACTCCAATGCCCATGGACTGAGTAGGGCAAAGATCTGCACATTCCAATGCAGCCCTGCACCATGTATTTTTCATAAGCATCCTGGATTAAAGGGGAGATATGGCAATCCTATCTTCATGGCCTTGCTCCCCCCATCTCCCTGCATTTACTTGCCACATTCCCACCCAAGAGCTTCACTCCTCTTCTGCCACCACCCTTGCCTGCTCATGGACTTCCTTGATGCTCAAAACATATTCTCCCCTTCTCCCTTGCTGCCCCCCATGCCTGGAACCCTCCCTGGGTATATTCATTCTGCTCCCTCCGTCCCAACCTTTAAAGCTCTCTTGAAAACATACCTCTTCCGTCAATGTTTCCCTAGCTCATTATGAGGAGGAAATTTCCTCCTCTCTCAGAATCCTTCTCTTCCCAGAAACGCTAAGCACGTGCACCTGAAACTTCATGGATGTATTCTTGTCTCTCCCTATGTTCACATTTCTCTCATCTTCCCTCCCTTGTCTTTCTTAGATTGTAAGCACCTTGGGACAGGGATCAGTCTATAAATACTGATTGTACATTGCTGGTGCTAAATAAATAAATAAAATAAAAAATAAAATAAATAGCAGCACATCAAGCAGTTAAGATAATTTGGTCATATATGGTTTCACAGTAAAGTTACAAATCTGTGTCATGGATAACATATCAGACAAATCTGGATAGGCATCAGGGATTTTGTAGCAGAACGACTATTATATCAGGATATTAATAAGTTTTATTTCTATAATCTCCTTTGCCAGATGGTGCTCAGAGCGCTTCACGACATTAAAGATACAATAAGACACCATAATATTTTTAAAAAACAAAACAAATTTCATTCAGAACAATTAAAAGAGGAAAGGGGAACCAGACGTGGATCCTTTAACAGCACCTGAAGAACAAATATGTTTTCAGGTGCGTTTTGAAAGCAAGGAGGAAGGAACAGCTGAAGGGAGCAAGGGGTCCGTCACAAGAGAGACCCAATTGCCCGCTGACTTGGGGGGCCCACTGTAATAAGAGTCACACTCTTCCAGTCATCATTCCTGTATTGACAGGCAAATGTTACCTACATTTGATTGACGTCCATTGTTCCTGAATAAAGAAGTAGAATTTAGGATTTGATTGAGAAAGAACAGTCAAGAGACCATGGCATCTCCTTGGGAGTGGTTGGAAATGATCTTCCAGAGGGTGGGGAGGCACTTGTTGCACACCTGGCCAGCCCAGAAAGGAATCAATGCCCCAAGCGAGAAGAGGTGCTTCCTGGGCTGGGCCTCCATTTTGGCAAGGCTGGCTGGCTCACTTACATGGCCCCACCCACTTTTGATTCCAGGCTTATGACTGAGCAACTGAATCACTGGGTCACAATTTTATTTATGCTGCTTTGTAGCCAAGCCAGAGTCGGTGTCCACTCAACCGTGCCAGTTTCTCTCTCAGCTGGGGACGGGGTTCCGATGCCTATTTCTGTGGCTGCATGCCCCCCTTACTTGGCTGGGTGTTCCCATCGCAACAAAGGGCCAGGGTTACTGGCCACGATAAGGGAGGCCTCCCAGCATTCCTGTGTGGTTCATTTATCTATCGGCCTTGGGGCATGGAGACATCTGGTTGAAGGCACCTCTTTCGCTCAGATTCGCCAGTCATCTACACTGGGTAGTCATACCTTGCTGTTTTTTTATATCTGCCATGTCCCAGGTTCATAGTCCCCCAACATGCAGTCGGGGTAGGGGGGTACTGTGGTGTGGGATGTCTGTACAACGTTGGCACCGGGTGAACTGTGGCTTAAGAGAGGATATTCAATGGCTTCTGGCGGATCCCTAGTCCATGCATGATGGCTATGACCTTCTGTCGTGGAGCCTGTTGCTTTTTGGACATCTTGTGTGCAACCATGATTGCCAGCAGAGAGCGAGAAAGAGAAATTGGGTCCCTTACCTCGGGAATTCTCTTTCTATGTCCCCCGAGGGAGGTCATTCGGATGTAGGGAGCGATCTCCTCAATCACCACCAGGAGGCAGCAAATCACTTCTGCTGGGCGTACATAGGGAGGACGCTCCCCTGCCTTCCCAGGAGTAACACAGCCGAGGAACCAACCGCTCAACTGAAAAACTGAAAAGACATGAAACCCTCCCCAAGTAACCCGACTATGCTCCCTCATCCGGTTATTCGGACGTAGGGAGGTACCAAAGCAGTCCCGAAATAAGCAAAAGAAAAGGGGAGGGCCTGGGCACCTACTGGGCCTCTAAGATCCCCTGCAGCACCCGCCTTCCATAGGCGGCTTCTGCCGATTCGAAGCGGTCAATTCTGTACTGCATCGTGAACGAGTGGAGACTCCTCCATGTGGCCGCCCTGCAAATTTCCAAAATAGGTGCTCAGGCTCGAAAAGCCCAATTGGTAGAGGCTGACCGGGTTGAGTGGGCCAGCGTCCTGGCCGGGGGCACTAAGTCTAAGGCCCTATAGTCGTCTGCTACGCAGGCAGAGATCCACCTCGAGATCACCGCCTTGGAGACCTTCTTACCCCTGGAGTGCGGATGGTAGCTCACTAACAGGGAGGATGTCTTCCTGAATGGCTGCGTGAGCTCTATATAAATTTTGAGTGCCCGTCATACATCTAGGGTATGCCACAACCGTTCGAACGTGTGCTGGGGCTTAGGGTAAAATGAGGGAAGAACCACCTCCTGTGCGAGATGGAAGAGGGAGGACACCTTAGGAAGGAAGGCTGGGTCCAACCTCAGTAGGACCGACTCCTTCCGAAAAATGCAGAAGGTAGGGCCCCTATTTCAGAGACCCATCTCGCAGATGTTACTGCGATGAGAAAAGCCATCTTGATCGATAAAAAAATATAGAGAAACCTGATGTAAAGGCTCAAAGGGAGGACCCATCAGGGCCTTGAGCACCACATTAAGGTTCCAGGTCGGGAAACGGTGCACTACCGGCAGTGCTAAGCGCCAGGCCGCCCGGAGAAACTGCTTAACGTGCGGGTGAGCTGAAAAGCGTTGGCCGGAACAAGCTACTAAGGTACTATCAATGGCCGATAATTGCCTAGCCAGGGTGTTGGGGCGGAGCCCCTTGTCAAGTCCCTCCTGCAGGAATTGCAGAATCTGAGGCGTGGACAGAGTACCAGGCGGAATGTGATGGGATCGACACCATCGCACGAAGAGGGCCCACGTGGACTGATAGATTCTTCTTGTCGAGTCGCGCCGTGAAGCTAGTAGGGTCCGGACCACTGATGCCGAATATCCGAAGGATACGAGTGCGGAGGACTCAATAGCCAAGCTGTTAGCTTAAGAAAGGCAGGCTGATCGTAACACAGGGGCCCCTGAGCGAGTAAGTCCGATGTCACTGGGAGACAAAGGTGGTTCCCTCCGAACAGGATGTTGAGGTCGGGAATCCACGGTCTTCGGGGCCAGAAGGGGTCGATCACGATGACCGTGACCTGCAGCTGCTTGGCCCTGCTCACTGTCCGCCCCAGGATTGGGAAGGGCGGGAACGCATAGAGAAGGCCCCGGGGCCACAGGTGGCTGAGTGCATCGTGAGCCTCCGCGTTGGGGTGGGGGTTCCTGGTAAAGAATCTCCGCGTCTTGCGATTGGTGGCCGAGGCAAACAAGTCCACTATCGGCCGCCTGAAGGTGGCCACCACGAGATTGTATGCCCCTGGGGAGAGAGACCATTCCCCCGGGTCGATTTCCTGCCTACTGAGTCAATTCGTCTGCACATTCTCCTGCCCTGTGATGTGCCTGGCCATCAGGGAGAGAAGATTTTCCTCCACCCACCGGAGAAGGAGAGTGGCCTCCCTGTGGAGGGCCGGGGATCTCGAGCCTCCCTGATTGTTTATGTAGGCCTGTGTGGTTGTATTGTCCGTGAAGAGCAGCACGTGTGGATTCCGCAGGCTCGTGGCGAAGTGGAGAAGCACGAGACGGGCTGCTCTTAGCTCCAGCCAGTTGACGCTGTGCTCCCGTTCGCGGACCGTCCAGGAGCCCTGAGCCGTGTGTGAGGCGAGATGGGCTCCCCACCCGTGCAGGCTAGCATCTGTAGTGAGAATCCGTCTGTCTGGCTCCGAGAGAGGAACTTCTTGGTCGAATCTGTGTGACTGTTCCCACCATGGCAGTGACTGGAGCGTGGAGCGGTTGAGCGGAATGGAGACCGAGACGTTGTTTATGATGGCAGCCTGCCAGGGTCTGAGGAGAGCCTGAAGAGGGCGAGAGTGGAAACGGGCCCAAGAGAGATGGTGGATGAGCGACACCATTAGCCCGAGGAGGGATGCCAGGGTGAGAAGTGGCACCCGCGGGTGTTCCCGCACCGTTGCGATGAGAGCCCGTAACTTGAGCTGACGGTGGGATGGCACGAATACCCTGTCCTGCCCGGTGTCGAGCACCACTCCCAAATGTTCGAGCCGTTGCACCGGCAAGAGGTGGCTCTTGAGAATGTTGTTGACGAAGCCGTGCCTCTCGAGACACCGCCTGGTTCGAGTCAGATGCGCCTGTGCTTCATGCCAGGAGGGGGCCTTGACGAGCAGGTCGTCCAGATAAGGGTAAACTGCTATCCCCTCCAGTCGGAGCTTCGCTATCAGAGGCACGAGGACCTTTGTGAACGTGCAAGGTGCTGACCCCAGACCGAAGGGGAGGGCCCGATACTGCCAGTGCTGGCCCTCGTAACAAAACCGGAGCCATCTCCTGCGTGCCGGCAAGATGGGGACATGGAGGTACGCGTCCTGTAGGTCTAAGGAGGCCATCCAATCACCCCTGGTGAGAGCCAGGGATATGGATGGGAGGGTCTCCATTCGGAAACGTTGCTTGCGGAGGGCTTGGTTGAGCCACTTCAGATCGAAAATGCCCCTCCAGCTCCCGGACTTCTTCTGCACAAGGAAGAAGATGGGAGTAGATTTCCAACCCGTGCTCGTGCCACGGCACTCTCTCCAGGGCCCCCATGTGATGGAGCCGGGAGATTTCCGCGAGCATGGCTGTGTGTTTGATGGGATTGTGCGATCGCGGGGAAACCTGGAAGAAGTCCCGCGGGATGTATTGAAGCTCAATTGAGTAGCCCCTCGTGATGGTCTGAATGACCCAGTCGTCCGTTACCGCCTCCCACCACCGTAGAGCAAAGTCGAGGAGGCGAGCGCCAATCTTTGGCAAGGCGGGGCAGGAAGACGCGGAAGTCAGGACTCCTGCCGGCGCTGCGGGGATCTGGCCTGGCGATGTGGTGTCGTCGGCCAGTTAAACTTGGCGCCCCGGCCTCTCTGGTATCTGGCGCAGGTCGCCGAGTTCCAGGTGGGCTGCGCGGAATATTGGTAGCACTTCTGACCCTGTTGGAAACGAAAAAAGGGGCGAAAGGGGTTCCTGGTGGATTGCACCTGGGTCAATGTGTGCTTCCTGTCCTTATTGGATGCCTCGGCGAGGGCTTTATCTAATGCTGGGCCGAACAGCTTGCCTCCTTTAAAAGCGCTATTGACCAACAGATTCTTAGTGTGGGCATCCGCCCTCCAGGAGCGCAGCCATAGCAGACGCCTGGCCGCCACGTTGGCCGACATCCCCTTGGCCGCCCAAGTGAGGATGTCCATAGAGGAGTCCATAAGGAACGCCTGGGCCAGGGTCACATTCGTGGCCAGCTTCCGGGCCTGCGCCTGGGAAAGCTTCGGATCCTTCCCCATCTTAAACCACTTCATCACTGCTCTTGACACATAGGACGAGGTGGTCGCCATCCGGAGCACATTGGCCAATGCCTCGTAACTCCTTTTAAGGCCAATCTCCAGCCCCTTGTCGGTGGGGTCTTTGGGTAAAAAGTCGCCCTCAGCAGGGAACACTGATTGGTGGGTGAGGGCCGCTGCCGCAGCATCAACCAGGGCCAGGGCAAAGATGGGGCTGCTCCCCTTGCTAAAGGCATATAAGACTTGTTGGGGCCTAGTGAGCCTAAAGGCCCTTGCGGGTCGCTGCCACTGGGCCTTGATAATTCTCTCGAAGGCCTTGTCTAACGAGGCTCCCAGAGCACTGTGATGGAGCTTGGGAATGTAATCCCGGTCTGAGTCCTCTTCCCCTTCTGAAGAAGAATCGGAGTCGCCCCTCTTTGGCGTTCTAGGGGTGACCTTCAGGACTCGTGCCGCCCTCTTGATTAATTTAGGGCCCTGATTATGGGGGAGTTCCCTGCCCAGGTCCCTGTGCCCCTTGGAGAGGACCTCCTTCCACCCCTGGGGCCGCTCTGCCTGACTGGGGTGGGATGTTAGGGAAGCGCCTACCTCCGATACCTCATCCGAGGAGGGCAGGAGGGCTCTGCTGGAGGCGACCTCGAGCCTGCTTGGGTGGGGGAGGGGTGTCTTCGGCCAAAGTGGCCCCTGTAAATCCCCCCTCCTCGAGGGAGAACTCCTGTTCCTCTCCCTCAGCCGAGGAAGAGCCCAACAGGTCTGCCAGGGAAGTCTTATGCTTAGCGGGACGCTTCTGCTTTCCCTTCCCTGCCGCCTGAGACTGACCCTTAAAGGAGTCCCTAGTAGGGGTTCGCCGGGCCAAGGGCCGCTGGCGTGGGCATCTCTGACCCCCGCTGGTTGTGCTCTATGCGTGAAAGTGCCCCCATCATGGCCCGGAGCGCTTCCAGCTGGGCCTGCTGAAACGCGCTGGGCGCCATCACCCCCTGATCCCCCCTTACTTGGGAGGAGGGGGCAGCAGCCGCCTCCTCATTGACGACCTCCTGCTCCGCAAGAAAGTCCACGGGGCTGCGGGCGGTTCGTGCCGGCTGCGCGGGTTGCGGGGGGGGCATCACTCTCGGTGTCCCTTGCCTCCGCCGCCCCGTCCGCTCTGCGTCCCTGTGCCGCCGCCGCGGGTGAAGGATCAGTCCCGGCCCAGAGGCCCACGTGCTCCCGAGCCGCCGCCGAGGAGGCTCCTGCCCGTGTCTTGGTTGCCAGTTCGGCAGCCACCCGGTGGGTTTTAGCAGTTTCCGCCATCGCGGAAGCTGAGCTGGCCGGGGGGGGGGTATCTCCAAGGAGGATCCCCACTCCGGCAAGGTACGGCCTGAGCCCGCAGGCTGGCCGAAATTCCGCCTCCTCTTCGGTGCACAAGTGCCGTGGGTGCGGAGCACCCTGCTGCGCCGTCCGGTGTGTCCGAGGCAGACTTCAAACTGGGGGAGGCAGGGGAGCGTCCTCCCTATGTACGCCCAGCAGAAGTGATTTGCTGCCTCCTGGTGGTGATTGAGGAGATCGTTCCCTACGTCCGAATAACTGGACGAGGGGGCATAGAAAGTTGGGGTTCTATGTTCTGGGAGCCACTGGGGATGGTACTCCGGCAGGAATGCTGCTACCATAGGATGTGAGGGCAACCATCGCTCTGCAGGACATTTGTCATCTGACGGAGTTTGGCTTGTGCCTTCTGGAGGGGGGCCCTCCCTCCCCATCACCTTTATCAGTGTTGTGCCGAGAGCTTGGTGTTACAGGTGACAGCCGAAGCCAGGAGTGCGAGGAACGCCTGTGTGAGCTGCAGTTGCTTACACCCCCAGCTGACAGTCGGTACCTGACCAGGGTGCCCAATGCAGTGGAGGTGGCTGTCCTATAGAGATTTGGAGCCACCCAGATGTCCAGCTCGCTCTGACTGGCAGGGATCCCGTTGCCCCAAACTTCATGGTGGATAGAGGAATGTGGAATCGAAGGTACCAGAGAGGAATGTTTGCATGGGCGGAGTAGAGGGTGCTGGGTTCTAGGCTCCGTTGCAGCCGTGACCTGGCTGTGGAACAATGCTCAGTGACTGTGGCCGGCCGGCCTGCCCGCCCGCCCACCCACCCACCCACCCGTGTGTGCGGTGGTGGTGGGGACTCTGCCTGCTTGACTTTACCCTTCAACTGCGCTGCCCCAGTCCCTCTGCTACAACCGCCGCCCCCTCCCCTCCTCAGACATTGTGATGTGAGCTGCCTGGGAGAGTCCTCCTGTTTGTGGCACAGGGTTCATGTCCCACCCCACCCCACGATCCACCTTGGAACGGGGCCCCATGAACTGCTGCTGTTCGCCATGGACTCTGTCACAAACGCACATCCCACATAGCACAGAGGGAATGTCAGCCTGGCAGGGTGTGGCTTTTGTGCTTGGCTTTTTCAGCTGCTGTCCCATTGGTCTCCCTGTTGCATTAAATGCCCCCTTGTATTCCTGAGCTGTCTGAGTGGTGCGACATGCCCTGTGGTTTCAGGTGTTGGTGCCCGTACCTTTATCTGGCAGCCAGCCCTGTGTGCTGCAGCAGTTGCCTGGGACCACCGTCCCATCCCTCCTCCCGCACCCTCCAGGATTCCTGCTGAGGGCAGGCAGACGCGGCTGCATCGGCTTCATTGTCCATGAACTGCCATATTTTCACATTATGGGGTGGGGGCATGCGGGGCTGATCGGTTCAACTGAATCATTGAGTCACGTAATTTTATTTATGCTGCTTTGTAGCCAAGCCACGGTTGCTGTCTGCTCAACCGCGCATGCGCCAGAACTAAATTTTGATGTTTAATAACTCTTCATTGGCTTCACTAAATACCATCAGCCCACAACAGCACTTCATTGACATCTCAGGCTACATGCCTGTGATTTTTTTGGGCTCAGCCCACAAAGGTGAATAAGGTATGAACCACAACAAAAAGGTCAGGACATTTTGAAATTGACCACTACCAATTAACTTTTCAATTGTTATAACTTTTCATCGCCATGATGGATCTGCTTCAAATTTTCAGTTTATAATAATTCCACCAAAAATAGAAAGAAAGAAAAAGCTCAAGTCGTTTATTTTATTTTTTTAAAAAGGGGTGTGTGTTAAATTTTGGTGTTTAGAATGAAAAGTAATCCTGCCTTTAACTATCTAACCCATAGCGGGGGATAATTATGGAACGTAAAGAATTCATATAGTTCTCTTGATTTAATAAAAAAAATTCAACTTCAAGTCTATAGTAAGATATCCAGACAACTTAAAATTGATAGTGCAGTTTTAGCAATATTTCAGTTGAGAAGCTGGTTTGCTGCCAGTTTTACCATGGGCAAATCTGGCAGAATTTTTTTTAAAAGGGGATCCTTTCATGAGATTCTTATGGCTTACAAATTCTTAAAGTTTAAAGTAAAACTTATATTTGCATAGAAAGGAAAAACTGCATAACTCATCTCAGACCAGAAACACCCAATATCTCTGGCTCCAATAGGAGTACTACAATATTATGGCACCCCATGTATTGCTGACTAATTTGACACAAACATTCCAGGGGTGGGGCTGTGGCTGAAGTGGTAGGAGCACATTCTTTGCATGTATAAAAGGTCCCAGGTTGAATCCCCAATTCAGGATCTCTGGTAGCACACCTGTGCTAGCCTCTGCCAGAGACCCTGGAAGAGCCGGATTTGGAGCCAAACTTGAAATCCCTGCTGCCGTGTCAGGTTGACACAATACTGGGCTAAGATGGACTATTGGTCTGACTCAGTTAAGCAGCTCCTTATATACTGTTACAGAAGTTATATTTCTGGGCATAAGTATACTTTAGAAGAGCTACAGCATCTAGCCACTAAGAATTCCACCTCTTAAGAAGTTGTCCAGAAGAGCCAGGATCACATCTTTTTTGTAGGGTTGCCAGATATGTACATTTTTACTGGCCACTTATCAAAAATACACATTGCAGGGCTGCATTGGTGCCAGTGCAGCCCTGCAACATGTGTTTTTCATAAATGGCCGGTAAGAATTTGCATGTCTGGCAACCTTACTTTTTGAGGTATTGTACCTTTTTATAAGCATGTATTGGAATAACGTGCAATCATATTTAACCTTTTATACTAAAAATGGATTTTTATTTATTTATTTAAGTTTATATCCTGTCCTTTCCCAAAAATCTCAGGGCAGGTAACATTAACAGCATATAAAAAATATAAGAACATGCACACACACTTATAACAATCCCCTATAAAACACTCCCCCCTTCCCCAACCTCTAGTTCACAGGTGGAGAACTGCAGGCCCAGGGGCCGAATGTGGCCCATGGCATGTTTTTATGTGGCCCCTTTCCACTTCCTGGATCTGACCCTTGGATGCAGTTCTTACCTCCAGTCACTGAAAAACTGAGCTCAAGGGAAGGGAGCACAGACGAGGTAATGCAAACAAGGATAGGAGACAGTTTCACGATACAGATTAATGGTTTGGGCCCTCCTTTCCTTGAGTGCATCCCTTAAGCACCCCCACCCCAACTTGTGTGGCTCTCGGAACTTATACAAGCTTTCAAAGTGGCCTCCTGGAGAGAAAAAGGTTCCCCATCCCTGCTCTAGTCCCACCTTCTAAATTCTTGGCCAAATAGAAAGGTCTCAAATTGCCTCAGGAAAATGGTCAGGCTTTGATGAACCTCCAGGGAAAGGGAGTTCCATAATATTGAGGAAACCACTGAGAACACTTCTCTGCACGTCGTTATATGAATTTAAAGGGCAGATCATACTTGAAAGAGGGTGCTTGTGGCTGACTAAAGGGATCATGAAGGAACATAGCAGAGGTGATGGTCTTTCAGATTATGAAATATTCCCAACAACAAAAATATACCAGCCTTTCCTAGCAACACTGCCAAGTGTACTTGGGTCCAACAGCCACAAATAAATCTTAAGTGGAATAGAGTAGCAGGAGAAGTAGTCCTAAAATGTAAACCATTGTCTACTTGAAGCTCAATGTGCTCCTTTTTCATATTTTTCCTTACCTTCCTTCATCAATGAAGTCTACAACAAGCGTACTGAGGATGAACAGGATGAGGAGGGCAATGAACATGTGGTAGATAGTCCGGATGTGGTTCACTTCAAAGAGCTCACTGGGGAAGGGGTTTGTTTTGTTTAAAAGAAAAAGAAAAAAGAAAAAGGTAATTAGTACCTACACACCACCAACACTTCTAGTACTTTCATTTTCCAGATGGCTCACAGCAAAATGCAATGCAGGGTTGGATGTTAGCTATGGCTCCAAATTATAATTGTGCAACTCTGAGCAAATCTCTTCCTGTACACCTCAGTTTCCTCATTTGTAAGACAGGGATGATGGGACCTACCTGATGAGGCATTAAAAGGATAAGTGTTTGAGACAACATGGCTTCCATTTTTCCTAAGTGCTTAGTATTGGTTAATTGTCTTCAACAGGAGCAGAATTAGACCCATGCTGAGCACTTTGGGTCCAAAATCCAACTTTTAGATCATAAAAGCACCCAAGGATCTTGAAAGCATTTGCAAATATTACCAAAGCTTCATAACAAGTCAAACAGCCTTATTTAATAGATAGAGGAAGCGAGTCTTGCACAAGGAAGCATGAAGATTAGACACAAGGCAGACTGATTTACTAGCAGTGATTAACCCAAGTAATTTCATAGCAGTCACAAATCTATGTTTCAGGGCATGACAGGGCCCCTCAGCAATCCCTCATGCTTCTGGCAAGTGCACAATAATAAAGTTTGCACAAGAGCAATGATAAGTTGACAGAGCCCATCACTGACTGACAGCGGGTGGCCAAGTAACACTTATCTAGCATCAGATAAGTCACTTTTTCCTCTACCAATCCTTGAAGACATGTCCTTGGAACAACTATTTACAACAATACGTAGCAGGGAAAAAAATTACCACCATCAGCACTAAAAGTTACAAGGTGAATAAACCTTAATAAGCAATCAGGCAGACAAGGATTCAGATAATACATAATGCCTTGACCCATACAGAAGTTCGTTGGGGGTGTAGGGTACTTTTACCCAGGGTACAGACGTGAAAGCAAGCCAGTTAAACATACTCACTCCAACAAGGACTTCCTAGCAATAAACACTTTCCCATGTTCTGGGGGTGCTCGTAAGCCCCTGTGAAGAAAGAAAATATTTAGTACCAAAAGAGAGAAAAAAAATCAAGGTAGCAGGAAACCTAACTGCATCACAAAGAGAGGGATGTTCTTACTTGGTTTTGTGGCCATCTCTCTCAGAACAGGATGCTGGAAAGGCGGACGTTGAGGAATCAAACAGCACCGACTTTGAAATTAAACTATTCAAACACTCTGTAAAGTGGTTGTCTACCACTTTCATGAAAGCTGGCTTCAACTGCTGATAAAACAGAAGGGGGGGCGGGGGAGAGAATCGAATATTAAACCCTTGGAAGCGTGTTCTCACATGGCATTAGCGTCAGCTGCTCTTCCACAAGGGTTAGGTAAGTTGCCAAACATTGTGCCAATAATTAAAATCGTATCTAAACAAAGTCAAACAGAAGCCGGTTTGAGCCTCAGCGCTGGTCCTGAACCATCAATCAAGCCCTCACCCGGTGCAGCCTGGAGAGGCAAGCACTCCCCCAGAGCAGGAAGAGACAGCAATTGGGGGCTCTCCTGCAGGCTCTTCCAGCACCACTAACCCTGGACAGGCGAGAATAAGTGTATGTGCAAGGCAGTATGTGTGTGTGTGGTGTGTGTGTACACATGCATACATGCGAGAAAGATAATGTATAAAGCGTGTCCTGTGGCTCTAGGACAAAATAATATTTTGTCACGTTCGTAGGGCTGGGAATTTTGGTGACCATGGTATAGCACAAAAAAGCAAGCATCAAGTTGTAACAAAGGCATATACTTGGAAAACAGTGAAGCCATTTTACTGAATGGTGTGATTTTAAACAATTTTCTTCAAGCCCAGCTTTCGAGTCATTTCTCAACGATCTCAAACTTTCTTTTGTTTGTCTGAGGTTTCTGTTCTTACAGTGGCATAGAAAATCCTGAGAAGTGATCCAAACTTTAACCTACACTTGGGAATCACAAAGCAAAATAAAGAGATCCATTATCTATTTCTTTTTTGGAAAACCAAAGATTCTTAAGCTCATCACATAGCTTGACTCAATTTGTGAATGCTTACAACTGCAAATGCTGTGTAACAGTGTTCCATTTGCTATTCTCTCCTTCAAAGAGGGTTCATCTAACATTTCTATTCAAAACAGAGAAGCTGTCAATATTTAACTGCCTGAAAACATTTGCTCTCTCTACTCAGGGAACAACATATGTTTCCTGCATCTGAGACAGTTACTCCAGGCCACCCACACCCCTTGGAAACCACTACCATTAATTCATTAAGGGGGAAAGCGACAGGAATAATTTGGATGTGTTTTATACCAGGGTCACCAAAGTTCCCAGCTTTCTGAACAGGATAACAAGATATTCAAAATGACTGACAGTCACAGACACACTTTACACCTGCAATACATACTCAAAAATACAGGCACTCCCTCACACACCCAGATCCTCTCTTGTCCAGGATTATCCCCGAGCTGCTATTATAGCTCAGAACTCAGGACAGCAGGGTACTGGTGCAAAAGCATAGCAGAACTGAAGCCAGCAGAGTAGGCTTCATGACAGGATTTCTGCTGCCGCTGCAGAGGTTTTTCCCCAAATGTTTGGAGATGAAATCCACATTCTTCCTTTCCTCTTCCCCCTGGGGATTTAAAGAGGAGGGAGGGATCCTCACTGGGATTGCCAGAAACAAATTCTAACAATTTATGACACAGCAAAGGAGAGGCCAGGGCTGGGTGCAATTATGACACCACGGTTTTTCCTAGCGGATCGTCCCCTTACACCTGCCCTATATTGTTAAGTGACTTAATGAAGGCGCTCTGCAGAGCCACTGCCTATGCTGCTCCTTCTCTTGTCTAGAGACTTTCCTAGACTCCTCAAATGTTAACTAAAGGGCAAAGGTGTGAAAGAACCAGAAATGCAGTCCTCCTCCCACCATAATGCATGTAAACATCACCCCTGCACACAATGCTTGCTCAGCTGTGGCCTCTTTCCCACCTCACTATCCTTGCTAAGGAGGAGATTGGGGAAGGGGAAGTAGCAAAATGGCTCCTTTATAGCTAATTCAGATAATTGCTAGAGGGAACATATGGAGATACTGCTACTCCAGTACTAACATCCTTGGTGGTTGTCTCCTCCAATAGCCCCCTACATCTGTAGTTACAGGTAGGGTTGCCACATTCCCAGGCACCTTGAGCTAGTGAGGTGCAGGGTCACAGGACTCTTCCACCCCACCACAGCACTCCTTAGGGGGTGGAAAGTCAGAAAGGGAGCAGGAAAGCCTCTTCTCCTGGACCCTGACCCTGCTTCCGCCATCCCAGACAACTTAGGGAAATATAGGCTTCTTCACCCAGAACCTGGAGATGAGGTGAAACCAGAGGGGTGCAGGCCCAGCAACTAAAACCCAGATGTTTTGGAGGGTGTGTGTGGAAGGACAAGGAGGGCATTTCTCTTTTAATATGATGGATGGGGAGGAAAAGCACACTTGGAGACATTGACCATGATCGACAAACCACTTACTCAAAAGTAGCCCCACTGAAGACCACAGACTGTTCCATATTATACGGACTACAATTTTGGACTGATATGGCAACAGTCGTAATCTATAAGCCACTTACTCCCGAGTAACCGTGATGCAGTCCACGGGCTACTCTGAAGTAAGTTTATAGATTATGGCCACTGTCATTGTCTCAGTCCAAACCTGCATCCTTGCAATATGCAACAGCCCATGATATGGTTCAATTTGAGGCTGATTTATTGCTTACCAGATCTAACAACCATCAAAGTCAGCAATTCAATTTTGAAGACATTAGGTGGTGATGGATACATTTTCCTGCTAGGTTTTAAATAGCTAATCAGAAAGACAAGACTACCAAGTTTTGTCTTTACCTTTTAAGATACCAGAGTTCCTTAAAAGACCCAATTAAAATAATTTAAAAAAAAGACAGAACCACATTCTGCCACTTCCCCTGCACCCACAAATATTCTCATCTTCCCCTTGGGAAACCTAGAGCTACATTATTCCAAAAATCAGATCCTCCTCAGCACCCTGTGGCTACCTTTTCTCTTCCCTATTCAAGAGCCAGTGCCACATAGGCACACTGGAAAAAGGCAACACTAGTTCTCTCTGTAAATCTCCAAGCCAACTCTCTGAATGCTCCTATTAGACTTTGGTTTGCATGAGGCCTATTTTAGGTTTGATCTTGCACAACATCATAACCCAGTGTTTGCACCATTAACCAGTAACCATGGAGAGAGAAAGCTGTAATGCAACAACTTCAGTGTTATGGCTTCACTGCAGGACAAGAAGAGATTAGCTGCTGCGACGGAGAAAAGTCTGGGGTAGATTCATCTAATTACAACTAAGGGAAATCTGAAGAGCATTTAAAAGTACAATTTAAAAATCAGTCTCACATCCCTCCTCTACCAGACAAATGCTTTTCTTTTAAAAGGGGCAACAAGATACTCCTGACCGACTAACAGGGTGTGACAAGGCACCAGGATTCTACCAACACAGAAGAAAATGGAAGGAATTAAGCCTAGCCATTTCAGTGCTGCACGTCACACACACACACACACACGTGTTCATGTGCCAAAGGAATGTGCTTATGATTCAGTTGCAAAGAGATTATGGTTGGTCAAGACTGTGACAAAAACAAGCTCGTACAAATTCATCTACCTTTTTACTCTTCCCTTCCCACTAAAGGCTTCTCTTGGAGCTACTAGTTTGAATCAGCGCATGAAATTTCAGATTGAACTTCAGGAGCAAAAAAATGAAATAAAAAAAATAAATCGGTCACCAGACTTTATCCTGATATTAAACCGTTCTACACCCCTGAACCAGTCACCAGTCTCAGTTTTCTGGGTGCCAATGGCTCCTAGGCACCTGCAAATTTCATGCCCCAAGTTGAATATAACACCAATGTGATTGACAGCTGCCCCTTCTCCCTCCCCTGTTGGTGGATAGTCTCATCACGGAAACTGAATGCAAGATTTGGGAATGTGAGCCAAATAGGCCTGCATCTTGTTTTTTCGGGCCCTTTCCAATTCCTGGATCTGTCCTCTGGTACTGAAAGCAGCAGCTCAGGCGAAGGGAGTGGAGAGAAGAGCATGCACTTAAAAAATAAGAAATAGATCCATGTCATATATCCATGATCTGCCCTCTCCCCCCGCCCCCCCCAACCACTGTCCTTCCCCCATTCCAAGCACACCCCTCTTAACTCCTTTTAAGCCCACATAACTTGTACTAGTTTTCAAGCAGGGCCACAGTAGGGAAAAGGTTCCATACATTGACTTATAGCATAAGACTTCCGAGCCAAGAACAAAGTGTTATTGTAATGGCTGAAAAATGCTACCAGATATTACCAAACCTTTCCCTTATAAGTTTTCCAGGCTCATAGAATAGGAAAGCTGTAGTACACCATTTGCTGGCTTAAGGACTGGCTTAAGGATTTCTACTGTAAATGCCTCATTTTGCCAAAGGATCTAAAAGTCTTCAATTAAGACCTGAATAACTTTTCAAGATCCTTAATGAGAAATATGTTAGGAACAAGATATGTACCAATTTGTTTCTCATATCAAGAGGACTGTTTTAGGAACTGAAGTCTCTAGATCAGAGTCAATAGTTTCCAAGAGTCAATTTAATTAAAAATTGCATTTATAAAGTCGTTTATGATAAAGTGAACCAATGGGATCTCTATTTGCGTGCCACTATGGAACTTTAGACTAAGGGAGCTAGTCCGTGAATAATCACACTTAGTTTGGAACCTGATCCCAACAAAAAAAGGAAGGAGGAGGATCATACTGTGCCATAAAAAGAACTAGCTACATATTGCAAGTAAGGATAGCTCAGTAGATAAGGTGTTGGACTTGAACCTGGAAGACCAGGGCTCAGTTCCACCTTAGCCATGAGCAAGATGGCTAAGGTGGGATGGGAAAAATGACCTACCGCATAGGGTTGTTGTGAGGGTGAACTAAATAAGGAATGTGAAGTTTCGCCGAGCCACTGGACTAAGCTTCATTGTAAATATAAATAACCCGATATATAGAAGTTAGCAAACTCATTTCTTCTCAAACCAGATCATACACAACAGATGGGTCTCTCTCCCTCTGCAGTTTAGTCAAACGCTACTACCCATGTCTTAATTCAGTAATACTTTCCATCTTTGGCAGCTGTAACTTGTGTGAAATGTCACTGCTGTCACTGCTTCCAAAGTGACAAATTTCTCAAGGCAGAGAATTTAGCAAAGGTCAACAGTCTCCAAGATTAGAAAATAAAAGTTAGGCACATAAGAACATTGCTCAGTTTTCTAAATTTTTCAAGTCAAGCACCTGAAGGAGGGTTCTGGGTGTCCAGCATCAATGCAAGTCAGACACCTTCCTTCAGTTACTTAAATATAGATGTATGTATGCAACATAAGGCTTCCTCCCCCCACTTTCTTCAAAGCACCAATAATTTTGCACATTTATTACATGAACCCTAAGGGCTCAAAAAACAGAAGGCAACTAGAAAATCCCAAACTATTTCAAAAGTGTCATTTGAAAGGATGCCATCGTGAATACTCTGAGTTCACGACAGTGAAAACACTTAAAGTAGTTCCATTTGGATAAGGCATCTAGAGTTCATACAGTTACTACAAGTTATCTGAAGGCACACACAAACCTTTGGGACTAAGGCCACAATGCACAAATCACTTACTCAGGAGCATTTCCATTGAAGCCCATAATGACAACTCTGCAGGCCACAATGGGACTACTTCGGAGTTAGCAGTTTATGCATTGGGGCCTAAGTGTTCTGCAGGTAGACAAAGCAACAGCAGGCCTCAGTCATCTTGCAAAGAGCAAGGCAGCAGGAGAAGGAAGAACACATTCTTAACTATTGCTCTCCATCTATATCCAAAAGCATAGCATTATGGGAGTTTCATGTTTTCCATGGAGCCCCAAGAACTCTGGATCTCTGCCTTAGCAATGGAAAGTGCAACTCGCATATAGTTTACCTCAGCCTCTGCTGTCAGTTGCATTTTCCTTGTTATGTGGTCTGCATCAACTCGACCTAAGGGAGGAAAGCAAATATTTAACAGTGTTATTGTATTTTTCAAGACATTACATGGCCAGTCTGCATGCTTGGAAACACAAAGAGAAAGGAGGATAGATTTATTGTTAGCTTGTTCTCTGAAAAATTAAAGACCTATTAACTTCTAGAATGACTGAACTTCAAAAATCAACAGCAAGCAGATAGGTAGTCACATGAGGGATGATTTTTCAAGTTCCTGAAACTCATGCACTTAATATCACTTCTCCTCAAAACAAATCACAAGATTTTACAGTCTTGACATTCATTCTTGAATAAAAAGCAAGAGGAGGAGACTGCATAGAACATCAGTCCCGGCCGATTCAACTGGCTGTTGATTACCAAGCCACATCTTCATATTGACGTATCCACACTAGTGACAGACTTGGGAACTTTGCTATTCCAAACCAAACTGATTTTTATGAAAAACCAAATGAGCACATCTATGTGGAGCCAATGTACTTTAGTGGATAAGATATTGGGCACTCTCTCCTTGTTTCAGTTTCCCATCTGCAAAATGGAAATAATGACAGCCTACCTCACAGGATTGTTTTGAGGGTGAACTACTAGATAAATATCATAAAGTCCTTTGAACACTGAAAGCACTGCATAATATATCATAATCATCTGAGATAAACACAGTATGGCCATCTCCTGAAAAGTTAACATCAGGGGTCCCAGAAATTCGCTATGGAAGCTTGCTGCAAGGACAAGTTTGAAAGTAACTGTGGGAAGCCTATGCAAATTATTTTTTAAAAAAAGCATGATTATATTAAAAACCAAGACCAATATGGCAAGATGCTTTTTGGTGCACAGCATAGCTGTAAAGTTTGCCATTCTTGTAGACTTTCAGGAGCCATGGCTAGTTTTGTTTTGTATTTTTTAAACCAAACCTAAAACACGCTAACTTGCTTAGAAACAGACTGGTAAAAGATTACTGAAATATTTCCCTTTCTTGTACACACGCACAGGCCATTTTTAGATGTGCATCACATTCGCAGATTAGTTTTCATTTGCGAGTAATAAAAACATTTTATTTGTTTATTTATTAAAATTTGATACCCCACCCTCTCTTGCCCTTGGCAACTCGGGGCAGCTGTCAATTTAAAATTCATATAAAACAATACATACAATAAAAACAAGAATACAAAATCAATTAATTACAGTTAAGACACATAAAAAAGAAAACCCCTGGAGTCCACAAAAATCCCAGCCCCACCCTCCTACCCACCCATCCTCTTCACCAAATGCCTGGCAGAACAGCCATGCCTTGCACTAATGTTGGGAGGACAGGAGGTTTTTGGACAAATGCAGAGACCGACCCCCACCAGGAGGGAATTCCAGCCGGGGTGCTGACACCAAGAACACCCTCTCCATCGTTGTCCCTGAGGAAACCTGGGGAATCTCGAAAAGGGTGCCCCCGGCCGTCCACAGGGGCTACTCAAGAACCCAGAGGGCGAGGCAGTCCTGCAAATAGGTTGGGCCCAAGCTGTGTAGGGCTTTAAAGATAAGAACCAAGACCTTGAGTCGAGTCCAGAAGACTATAGGCAGCCAGTGCAGTGATTGGAGCACTGGTGTTACGTGCTCCCAGCGACTGGTCCCTGTAAGGAAATGGGCTGCCACATTCTGCACCACCTGGATTCTCCAAACTTTCACCAGGGGTAGCCCCACGTAGAGCACGTTACAGTAGTCCGATCTCACAGTAATGAAGGCATGGATGATGGTGGAAAGGTCGGAGTCAGAGATATACAGCCACAGCCGCCATACCAGATATAACTGGCAGAATGTGCTCCTCGCCACAGCTGCCACCTGAGCATCCAAGCGGAGCTGTGAATCGAGGAGCACCCCCAAACTCCGCACCTGAGGAATCAAGGAGGGACAGTCCCCATCTATGAAGGGAACCTCTACCCCCTCAGCCCTGCCAACCAACATCACTTCCATCTTGTCAGGATTCAACTTCAGACAACTCCCCCTCATCCAGTCCCCCACAGCCACCAAACTCCGGGTAAGCACCGAAACTGCTGGTCCTGAGTCAGCTGGAGAAGAGAGGGACAAGTTGAGTGTCATCAGCATATTGAGGACACTGAATACCAAACCCATGGGCGTAGCTATCATAGGGACAGGCAGGACATGTGTCCCGGGGCCCACCCATGGCTGGGGGCCCACAGGTGCACCTGGCCGCCCATCATCCTATGATAGCAATTAAAGTTAAAAAAAATAATTTTTTTTTGTTCCCTTGTTCCACCGGGTGGCCCCCGGCCACCTTGCCAGCTGACAATAGACCAGACTAGTTGCAGGTTCTTTCTTTTTGATTCTGCCTTTTGCCTGTGCAACCGGACAATGATAAAAGCCTGTTCATTTTCTGTGGGTGAAAGCAGTTCTATGGTGATGGGCGGGGAGGGGAGGGGCCAAAGTCCATTTCTTGTCCCTGGGCCCATTCCAACCTAGCTACGCCCCTGACCAAACCCTCTCATGACCTTGCTCAGTGGCTGCATGTATACATTGAACAGGAGTTTGGGGGGGGGGGGGACGGACGGGACACAGAATAAAATCTTACTGAACCTCACATGTGAAATCCTGGGGAGACGAAGAATAGTCCCCCAGTACCACATGCCGAGTTCTCCCAGGCAGGAAAGAGCAGAACCATTCAAGAACAACTCTGCCCACCCCAGCATGGTCCCACAAGCGAGTCACCAGCACCTTGTGGTCAACCATATCAAACGCCACTGTGAGATCTAACAAAACTAACCGAGTTGACAGACCTCGGTCCAACTTACGGCAAAGGTCGTCGATCAAGGCCACAAGCGCAGATTCAGTGCCATGACCCGGACGAAAGCCGGACTGTGAGGAATCCAGAAAACCAACCCAGTTCAGATGCCCCTGAAGCCAATGAGCCACCACCCGTTCAATAGCCTTCCCTAAAAAGGGAAGGTTAGAGACTGGTTGATATCTGGTCATGTAGTCAACGTCAAGAGATGGCTTTTTGAGCAAGGGCCAGACAACAGCCTCTTTGAGGCAGCCCGGAATCCTACCCTCCAAAGGGAGGCACGGACCACCCACGCCAGCAATGGCCCCAATGTCTCCCTGATGGCCTTAACCAACCAGGACAGGCATGGATCGAACTCACAAAATGTGGCTCTAACAGCACCAAGTACATCCTCCATGTCAGCGGGCAAGACCATATGAAATTGATCCCATAAGACAGGACAAGCTGGAGCATCCATTACCTCGGACTCCCCCACCGTATCAAGCACAGCATCAAAGTTGAGGTGAATGCAAGAGATTTTATCTGCGAAGTAGTCAATAAACTGGTCACAGCGAGCTCTGGAAAAATACCATTCCGGGTGGAGACAGGCTGGACTGACCAGCCCCCCTACCACTTGAAACAGCTCAGCCGGCCGAGACTTCGTTGACGCTATGATGGCAGCAAAGAACCTCTTTGCTGCCCGCACAGCCACGGCAGAGGCTTTCAAACTAGCTCTTTGCCACAACCTGTCGTCATCTTCAGTGCGAGTGTGATGTCACTGTCGCTCCAACTGCCTCCCCTCCTGCTTCAGCTGATTCAGGTCCTCCATAAACCACGGGGACCTATGCTGCCAATGCTCAGGGGGCAGACGCCTACGAGTCATTCAGTTGATGACTTAAGCCAACAAGGTGGTCATAGCATCACAA
Organism: Sphenodon punctatus; assembly: GCA_003113815.1. NCBI lineage: Eukaryota > Metazoa > Chordata > Lepidosauria > Sphenodontia > Sphenodontidae > Sphenodon > Sphenodon punctatus. Next base: position 2,788,110 of record QEPC01014813.1, read on the forward strand.
GGCCATTGAGTGAATAGCCATCAAGATCCAAGGGTAAATCCCATAGAGCATTCCAGAACCTACCTGGTTCCATAAGTCTCTGGGGGCAAACCAACCGAACTGGTTCAGCACCTTTCTGGGGGCAGACGTGCACCAGGAGATTGGCCTGAAGGAGGTAATGGTCCATCTAGGACAAGGGAACCAACATCACATCCCCCACCAATGGAGCCCCTGCCTCAAGGCCTGTGCAAAAAAACCAAAATTCAGTGGTCCCCCCCCCCCTCATGAGTAGGGCCATCTACCACCTGAGACTGGCCCATGGTTGCCATGCACTCTTGCTCTGCCTCCTGAAGACTGGCGTCAGCATGCATATTGAAATTCCCCAGGACCACTGTCCTCAGGGACTGCAAGACCATGCCCAACACCAGATTGGCTAGAGCATGCAGAGATGCTGCCTGACAGGTAGGTGAACGGTATACCAGCAGCAGCCCTAATCTATCTCCAGCCAAATCAACCATGAGGTGGAAACCCTCAATATATGGTGGCATTTGCATAGGAAGCCTCCGAACAGAGCAAGTCCCCCTGAAAATAAATGGCTACACCACCACCCTGTCCTTGGCTGATGCTAAACCGAGTACCCAACTGGAACAAGATCAGCCAAAGAAGGCCCCAACTCAGTGTCCAGCCTGGTCTCCATAAAGAGGTCGGCTGCCTGGTCCAGGATCAGATCCCAGACCACAGCTGACTTATTCACAACCGACCTTGAAATCAGCAGCATCAGGATAGGGGCAGGGGCCCTTCATGCCTTGACCACCAAGTCACTTGACTGGGGATTAGAATCTTGCACATTTAGTGTTTAGAAGTATATAATTTCACAGATTAACATTGTTATCAGTGCATGTGCACTGCCAGACTGTTCTAAATCCACATACTTATTCAGGAATTAATTGTTTATATGTGAATTCCAGATTTTTTCCAGCAAATTTCTAAATCTGGTTTTGTTAAACCCCAATTTTGGGATTTTACAAAACTGGATTTAAACCCAGACATTCACACCACACATGCGAGGGCTGTTGAAACATACGTTTATTTACCCTCACATGCGAATTTTGTCTCGTGTAAAAGTGCCCTACGGGTGCTTGCTCTCTTATGCAAGCTGTTGCAGTTCAATTAACAGTTCAAGAAAAACTATCTATAGCATCTGTGCTGGAGTAAAAGATGGATAGAGAGGGGTCCTCTTGCCATTTATCAGTGGAAAAACCCCACAGTCCTGCTCTAAAATATCAATTTCCTGTTGCCAACACACCAGTTTCATTTCTAGTTACATTTCAACAAGAAAAAAAATTCCTAGGAGTGGGATAAGACCCTGAATGGGAATGACGGGAACAAATGATATATTGGCTTCTGCAAAGGTTTTCTTCTCATTTATGATTCCATAAATCTTCCCCAAGGTCTCTAAATTTGCCCAAGGCTGAAATAGCAGTGATAAAGCCCAGAAGGCCACTATGTTGGCCTTTGCCTGTAGTAGTTTTATCCTGGTCTTGCCATTAATTCAGAGTATCTGGACAGAACTGGTAATAGTCAGGAACCCTTGTTCATAGTATTTTCCCCATTGCAGCCAATGGGGAAAACATCGTGAACATGAGTCCCTGGGTAGTTTGCTGGTAATAAATAAGCCCGCAAACAAGATGTCCATAAAGAAACAGTAACTGCAGGAGAACAATTTGACATATACCACTATACTCAGTTGATTCTCAGCAAGTAAGTTTAAGGGCATTTCCATTCAATTAAGTCGGAGACACATTTATGTTTTTCTACAAATTTGTTTAAATTGGAACAACAACAGGCCCTCTGCTTAACAAAGTGGCCCTGTATTCATGTCTGACTAGCAGCTAGGTTCTTAGAGGCCTAAATCTATGCTGCTTTAAACAAGGAGCCTTACTCCCTGAAAATTCACTATGCCCAGTACATATGGTTATGTGTTTTAAAGTGTTGTTAGCCACCCCGAGATGCTTCTAGCAGGAAGGGGCAGCATATTCATTTTAATTTTAATAATAAATACGTTATTCAGTAACCGGATCATAGTAAGATGGCTCAAAGACCAATCATCCATGCTTTTTATATGGCAAGAATAGGATATTACCAACATATTGTTTCTGAAATAGATTAGGTTTTGCTACAATTTATAAGCCACTGTAAATGGAATGAAGCAGTCAGCAAGATTTTTACTGCTAGCATTTAAGTTTGTAATTTACTATATTTATGTACATCTAGCTGAAAACAAGCAATAAAGGATAAGACATCTCATTGTTAGGTCATTCTGTAGTCAAGAGTTTATAAATTTAAGGGCTTGCTGCTGTCACCTTCACCACCACTCCCTCCTGGCTGTGGCTTTGGGGACATGCATAAAGCCCATGCATGCTCCATTCTGGCATCTGAATTTTGTGGCAAGGGGTGCAACCAAGGGGCTGCCTGTGCTCCCACATTCATTTCTCTCCTCTCTGCCTGCTATTGACCTCCTCCTAATTGTGCCCTCTCAATTACACAACTGATTGTGGTAGGTAGAAGGAGATGATAGCAGCTTTACTCACTTCCCCAAGTGGTGGGAAGCTGAAATTCCAGAAGAGTGCAAAGTGCTCGCTCTCTCTCCTGTGGCTCTGGGGGCTCTGGCAGTAGTAGTGGCAGGGGGCTCAGGGGAAGGAACAGTAGGAGTTCCTAGCACATCCCATTAATAGTGGCCATGGGGAACCATTCCAGGCCAGATTCCTAGGGGGCTGGGGTCAAATTGACCCATGAACCAGAGGTTTCCCATCCCTGTTGTAGACTTCTTGATCCAATTTAAAATTATAAGCAGGTGCTTGTACGATGGGAGGCAATTTTCACAAGCATACAGAGTAAGCTGATCACTGAACAACATGTTCCCCTCTCTCAAGGTAACTGCAGTTCTCACACTAGAACAAAGGTTCAAAGTTTGTTTGGCTTTTGAAAAGTAAAGCAAATACAATGGTCATGAAAAGAGAACTTGGCAGCACTGGTTTGAACCTGGCCTATCATGCAAACACTTCCAACACAGGCTTGCTAGTGCTGACAGGAGCAAGGTGCAATGCTGTTGCTACCTGAGCCCTTGGCTTAATGAAGGTGGTTTTAAGATGTGGACAAGAGTGGCCATTAAAGATATCAAAGGCTACAAAAGCACACTTGCCCCATTTGCTTGTGCTGCATCTATGTTCAGATAAATTTGTACAAAGTTACAAAAATAGTTTTGCTGGTTGCCAGGCAATTTCCCCACCACTAGGACTTCATTATTAGGAAAGCCAGTGTGGTGTAGTAGCCAAGTGCACGGTACCTGGATTGTGGAGGGGTAAGGGGGAGTACCTGGTTCAAGTCTCTCCTTAGCCAGAAACTAACTGGTTGACCATGCGCCAGTCACAATATTTTCTCAGCCTAACCTACCTCATAGGGTTGTTGTGAAGATTAAAAAGTTGTGTTCAACTGTTTACTGATAAATCCTATTCTTAAATTTAGTATAAAGCCAGTGTAGCCTACTGGTTAAGATGGTGGACTTGGGCCTACAAGACCAAGGTTCAAATCCCATTTTAGCCATGAACTCACTAAGTAGCCTTGGGCAAGTCATGTCTCCCAACCTCAGTTTCCCCTATCTGTAAAATAAAACAAACAAACAGGGTTGTTGTGAGAAGAAACTAGGTAAGATTACAAAGAACTCTGAATACCAAGACTGCCATAGAAATGATAACAGCATACATTTTATTGATTTAATTGCTATAAAACTTAAAATATAGATCAGCTTGAACAATTAATCATAGGACAACTATCCTAGAAAATGATTTAGGAATATTAGTAGTGATTAGTGAAGGGGAGAGGAAAATGCAAGAAGGAGTTCATGGCTAATAGATTTTGATCAGCCACAAGTTAGGCTAGAGCAGAAGTTAGTGGAACAAAAAAATTAAATGTTTTATGTTACAAAGAGGAAATCAGACTGATGATCCTAATGGACCTTCTGGCCTTAAAATCTTGAGTAATGATGGTTATAATAATAATTCTGACAATAGGAGTCAGAATTAGAATTGAAGAGAGGATTAAACCTGTGTATCAAGAAACAGGCACCCCATTCCTACCCCCCCAAAATAAATTGCTGTGCTCAAATGTTTCTGGCCCAAACTGAACAGAATCCAAGTTTTGCACCAGAACCTCAGGGATCATTCTAACATGTTTGCATGATCCCTGGTAAAGCTAGAGTTTATGTGGACAGTTAAACTGTAGTCTGTCCTGGGGGTGGGGTGGGGGGGGGATAGTCTTTGTAAAAAGATGAACTTAATCTGCTGACTAAAATTGCCCAATAATTCATGGCATGCGACTCACTGAATCATTCATGAGAAATAGAGGAATGCGACACAATCCATTAATTTTGTGTTACACAAGCTACTGATTGCCCACAAGAAACATTCCACTGGAGGAGGGACCCTCACATGACAATTAGTCTGATATGATGAAAGACGGTCTGAACTGGAGGAATAAAAACTGATTCAACATGGGCCTTCAAGAGCTGCACATGAGTCACCTGCTCACATGCAGCTTGCAACATCCTCTCAATGTAGAACTTGGAACAGCCAGCATATATCAAGCAGGCATTAACACTGACCTTTACAACAGGACAAGATGTTAACTAAAAGGGGACTGACAATTCAAACTGAGAAGCTAGAAAATAAATGGCATGATCTTCTTTGAAATGAAGTGTGGATTCTATAAAAATTTCCTTGCCAGAGAAAATACCCATCATTTTAGGGACCAATGTGCTCTACATGGGGCTGCCCTTGAAGACTGTTTGCAGACTGCAGCTGGTGTGGAAGGTAGGGGCCTCGACAGGTGTTGGTCACTAGGAGCACATTACACCAGTGCTACAGAGTCGATACTGGCTGCCAATAGCATTCCAGGCACAATTCAAGGTACTGGATTTGATCTATAAAACTGTAAACAGCCTAGGTCCTATGTACCTGAAGGACACCTTCCTCATGTCTCTCTGTGGTCTCTAGTATTTTATGTTAGCCGCCCACAGCCTTTGCGGATAGGGCAGGACAAGCAAGAGAGATAAATAAATAAAATTGTTTAAACAAATGTTTTAAAAGTCAATTGTTTTCAGTTCATTACACCATTTTAGAAACAGTTCTGTTCACCACTAGCAGTGAGAATTCTGCAGACATGATGGCCAGCTAACAATACACACCTGACAAACGAAGTTGCGTTAGTCTTGACCCTTGCCATGAACTAAGTTCTGTTGCCACCTGTTTCCCTGGTAACACTGAACTGGAAAAACTCTAATTTAGAAAGTAACATTTTGCCCCCTCTAAGGGACTGCTACTCTTAAGACAAATGTTGCAAGGTTCAAGATACCAGGGATAAGTCACAAAGGTCTGATAGGGAGAAAGAAGCAGGAAAAAGGAAAACCAAAAAAGCTTGCAAGTTCAGAACATTAAACTAAGGCTCACAACCGGTGATTATAAGCAACAAGTAATCATCTTCCCACTGGTCATTATCTTTTCCATACACGGAAAGAAACTTTGTCAGTAAACAGCATTCATTCAGAAATGCAAACAGTGCAAAAGCAAGAGAATGACCAACAGTAACCTCTTCCTCAGAAAATAATGGTCCCCTTGAAGGTCCAGCAAAGAGATCCCACAATTATTATTATTACTAGCAAGCATTTATATAGCGCAAGCAATGTACCTGGTGCTTTACAAAGTAATTGAATAGACACAGTCCCTGCTCAAGGGCTTACAATCTCAGAGATGGGGTGGGTCGGTGGGGGTGGGAGACGAAGGAAGGGGAAGAGAGGGAGAGACAAGGGGTGTAACATTCACGAGGATGCAAGGTCCAAGGTGCACGCGCTTGGCTTGGTTACATCAAAAATGATGGCTGGTTGGTCCATGTGGTGAGGATATGAGTACAGAGACCTCAGGTAACAAATTGTACTGGATGGGGGGTATCAGCAGGAGTTAGGTTAAGGGAGCAAGAAGTCGGAGAGGGCAGAGCGGAAAAGGTGGGTCTTCAGTAGGGATCTGAAGGTACGAAGGAAGGGGGGCGAGGCGGATGTGGACAGGGAGGGAGTTCCGGGCATGGGGAGCAGCTAGGGAGAAGGGACAAAGGCAGTTAGGGGAGCAGGGGAGGCGTGGAAGGGCAAGAGAGGGGACAGAGGAGGAGGAGCGTTCACCGACTGGAGTACGGAGGGAAATTAGCGCAGAGGTAGGGAGGAGCAAGGTTGTGAAGAGCTTTATAGGTGAAGACTAGGAGCTTGTGCAGGATTCGTTCAGGAAGGGGGAGTCAGTGAAGAGAGGAGGGTCTACACATGGTTGAAACGACAGATGAAGTGGATGACCCTGGCAGCAGAATTTTGGACAGAGATCAGGGGAGAAAGGTGAGAGCTGGGGAGGCCAGTGAGAAGGAGGTTACAGTAATCGAGGCGAGAAATGACCAGGGCATGAACAAGGGTTTTGGCAGAGGAGACAGAGAGAAAAGGGAGAATCTTAGCAATGTTATGGAGGGAGAAGCAACAGGATTAGGCAAAAGAGTCGATGTAGGGTTTAAAAGAAAGGGGCGAGTCAAAGATGAAGCCTAAGTTACGGGCTTGGGGGACGGGAAGGATGATGACCCCATCGATGAGGACTGACAGGGAAGAGGGAGAGAAAGGATAAGGGGGGAAAGATAAGGAGTTCAGTTTTAGCCATGTTGTGTTTGAGTTGACGTTGAGACATCCAGGTAGAGATGTCAGAGAGACTGCTGGTGAGGTGAGCTTGAACAGATAGAGGGAGTAGAGAGATAGAGTTGAGAGTCATCAGCATAGAGGTGATATTGGAAGCCATGGGAGGCAATGAGTTTGCCTAGGGACAGGGTGTAGATAGAGGAGAGGGCCAAGGACAGGGCCAAGGACAGAGTCTTGGGGAACACCAACCGAGAGAAGGGAGGAGGAGGTGGAGTTGGATCCTTTTTTAAATAACTGGCATTACATTCACTACCTTCGAATCCTTCAGTACAAAGGCAGGTTGTAGCAATAGGTTACAAGTTACCATTTCTGCAATTTCATAGTTCTGCATTTCCATATTTGCGTTCCTTCAGAACTTTTCTGTGAATGTCACCTGGTTCTGGTGATTGGTTCCCATTAAATTTGCCAATCTGCTCTAAAAACCTCTTCAAGAGTTGCACTGATTTGCAACAGTCCTTCAGATTCATTACCTACAAATAGCTCTGGTATGGGTCTCTCTCCAACATCCTTCACAGTGAAGACTGAAGCAAAGAATTCATTTAGCTTTGCTGCAATGGCCTTATCTTCCCTGAGTGGCCCTATAACTCCCTGCTCATCTAATGGTCCAACTGACTCTAGCAAGCTTGCTACTTCTCATGTACGTATTAATTTTTGCAAGTCACTCTTGGCCTGTCTTATTAAGGTTTTACATCTAACTTGCCAGTGCTTATGCTCTTTCCTATTTTCCTCATGTAGACTAACTTTCCATTTTTAAAGGATGTTTTTTTGGCTCTAATGATCTCCTTTGCATCACCATTTAGCCACATGGCATGTTTGGTCTTCCTCCTACCTTTTTTTATTTGAAGAATATATTTAATCCGAGTCTCCAAAATGGTGTTTTAAAATAGGCTCGATGCCTCTTGCAGATCTTCAGTCCTCACAAATGCTCCTTTTCATTTCCCTCTAACTAGGTTCCTCATTTTTGTGTAGTTTTATTTTTTAAAATTAAACATTACTGCAATAGCTTTATTTGGTTTTCTTCCCCCTAAGTGGCTCCACTACTATTATCCCTTGCACCAGATCCTGTGCTCCACTTAGGACTAGATTCCAAATCGCTTCTTCTCTCAGGGGTTCCAGGACTAGCTGCTTCAAGTAGTAATTTATGGTGCTCTAAGGTGCAAATCTCCAGCCAAGTTCTAGGACGTGTTTACTAGCTCTGGTCTCTTCAACATGGGTTTTGGCTCCTTTCTGAGCCTCCATCTCACTAGACACTCTCTGGGTGTTAACACACGGGCTGAGAGTGCCCTAGAACCAAGAGCCACCCTGTGGAGTCCCCACGCAACAGCAATTAGCAAGGTCAGCATTGGGAGCCCTACAAATGGGCAGCCCCCTGAACGCAGTTCATGGGTTTGCACCAGCTGCCACAGATGGTGCTAGCACACTCCTCCAACTCACCCCACTGCCTAACAGTTGGGCAGCTATGAGATCATCCGTGTGCCCTCCCGCAGCTGTCAGTCATCCCTGGGGGACAGCACACTTCACTCCCTCACCCACAACCAAGTTTCCCTCTCAACTGATAGCGAGCAAAGAGAGGGGACTGCAGATCAGGCTCCTGAGAGCCTCTGGGGACTTCTGCGCTTCCCTCACCTGGGTGGCTATCAGCCGACAGGAGTGTGCTAGCCGTGCCTCTATGATGCTGGAAGTACCAGAGCTGCAGGGGACCCTAACCAACGGGACTTTGCCTCATGGGTTACGCTGGGTTAGCCCACGCTGCATGCTCTGCATTCCTGGGAATAATGTGGTGCGGGGCAGCCCCGGGGCAAACATCTGGCGGCCACCATTCAAGCAGACAGGTGAATCCAGGGTTACCAGGGGCCAATGTGGGGCAGCATCTTGTTTGTTATCACCCCTTTTCTCTGGTTCTGTAAAGCAGCTGCCCTTCATGATCACAAGTTCTCTCCCCCCATGGATTCATTGCCACCCTGGTGATGTAAACTTAGGCTCTCATGAGTTTTAACCTCTCACTCAGCCATCTCCTGTTCCCCTGCTGGTCTCCTATTACCAGGGGCGGCTGGTACCTCCCCAACATCCCAGGCCCGAGTCCCCCACAAACCAGCTCCATGGGACTGCCATGGTTCGCCTCTGTGGCCACCGTCATTCATCCAGAGATCACACACAATAGTACTGTTTGCTGCTATGTACTATTACGTGTATAGACACTGGTTGGCTCCACTATTGCTCTCTGAAACATGCTGGGAAATATAGTGCAGACACACCAGAGAGCAAAGACGGTGGCAAACTGTGTGTGCAACGTCGGGGTGAATGGGCAGCCATGGAGACAAACGGGGGTGGGGGGGGGAAGGGAGTGAGAAAGGCAGGGGCAGCCCGGCCCTGGGGAAGAAACACCTCCCCAGGCATCTGAAAATGAGCAGAGGGGAGCCGGGCCCAAGGACACCCAGCGAGCAGCGCAAGGGACAGGGGGAGCTAGGCTCAAAATAATGAGCATGCTTTGGGCAGCTGCAGGGCCTCCCAAGGGAAGAAAGCTCTTTGGGGTGATGGGGAGGGACCAGGAAAGTGGCTCAGGGAAGTTCCTATTGAGGAACTCAGCCAATTAGGTTGGTTTGGGGTGCCTTTTCCAGGTGCCCAAAAGGAACTCTCACCCCTGCCCTCTTTAGGAGAGGGTAAGGGAGGCGAAGACAGAGCAGCAGCCTGGAACCAGTCTGGGATGGTTTGGAGGTTGCTGTTGCAGAGGTCAGAATAAGAAAATTTTAAAAATTTTATACGTCATTTATTTATTTATTTAAAATTCTGACTTTTGTTGCTCTTCAGTGTCGTACAGTCCCTTTTCATTGTTCCCCTTCTTTTAGTGATGCATTTTTTAAATTTTAGATTTATTTTTAGGGGGATTGGATATTTGGTGGTTTGAATATTTTAAATATATTTTGGATGTTTTAATTTTTTGTTATATATTATGAATGCTGACAATATATATTTGGAATTTTCTTGCTATTTTTGTATTTTACTTTTAAATTTTTGGATTTATATGCAGTTTGGATATTGGATATACTGTGTGCATTGACTAAAGTGTTGCAGGGGGGAAAATGCAAACAGAATTTAAGTTCTGCTTCAGGAGGGACTCTACAGTTAAGGCATCTGCATCACTGTATTAAAATCACAAATGTTCTATTCATTATGAAATTGGAATAATTTCTCCTAACTCTGCAAGTAAAGCATTACTTGCAGACTTTAATATTTTTTGCAGCAGTGTGACACTTCAGAAAATACTTGCCTTTTATGTGACCTTGTACTGTCTTTACAGCAGTGCTTGTATTGTCTTTACAGCAGTACTCTTCCTTGTCATAGTCCCTTTGTCTTTTGTCTCTCTTCCTGAATGATTGCATCAGTCACCCAAGAAGTTCAATCCCAAATCACCTTCTCATATACAAAAGTGAGAATGAAAAGTTACTTCAAGAAATCTCACTTGTTCTGGGAGCGGAATAGTCTCCTCAGATTACTAGGTACTCCTGAGATTACTCCACACTTTTTGTGGAGAGGGAACTATTAAGACTCATCTTCTCAAAGATGGGACTCCTCAAAGTTAGACTCCTCAAAGGTTTTAACAGCAACAGGAGTCGATTTCTACAAGCTGCTCCAGTGAGTTCTAGATGAACACCCCCATATACCAAAACTCCATTCTCCAAAATGTTTTGACGACTCCCCTACTATCTGATTTTTAGAGACAGAACATCTTTATTACCTCATGCCTCCTGAATGAGTCAAAGCTTTGTTAGCAGAAACACTACTGTAAATATTGTCCAAAGCAACTGCTGACTTAACACCAGCCCCTGAACAAGTAAAACAGGCTGATGCAATTTGCTTAAAAAAGAAAAAAATCCCCAGATGGCTACCTAGAAGAGTGAACTCGACTGCATTCATTCATTCATACAATGAGGATATCAAATCGGCAACAGTGAAATCCTCTCATTGGATAATCAAGACTGTTCAAACTACTAAACTCCAAATGTATCTCCCCTAAGTAACTAAAGAAAACAATGAATCCTGTATTCTGAAGTGAGGTTAAGAACTCAGGTGCCGTTTATCATAGCACTTCAGGAGGGACTCTACAGTTAAGGCATCTGCATCACTGTATTAAAATCACAAATGTTCTATTCATTATGAAATTGGAATAATTTCTCCTAACTCTGAAGTTTGGTAGTGAGGATCGCATGGTTGAGAGAGATAATCTGTCTAAATTTCAGACAAGTTAGATGAAAAACAACAAGGAATGTTGATTGGAAACAATAGAGACAACAGGAATAACGTTTGGAAGAAACAGGGCTTTGGGAATGCCAGTAGCCCTTAATGGGCAGTAAACCAATACAATGGCAGATGCTTAACTGAAACAAAGAGAATGGGGTGAGGTGGGGGGATCTGAAATGCCAAAGAGGGGGGAAGGGGGAGAGGAGGGTGACCTAAAAAAAAAAAGTCCAGGAAGGGGAGAAAAGTGAGGACGTTATACAGAGGAAATTGAAAGATGGGAGGGGAGCTGGGTGGAATGACAGGTAGGAGGTAATTCAGAACATCTTAGAATTATGGAAGAGTGGGTTGAATGATGGATACGAGACCACCTAGAGTGGCTGGAATTATAGGGGCTGGGTGGAATGATGGATAGGCCAACACCAGGAATGGCTGAAATGACAGGGAGCTGGGTGGAATGATGGGCACAAGGACACCAGGAGTGTCTAGTAGGATGGGAGAAATGATGGATAGGAGGTTTCCAGGAGTGGCTGAAATGATATGCAAGAGCCCAGAAGGAGCAGCTGGAATTATGGGTACAAGGACACGGGAAGCAGCTGTAAAGATGGGAAGCTAGGTGGAATGACGAAAGAAGGACATTGCAAGTATCTGGGATGACAGGGAGCTGGGTGGAATGATGGGTGTGAGGACCCAGTCTCCTCAACCCCCACCCCTTTCCGTTTCCTCTCTGTGGCTTCCTCACTTTATTTGTCTCTCCTGGCAAAGGAACAGAGTCAAGAGAGAGACTGTATGGAGTTTGGTGCATTCAGCAATTTTACGTGAGTTGAACAGAATTCCTTTAGGCATGTAACTGACAAAGACCAGGGCTGCAAGGGAAACACTCTGATGAGGAGGGGTCTGCAAAGCAACCTCCCCTTCTCTCCCCCCCCCAATGAAATTGAGGCTGCTTCCAGGTGGAAATAAACTCCAATGGTGGAACTGACACAGTTGGGCTGAAAGGGATACTCAATGGCTGGCTGCTCCAGTTGCCAACAGTAAACTCCCCAGCAGGTTTATCTGACAAGGCTATTGCTCTCAGTTTCAAACCAAATCCTCGGATGAAAGTGAGAAACCTCAAGGCCGCAAGGTAAGCTCTCCAAAAGGAGGAATCTTTGAAGCAATCTCGCTCTCCGCTACTTCCCACTCCCTCCCAGTTAAACTGGGAAATCTGGGGTTGAAAGGGAAACTCACTCAGAGAAGGGATGGAGTCAAGACAGAGACTTTATGTGGTTACGTGCATTGAAGAATTGTACGTGAGTTGCATAGAATTCCTTCAGGCGCTTAAGCGAAAAAGCTCAGAGCTGCAAGGGAAACACTCTATTGAGGCGGGATCTGCAAAGCAATACCCCACACCCCACCCCATGTTAGTGAAATTAATGAGATTGTCAGTTTCACCAGCAGGATTCTTTTTACACCTGGGAGCAAATCTGGGGCTAAAAGGAAAACTTGCAGGCTGGCTGCTTGGCTGACAATCAAATTCAGATTGGCATTGCAACAGCAGGGGGACGTCTTCTGTTTAAGAGAGGAGTTAAGGCTCTTATAAATTCAGCCATGCTCCAAAAAGCATGGAAACTAAGTTAAGACGCCTGCCTTAACTTGCATGCCATGTAAGCAGTACAGATGATATACAGTCTCACATCGTGCTCACTTTAAATTTAGACATGTTTTTGCCTTGGTCTCTCAGCCCCAGTTCTCTTCATCTGCAGGTTGGGGGCAGCACTGAAGCTGGGGACAGCAGCCCTCCCTATATGCTTTCATTTGGATTTGGGACAAGGAAAATGTGGACAGCTAAGGCTACTGGTAGTTTGCATACAGATTATAATAATTGGGGTCAGACTTGATTAAATACAGAGATTAGAAACAGTAGGAAAGCGGGGCTAACATTGCCATTTCCTGACTTGGTGATGGCCCTAGTCTGAAAGATTGAAGCTGTGCTGGTGTTGGGTAATATCGGAGAAGGACTTCGCCACAAAGATTTGTTGAGGTAGTATAGACAGCACTGATATTAACATGTTTAAGAGTCAAGAGGGCAGGTGCAAGTGTCTGAAACGCAGTTCTGGAAGGTTTGCTGTACTCGCACTATTGCAATCCAAACACAGTATGGGGGGGGGGGGGGGGCAGAGATGTGTCCTTATTAAGACCATCAGGACAGGAGGCTCCAGGAAGCAAAGGAAAAGTGGTGTAGGAGTACCTAAAATAGGCTGTGCCCACAATTGTTTCTCAAGAGTCACCACTTGCTTATCTTAAGTCTTACTGGAAAAGCAGATCTTCTGAAGTGAGAGTTTGCTAAATTGTACAAATGGTACGCTAAAAGTGCATGGCAAGAAAGGACATTCCAAAACAAACAGCTGTACCGAGTCCAAGGGATGATTTTTGCAAGTACTGAGCAAGGGGATGTATGGCACAAAGCAGAGTTAGTGCAGAAGCAGGGGAATCTGATTGTGAGCAGCAGTATTACCATCAGTTCTCCCACACCCACAATACAGTAGAGTACCTCATTGCATGACATGAGACAAATACTCCCCTGCTCTTAATCACCTGCACAGTGAGCAGATGCACTTGAGCTGCTGCCTGAGAAAGAAGCTATATATGAACGAGAAATTGTGGCCACAGTGGAGACAGAGATTAACCACGAATACTGGTGCAAGGAGGAGCTTGCTGTTCCCAGCTTCAGTGTTGCCCCCAACCTACAGAGGAAGAGGATTGGGACTGAAAGACCAAGGCAAAGTGTGGGCACATGGAGCCTAAGATGTAAGCAAGCATAAGATGCGAGACTGGACAATGCCTTTACTGCTTACATGGCATGCAAGTTAAGGCAAGAGCCTTAACTTACAATTTCCATGGTTTCTGGAGCATGGCTAAACTTGTAATAGCCTTTATTCCTCTCTGAAACCAAACGTTTTTTGATCTAAGAATAAAATATCAACCATGTGCAGTTTCCAACAGAGCAGATTTCACTGCAAATTCTTGCTACTTAAATATGGAAAAGAGGGAAGAAATGAGTGTGTATATCTCTCAGATATAGCCTAATGTACAAGCAGCATTGACAGACTTTTGATCTGCACAGTTTGGGTCTTATACCTGTCTCAATTGTGATTAGCTGTGATGTTCAAGCTGGCAGACAACTTGTTTAAGGGAAGAGACTGCTGGCAAAGCAGTCTTAGCAAGGAATCTCAATCCTAGATCTTATGTCTCCAACAACCTTTGCCACAGGTAAGCTCTGCGAAGAGCTAGGCTGGTAGGATTTTAGAGTTAATGCTGATATGCCCAATGTATCTTTGGACATTTAATTTTAATGTTTGTGTTATTCTGGTATTATTTGCTTTATGTGTGTGTTTTGCTTTATGTGTTATTTTGGTTGTATGGTTTTTGCTAAGGCCGATGCCTTCGCAATAAAATTTACTACTACTATGTCCCCAACAAAATCCAGCTCTGTTCACCTTCAGAGCATACTCCAAAGCATACATCTCTTGGGCTTCTCTGGGAAGAGCAGGGTTAAGAATACACAGCAAGCCCCTACTCTCCCCCGCTCCCATCTCTGGTCTGAGTGCATTGCAAACTATGGCCCTTTCACAGGAGACGCCCCCACCCATCTCCACACAGTTTCACTGCATGGAGATGCCCATGTGAATGCCGCGGGAGATGGGTGGGGGTGCGTGCGTGCTCCCGCTCTCCACCCACCTCCACCCATCACCCACGCATGGAGCAATGGGCTCCAATGCTCGATGCTCCATGGGTGGAGGGGAGTGTGCACCCGTGAGAACAGGCGCATACCCCCCTCCACCCACTGCGGCTTCACACCCATCCCACCACCCACCGCAGTCCATTTTAAAACGGCCTATGTTACTCACTCTGATACCTTCTAACAATTCTTCCCAAAAGCGAGGGGTGCTGCCCCTTCTGAGCCCTCCCCCCACATTATTTCTCCTTTCAATCATGCTGTTAGCCTTCAAAGTGCTTTACAATCTTTATCTAGTTCACCCTTAGAACAATCTGTTAGGAGAGTCATTATTTCCATTTTACAACTGGAGAGCCGAGGTTGAGAAATTTCAGCTTTTAAGAGGGCATGGGGTTTACCACCTGACTAATTTAGAGATTAATTTTGACCTGCTCATTTTTTCCTCTTCCCATCCAGCCTGGAAGGAAAGAAGAGCAAAAGTGATCACAGCTCAGCTCAACTTTCAAATACAGTAGCTTCTGTGCATCAGAGAGTCAGAGGCCTAAGGAGCAGATTGCCTATTAAGGAACACTACTAAACTGTGGGAGACCCTTCACCAAGACATTTAAGCAAGAATCTCACCATTGCTGGAGTTCTGGAATGGCCAGTCTCCCTCAAGCTTCCTCGAGGGATCATCCTTCTCTGGGCTGCTATAGGTCGTAGCAGAACCTGGTCGACGATTTCTTACAGAGATGCTGTCTTCACCCACCATTGTTGTTTAGCTAAACATGAAGAGGCAAACATGTTAGTTAGCAAAAATGCCTTGTAGCCATACGCATAGGTTCATCCTTTAGGCATGCTACCATTTTCCTTTCTTTTATTACACTACCTGTTGGAGAAGGGAGTAGTTGGTGGAAGGAATAAATGGGACAAGCAACCTACAGCATAGCTGACCCTGAATATTTAAACGGTACCCCTCTTGTCCCCAACTGACACTAGGTAGCAAGTGAGACAGTATCCGAGTATATCCTCCCACAACACACCCACTCCTAGGCCATGCTCTGATAAGCAGTTAATTTGATGTAGTTTAGCCTTATTTCTGAAGTGTTCACGTGAACAGAGTGCTAAATTGACATTCAGTAGCAGGAAGTGATGTACTAAAAATAACCAACAATAGTCTACGCGTACCTACTTCCCCTTTGGTTTATATTTCAAAATAAGTGTTCATATGAATACTTTTCAGTGTGAGGGTCACGACCACAGTTCAGTGATCATTAGGTCTCAGATTAGGGGGGAGGGGAAGAGGTTGATCAATAATTCTACTTCAGCTTACAGTGTTCATCTGAATGCAACTGAAGGAGTTACTTCAATTTATGTTATATTTAAGTGGTTACTTTGGTTTTCCTCTCTTCATCAAAACATGGCCTTAAGCAACCGTTTAAGACCATCCATAAGGTTCCCAGCACAATTTATTTTGGTGTTTGTAAAGCCTCTACTAGGCAACAGATTTTTGTTGGTTATGTATACAGCAAAATCCATCTTAAAATCTCTAATGTTTTCTTATGGAATTTTGTCCCCCTTTTTAAAAAAAAAAGTTAAGGAAGTCTAAAGAGATAGTAAGTTTAAGAATAGAAGTCTGTCCCTCCTGCGAGAGACCAGCAGACCTTGTGGAATGGAGTCATTCTGTCACCTGCGAACATACAGTCCTTCAGGTTGAATGTACTTCACAAGGCACCAAAAACAAAAAGAAAACAGTGTTCGTACAAGTCACACCAAAAGCAACGTCTCAGTTGTTACTAAAATAATTGTCACAGACCCAGAATGCAATTTCCTTAAAATGGACTTTTAACTTTGCATTTAAGCTATTCACTTAGGCTAGGATGCATAAGGCACTTACATTTATATAGTGTTTTTCAGCCATAAGTATCCTGAAGCTCTATGATCAGATTATACACTACATAGATACTCACCACCTTACCAAATAATTAAATGCAACATTCTTATAAGAGTTCTAACTAGGGCTGAAACAAGGATTTCTCACACCCACAAGCACTCAAAAGAGGAAGATGGGGAACCAGAGGAGGGGGAGGTGCAGGACAAAGAACCAAAGGAACTATGAATCAGACTAAAAGTACACACATGAACACAGGCATCAGGGAAGAACACAACCTGTTGCAGGAAATGCAAAGGATCCAAAAGCGTGAGTAACATAAGAGTCAGAGGGAGAAAGCAAAAGAAGCTCTGCCAACTTCCTACAGCTCCAGCTAGCCTTAAATAAGGCTAGAAACCAATCAGGAAGCCAGTGGGCATATCAACAGATTAAACCAGGTGAGGGAAGAGTGAAGTGGAGAGAGAAACACACAAGGATAGGGGGGAAAACAGCTCCAGCACATACCGGATGGTGGCACAGAGGGAACAGCAGTCATGGGTTCAGGACCAAGCCCCAACCTGTGACCTGGAGAGGACTGGGGCTCCCATCATTGATGGGGTCGGGACTCCCCTCGTTACTTAAGTTCACAGTCTTAGGGTGCTCCTGAATTCTGAGCTGCGTCTGCAACATCAGATTGCAACCGTGACCAGGAGTGCCTTTCACCAATTCCATTTAGTGAGAAAGCTGCGTCCCTTTCTTTCAGATATGGATCTGGCCACCAACATCCATGCCTTCATTACCTCAAGGCTGGACTACTGCAATGTGCTGTATGCAGGGCTACCCCTGAAGACTGTGCAGCAGCTGCAGCTCATGCAGAACACAGTGGCCCACCTCTTGACAAGGGTGAGTCCCCAAAAATGCATTACCAGAGCTTCAGAGTCTGTACTGGTGTTCAATAGCATTCCAGACACAATTCAAAGTGTTAGTTTTGACCTATAAAGCCCTAAATGGCCGAGGTCCTACATATCTAAAAGGACTGTCTTCCTTATGACCTCCTTATGACGGTCTTCCTTATGACCCTCCGCGGCCTTTAAGATCAGCTGAGAGGTCCCTGTTGCAAATTCCACCTTTGGCCCATGTCCATATGACCCAGGCACATAGAGAGGCAATCTTGGCTCCATGGAACTCCCTTCCCTTGGAGGTTCATCTAAACCTTAGCTTTGGCATCCTCCACAGGCAGTGCAAGATGTATTTATTTGACCACACATTCAACAGGCAGGGGTAGTTCCTGGCATGGAGTGGGGGATTTATAAGCATTTTATTGAGGGGGTTATTTTATGTTTTATGATGCTGTTATCAGCCCAGAGCCTTCAAGGATAGCGCAGGATAACAATTGAAATAAATAAGTTACATGAACAGAGTCCTACATCAATGTTATTCTGGAGAAGAAAGAAGGTGTACATATTCCTCTACAGTTTGTATTTCAAAGTGACTGTCCATGTGAACACTTATCAGTACCAGGGTGGCAGTCACAGCTCAGTAATTACTACATCTCAGCTGGGGGAAGTTGACATAGTACTACTACTTCAGTTTGCAATGTTTGTCTAATGCTACTGAAGTGGAATAGTTAACTTTGATTTCATTAAAGCAAAGTAGTTACTTTGGCTTACCTAGCCTGACTCCTGCAAAAAGAGAACACGGATCTCATGACAGACATAATCAGGGCTTCAGGTTTACATTTCACTAGTAAGACTCCCCAATTCCCCTCTCCCACCACCACCAGCCAGGACAGCTGGCTGTCCTGCATGGACTCAGGGAATGACAACACTTCCTGAATCACTTCCTTAGCGACACCTCACCAAGTATCACCACCTGGGCCCATCCCTTATTGTATTAGGAAATCACATAATCACAGCCAAGGCTGCAAGCAATGAAATAGCAAGAACACAAGACTCATAAAAATTAAGACTACATCCAACAGCGGCAGTTATGTGCAACAGTCACTTATGTGAGAGGTAACACTGTTTTAATATAAGGTTATGCAATTATTTTTCTGCATTCCCTGAATTGTATTCTTAACACCTAGTACCAGCTCTGGCAGCCTGAATAAGGTAACTGGTTAAGATGACTTGCTAAAGCCAACCCTCCCAGACTGCTACTATCATCTCAATAACTATTTTCCTCACTTGTGGCTTGTCAACATTACAGCTTGTACTAATTTAATGAACCAACCTTTCTGTTTCAACACATAACATTTCCCCCCTCCCAGAGATTGCTTAGTGACACTGCTGCTTCCTGTACCAGTACAAGGACAGTAGCTTATGTGCAGTTAGGGCAGCCCACTTAAGCCAGTGTAAGAAATCCAGCATCCATGTACACTCTAAGGATATGAACTTCTGACAGGACAGTGAATGAGTAAGTTTCATTTGAGTGAATGGGACTCATGTCCACGCTAACTGCCAGCACCTACACTATCCCACCAGAGGATTCTGCAGGGAATCAATATAAATTTAGTAACAATTTACTTTATGTTTTATGTTTGATGTCTGATGTTTGTTTTGTTGTATGTTTATTGTTATTGTTAGGACAATGGCCTATGGCAATGTCAAATAAATATTATTATATAAATTTAGGCTAACTCCAGTCTCAGAACTGGTCTTATCTTATGATTTAGGAGGAAAGCTAAACCCAAAAAGGAGAGGAAAATCGTGTGAGGTTGCATGCATGGTTTAAGCCATCTATACTGGTACAAGAGCTAGTTGCAGACAGAAACCAATATTCCACTAGTGCAGTGGTTCTCAAAAACTGCTTAGCCTGCGACACCCCTTTTGCCTCTTTGCGGTACTTGTTCTCTTTCCTGTTTGCCTCCTATTTCTCTCCCCTTGTCCTCTCATTCCCTGGCCCTCTTATTACTCCACCATTTTATAACAAGATTTTTCCTAATATAGGAGCAAAGGTAGTATGCATTCCATTATGAGATTTCTGTGATAGTCACGTGATCTTAAGTGCTCTTGCTAGCCTACAAATAACTTCTAAGATGGTTCTAGCGAGTCTTGTGATCCAAAAATCCCCAGATATTGTCCTTTAGTTGACCTGCCCCACTTAGATTCCTTTACTTCTGACATACCTTCCTGGGCCTTAACATCCCTTTGTCTCCAGCTTAATGTCACTCAGGCTAACTCAGGCCCATCAACGCCTCACAAGCCCTTATTCTCCATTATCATAGAAGTTTGCTTCTAGTAACTAATGCTGGCCATAGCTTCTTCTCACCCCCCACCCCCGGATACCCTTGGGTGGCCAACCCCACACTTTAAAAACCACCGCTAGGGCTCTAATAGCAATAATCTCAAAAACAAGGCTCAGGGCTATTAGCAGCATAACACTATCATGTAGGGAAGCCATCCTGAATCCAAAGAAAGATTGTTTCCTTATAATTGCTTTCAACCCCACCTTGCCCACAACATGACCCAAGCATTAAGGGCAGCCACATTTGCTGAAGCTTCATGTCAGATAGCGTGCTATCACAGTGGGTTGGAGGCAGTGTCCCAGACATAAAGGCATGTCATTTGTGGTGACATGCAGCTCTGTTTGGGATTTATAGAGGTTGAAACCCCAGTTCCTTATTCTCTCATTTAATATTGTAATTATATAATACTGGAGTGCTTAGTGAAAATAAGTATTTACAGTGACATTTATCTTGAGTATTTGTATAAAAAAAGCAGATTACAAATCACAAAACATGGATTAGGAATATGGAACTGAGAACCAACTTCAGCTATCTGCTATCACAGTGGGCGGCTGGGCTAAGATATAGTATATGCCTTTGAAATAGTGGACAAGAGGGGAAGAGCAGTTGAAGAGTCAGAGACAGGGAGGGGGGAGTCACCAATAAAGAATAAAATTCAACTCAAGGCTAGGACATCAAAAGTCAACAATCCCCTGTAGACATAAAAGGGACACTCATCTTTCACATTCAATAGAAGAGAACAAGGAATTTAGAAAAAGGGGATTTAATAGAGCTACAGTGCGTCCTTCACCTTAAGACTCCTTGGTGAGCAAGCCACTTTTTACAGCAAGAACTATTAATCCAGATCTAAGCAGTAAATAAAACCTAATGTACTTAAGTAGCCACATTAGAGTTAAGCTACCTTATTTACATTTCATGATTTCTCCTCCGCAGGACTCTTACACTGCTCTGATACCCACCTCATCCAACCTAACACCGTGGAGCAGGCAAGCAAAACTGTTCTACAGTTCGACTTTTGCACAACACCACTCAAATTCCTTCTGGTTTCCTCCCACCCAAAAGATCAGCACACCACTGTCTACAGACGCTGAATGTCCTATGGCTTTCAAATCCTGTTGTGCTCATGTGGCTGACCTTTACTCTTAGTTGGTTTCAAACAGAAACCATTTCTTACCTCTACCCTATCCTGCGTCCTAGTTCCTGAAACTATGGGTGTGCACACACACAATATGAAAATTCTGCAGTTTTCTGTTTGACACAGCTTTTTTTTTTTTGTAACTGCATGACTCGCAACTATCCTGCATGTGTTTCCAGGCAAACCCAGTTCTAACAAGCACAATTTTTCTTTCTTGCACCTTCTGCCTAACATGCGTGGAACATAATACACATTTGCTTTTGATCTCACTCTTTTCCACTATGGATCCCCCGACTAGGGACACTAGTAGCTGGCACAGCCATACATGTGACAGAAATGGAATGTCCTGAAATGGAATGTAGGAATGGGGACCACTTGCAATAGTCAATCAACAAAAAAAACAAAAAAAAAATTAAATAGTAAAGGTGTAAAAACATGAAGTAGTAAGATTTATTGCTTCTGTGACAAGATTGAATTTGCAGTAGACAAATACTGACAAGAAGATTGTGAATGATGTACAAATACAGTAATCTTTACACCCATCTAGTTCAAATGGACTTGTATGGTGAAAGATGCTTAGGGGTCAGAACAGCTGTAAGTCGCATGCACACAAGATGTTTCTACCATATTTTCAAGCTAGTGCTGGCACTGACTATTTTTTAAATTGATGTTCCATTAACACAACTGCTGCTTACACTGACCATATTACTACTTTCCTAAAACAAAAAACCTAACAGTTTCAAAAAACATTAAAGGCAGGAGCATTTCTACTAAATTATAGCTATTAACAAAATATAAATCCCAAAAACCACTGATAAAAAATGCTATTTAACACAGAGTATAACAAAATCAAAATGCCAAAAACATGGAAATTAATGAAACTTACTTCTCTAAATTCCATAACATCAAAATTACTATACCATAGGTAATTAATTATTCAATGTCACCAACTCCTGGTGGCACCATCAAAAATAATACACCGCCTCAACTCTGTCCTTTTACACACATATTAGAAGTTCAGATTATACAACCAGTTGAACCGCCTCATCCCTTCTCCCTCGCATGCCTGGAACTCCCTCCCTGCCCACATCTGCCTTGCCCCCTCCCTTCGCACCTTCAAGTCTCTCCTCAAAACCCACCTCTTCCGCTCTGCCCTTCCTAACTCCTGCTAATCATCCCCAACCAGGATTATCCCCCACCTGTTATCTGCAAACTCCCATTGTACTGTAACCAAGCCAAGACCGTGTACCTGAGTTCTCGCATCCTCATGAATGTTGCATCCCTTGTCTCTCCCTCTGTTCCCCCTTCCCTGTCTCCCCTCCCCGCCTTTAGATTATAAGCTCTCAGGCAGGGACCGTGTCTATCTTATTCTCTGTAAAGCACCAGGTACATCGCTGGCACTATATAAATGCTTATAATAAATAATAATAATAATAATAAGCCGTCCACACAGGCAGACCACAGCCAAGGTAACTGCCGGCTCTTCTGCTGCAATTCTCACAGGAGGCAGTTGTGACATGCCACAGAACAGGTGTGGTGTCTGGTGGGCTCCTAGCCTGTGTTTTAAAACCCTCTCTCACCCTCAGTTCCACATCTGTAAGATGGGAATGGTAATCAGGAGAATAGCTATGATACATGCAGATAATGATGATGATGCACCAGGGCCCACTAGCACCACCTGCAAATAGGTTATACCTAGAGATCCATGTTCACTGCATTTCCCCCAAGGGCACCATTAGGGAAATAATTGGTAACTATGCCAGGCACCCCTGGTAGTACAGAACGGGAGTCCATCACATCTTCTGCACCAGGGCCCATTCCAGTCTTGGTGCGCTCCTAATAATGATTTATTTCACACACAAGAGAGAGCAAACGAGCAGGATTGTAAAATGTTTTGAATATTAAAAGCGTAAATGATGAACAAGCACCACCTTTGCTAGTAGCCATGATACATTATAGGTAGGCATTAGAAAAAGATCAGTTCTCCCAATGCGCAAATATACCCACCAGATTTAGTGCTGTTTTCCTTCAAGCCATGTATTAGTTTAGTAATAAGGAAAAGAAACATTTGTTTTGTTACATTTTGCATTGCTGTAAGTTCAATTATAAAGTGGTTTTTTTAAAAAAACAATGGGAACAATCGTGGTTTCTCTGGAGTTAATTGCTGAACTCCCAATAACTTCAGAAGTGCTCCCAGTAAATACAGCTTCCTGAACACACAAAGAGCCAGGAGATCAACTGCAGGGTCCCAGTAAGCCGTCTGACCCACGCTTAACAAACCATCGCAGTGACCCATGTGGTGCCCTGAACCCCCAGGGAGCTAGGGGCTGCCAGAGACGGACCCAGCATTAAGGCAGAGGGTACTAAAGCACCTACTCCCGACAGGAGCCTGAAGCTCCAGGGGCTTGAGAGTCACGGACCACCCCCAACCCGCTTCCCCACAGATGGCAAAAAACTTCATACCCCCCGCGCCTCACCTTGACCAGCAGGTGCGTGTGCGCATATACGCGCGCACGAGCTCCAGCAGCGGCTACTCCCAGGAGATGAACTGCAAGCAGGATGCACTCGCTACCTTCTCTTCCTGTACGTCACTACGCAAAGGAGGGAGAGGGAACGTCGCCAGCCATTGGCTGCAGGTCCAGCCTCCTTTCTGCTGACCGGCGCCTGCGGGGAGAAGCGAGGAAGGGATTGGAGCCGGGCGCTATTAGACAGACTGCAAACAGGGAAGGGAGCACGTGGTGCGCACTGCCTCTGCTCTGTCCGTCCGTCCCCAATGCCTCTCCAAGACGTAAAGCAGGGAGGAGCAGCTCAGGCACAGGCTGCCTATAGCCCAAGCTGTCGGGAGGAATAATCTCTTGGCCAGGCTGCTGCGTAGCCGCCCGTATATAAGCGGGACACAAATTGCTGGGAAGACTACAAGATCCTAGCATCTCCCGCCCTGGCTGGACTAGATGACCTTGGAGGACCCTTACAGTTCTATCATTCTATGGTGCTCTAGCCCTCCTCCATCTTGCTCCTACCACCCATGCGTCCTTGCACCCCCTAGTCTCATTTCTTGTTCTCCCCCCCACATTGAATGTCTCCTACCCAGACAGACAGCGTGTCCTGACTCCTTTCTTTGACACCCCCCCCCCCCAACCTTGCCAGCGAAAGGATGTCAGGTGGGGTGACAGCCCTCAGTCTGCTTTTTGTGGCCTCCCACTAGAGACATGTTCTGACAAACAAACTGAACTACTGCGAATACACTTTATTTAAACCTTCTCACTGCTGCACCAAACCACTGTTGTATCAATGTAGCTCTCCCTAGGGTTATTATTATTATTATTATTATAAGCATTTATATAGCGGCAGCAATGTACCTGGCGCTTTACAAAAAACAAGATAGATGCAGTCCCTGCCCGAGAGCTTACATGCCACAAGAGATGCCTTGATCATATTTCAGCTACTTTAATGTAAAAAGAGAAGTAGAATAATGTACTCTCAATTTGTCCAGAGTATATACTTCACCTCCTATTCCAGAATAATGTTGATTTAGGCCCTTTTTACACAGGCCTGTGAATACACAGAAATCTGTGTGTTCATGAGTGGGAGAGGCTCGTGTGAAGGACACAGCATGTGCGGTGAGTGGGGGTGCATGCTCGCTCCCACTTAACATGCATACCCACTCATCCCCCACGCACAGAGCAACTGCCCTGAGCTGCCTGTGGCAGGATGAGTGCGGGGTATTAAATTTTAGAAATAATAAATAAACCAGGGAAAACGGAGGTTGCTCCGTGCGTGGGAATGCGTGTACAGTCATGTGCATGCCCCACCCACCACACACAAACACCTGGCCGCACAGTTTTAAAACGGCCTTAATGTACTTGATTTGTGAGAAATTCTGAAAAGTATCTGTTTATCAGAGAATGCCCTAGGTTGCTAGATCATGTATGTAAAAGTAAGGGATGTTATGCAACTGTAATGCATTGTGTGGAGCTGAGTGGTCCAGAAATGGACACAGTCCTTCAATTACAGGATGTCTGCTAACCATATCTCTTGGAGTGTGTACAGCTGGGAGAGGAGGGGCTTGGAACAGGGGAAGAAGCTACTGCTTGTGCCCACTCATTGGCTGTCTTCATCTCCCCCCCCCCCCCGGTTCTTTGTTGGTCTGCAGGGTCGGGGCTTGCAGCGGTCACTTAGAGAACTACCTACCTGTCAGCAGGGGCTCGGTGCCAGCGAGGGGACGGAACTGAAACCTGCGGCAAATAGAAAAGGCACAGCTGAGTCCACGGCGGCGGTGTCTGCCAGGGTCGGGGCTTGCAGTGGCCACTTAGAGAACTACCTACCTGTCAGCAGGGGCCCGGTGCCGGCGAGGGGGCGGAGCTGAAACCTGCGGGGAACAGAAAAGGCACAGCTGAGTCCACGGCGGCGGTGTCTGCAGAGTCGGGACTTGCAGCGTCCACTTGGAGAACTACCTACCTGTCAGCAGGGGCCCGGTGCCGGCAAGGGGGCGGAGCTGAAACCTGCAGGGAACAGAAAAGGCACAGCTGAGTCTACGGCGGCGCCATAGGCGCGTGCCTAGGTTGCGCGCTGAAGGGCTGCGCACACAAGGGTGCAAGCCCTTTGGAGTGCCCTTCAGAGTGCCACGGGGTGTGGGGGCACCCCATTGTCAATATAGCTCCAGGTGACAGCGGGGAGAACGGGCTTGCCGGGAGGGGTTATTTGGGAGTAGTAGTAGTGACTTTGTTCTGTGTTAAGATACCCCTCCCCCCCTGGAAACCCACTCGGAAGAGAAGAGCAGCCACAATTGATGCCAGGGAGCTGGCACCGATTGATTAAGCACAACCACCTGTCGCTGGGGGGAGGAGCCATGCAGCTCACCCAGTAGGACGAGGATAAAGGGGCGGCTGCAGCACCAGAGGCGACGCGCGACCTTAGGCGCAGGCCGGGCACAGGGCGTCCATCTACTCTGCTTATCCTCATTGCCTGCTTGCCAGTCCTAGTTGTTGGGTGTTGTGTGCAAAGAAATGCCAAAAAGAGGAAGGAAGCAAGGAGTAGAGACCCGATCTAGGGTTAAACTCGATCGTTTTCTTGTGGAAGATGGGCAAGCTCTCCCCTCGGACTCCGAGGAGTCGTTTGTGGCACAGAGATTGGAAACCGAGGAACAACTGAAAGGAATTATAGCCCCTAGGGGGGGTGAGTGCCCGACACCACAGAAAACTGTAGTACCCATAGAAGAACCGGGAGGGTAGGCGAATGATCCAGCTATTGGTGAACCACCGCTGATCCCAAGTAACCTAAGCCTTGAACTATTGGGGACACAATGCTTATTGATAGGGGACTGGATGCACAAACTGTACGGGCAATTAGATAAGATCAATACCCAGCTTGCTGAGCAGCAGTCTCTGTTGGTTACTCTTAGTGGTCTGGTGATAAAGGATTTAGAGGGGAAAAGGAAGGAGGATGGAAGGAGGGTATCTGTGGCATCCCAGACTCTGGAGATCAGAGATGCAGGGCAGGGAGGGCAGCCTCCCTACCCCCCATAAGAGGGATAGGTGGAGAGGAGGGTGGGAGGTCGGCAGCGAGAGCTGTCCCGAGCCCCCAAGTTGGGTAGAATATGGTGGTTCAGACCTTAGAGAGTGAGGTCCCAAGGCCTAGAAGCCAGACTTATAGGCCCGTGAAGAGTACAGGTGGGGAGGGGGGAAGGAGATCATTGGGGAGATCTATAATAAGCCCCGTAGCCCTATCTCTGGAGGTGGTGCCTCTCCCGGACGGGCGGTGTCCGCTTTGGGATACAAAACCAACCATATGCACCCACCTGTCGAATATTCTGGAGTTTTATGTACCTCAGAATCATATTAGGCGCTACAACTTGTTCCCCAGGGTACATCAGACCCAGAGGCTGACACTTTATCTCTGTTCTAGGATGGTTGCAGAAAGCATACTCACCTACACAGGTTTATTTGCCAGTTGGGGAGTATACGTGAGGAGAGTGTTTGAAAATGCAACTGTTAAGCCCCCACTGACTGAGAACAACGGAAGCCAAATAGCTGGGGGGAAAACCCCAATAGCTAAGGTAGGGGAAGACCCCAACTCTGTACCTGAGGTCAGAAGACCCCCCCATGTTAGATAATGTAGCCCCCGCTGGTGCAAGCCCCCTCAATTTGGTGGGGCAGGAGAAAGGGCTCAGGGGGGCACATGTGGAGGAAGCAACAACAGAGATAGAGAGGGTGGGAACCCCCCCTCCCAAATCTCAGGTAAGCATTCCTGTCCCGGGTACAGAAGGGAGCTCCCCCAGTGATGGGGGTGCTGTCCAGCTATTTGGGCAGATAGAGGGGGAGGATAGGGGACCCGAGGAGGATAGAGAAAAACACAGTGCCGTGGATGGCGACCCGGGACAAGTCCCAGCAGTGGGACAGGCAGTATGACATCCTGGGATACCAGAGGCAGAGACAATTGTGATCTGCTCCTGGAATATAGCAGGGTGGAGCAGACATCTGGATGACCCCGAATTTACTAACGCTATAAGAGAAGCCCATATTATCCTTGTACAAGAAACCTGGACTAAGGTGCCACTCGAGTTTGAAGGATTTAGGGCATTTAGCATTCCAGCGGTTAACTATAACTTGAGGGGACGCCCTTGTGGGGGAATAGGTTGCCTTATATCAGAGGATCTTGAGCCCATGGAAATAGTAGAGATACCAGCTCCCCCAGTAGGTCTGGGGGTAATAGTGAAGCTGCACGGGCAGGTTTTGGTAATGGTTGTGGTATATATGCCACCAACCAATGCAGGATCCTATGACCCGTCCAGGTGGTCAAAGGTGCACTCAACTCTGGTAACTGGTAGACTCAACTCTAGAAAATCAAAAGATCAGCGTACTAATTCGGCAGGAATACAGGTAGGGAAGCTGATCTATAGGCAAAATCTGTATATTTTGAACGGGACCATTGCAAATGATTTGGAAGGGGAGTTCACTTATACAGGGGCTGCAGGCTGCAGCGTAGTCGATTATGTTGCGGTATCTGGATCAGTGATAGCGGATATCATAGACTTCACGGTTGGGGATAGGACCATGGGAAACCATCTACCACTGATACTGACCCTGGCAAGGGGAGGAAATGTCAATCTAACTAAGGGGCATGAGCAAGAGACCCATTATTACCTTGAAAATGATAAGCCCCTAGAAGCTCATAGGACACCGAAATGGGATAAAGCCATGGCAGACTCTCTGGCCATATTTCTTGGGACCGCGGAAGTAGTGGCACAGAGGGCAGCCCTGGTTGCTACCATCGACCCAGCCAAGCCAGTGGAGATCTATGATTTAGTGGGAGCCCAATTACAGGAGCACATTAGAACCTGCGACCAGGGCAGGCCTAAAGTTGGGATGAGCAGAGGCAAGCCATGGTTCGACAAAGAATGCTGGAGGACCAGAGCACAGCTCAGGACTTTGTACAGGGAGTATAGAAGGGCCCATCTGCCCAGACCACCGATAGAATACGCCCAGCTTAGGATGACCTACAAAAGGCTAGTCTGCAAAAAAAAAGCAGAAATATACCGATGACAAATGGACCAACTTAATAGAGGCAGCTGAGGGGCACGATGCCAGGTGCTATTGGCAGCTGGTCAATGCCTCTATAGGAAGGAACCCGAGAGTGCCCTTGTTCCCGATCCCTCCCCATGAATGGGTGGGGCATTTCGAGCAACTGTACGGGGTAGATCCTGGGGACTTCTCGGTGGGGGAGGAGATCTACCACCTCGACAGTACCCCTGAATGGCTGCCTGTTACTGAGCTGGAAATAGAGGCTGTGGTAAGCAAATGTCAAAACCACAAAGCAGCCGGAATTGACTTGATTCAAATTGAATTCATTAAGGAGCAAAAGGATTGGTGGTACCCATTGTTAGCCTTTTTATGTACGGCTATTAACAGTAGCAGGAAAATCCCCGAGGGCTGGAGTAGGGCAGTGATAGTGCCTATTTTCAAAAAAGGCGCCAGACAGTCACCCGCAAATTACAGACCTATTAGCCTGTTGAGCGTGGTGGCCAAATTGTATGGGCGCCTTTTGGCAGGCAGGTTGGGTGTCTGGGTACAGGAAAATAAGATTCTGGGTCCTGAGCAAGCAGGATTCCAGGAGGGTAGGTCTCCACCGAGTTATGCTTCGTGCTACACTACCTTATTGCAAAATACACCACCGCACGGAGGATATTATATGCTGCCTTTTTCGATCTAAGGGCAGCATTTGACTCGGTGAATAGACCTACTCTCTGAAAAAAGTTGGTGGAACTAGATATAGATAAAAGGTTGCTCTCACTGATAGTATCTTTATACGCTAACGCATCTCTTAGGGTTCGTGACAACCACCAGGGGCACCTCACAGCGCCAATAGACGTACGGGTAGGGGTGCCACAGGGCTGTGTAATAGCACCACTCTTGTTCAATATCTATATTAACAGGATTATAGAACTCATGGCCGACCAGAGATACTTTCCCACCAAGGTAGCTACAAGAGCAGTGGGGGCCCTCCTGTATGCGGATGATGTGGCATTATTGTCACAAACTCGTATCGGATTGATCAGGCAGATGAACGCCTTTAGGGTTTTCTGTAAGATGAACAAAATGACCATCAATTTCCCCAAATCTAAGGTGCTGATTTTCTCAGCCAGTCAGCGAAAATATAGTTGGAATCTGGAGGGGCAGGAAATCGAACAAGCGGACAGCATTAAATATTTAGGATTAACATTCCACAAGTCGGGGCAGTGGGGAGAGCATTTGTGGCGAGCGGAGTCCCTGTCCAAAGCAGCCTCTCAGAGTGTGCTACACTTTTTCGCTAAGTTGGGTAGGCAAGCTGTGAAACCTGCCCTAAGCGCCTTCAACAGCAAGGTGAGAGCCCAATCCTCATATGGAGCAGAAATTTGGGCCCCAGATTGCCCCAAAAGAATAAATAACACCCAGGCCAAATTCCTTCAGGCCCTTTTGGTTAGCCCAAGAGGTACTCCGTACGCCGCACTCAGGATAGAACTGGGGCAGTGTAGCTGGTACACCATCGCAGTGTTGAGAGCATTCAAATTCTGGTGTAAGGTGCGGTGGGGGCAAAGATCGGTCCTTCTCCAGAACATCAGGGAAGATACCTTTGTGAGCCGTTGGCAAACTTGGGTGAGAAGGTATTTGGCCCAAACTGGGCTATCAGTTCCATATCTTGAGGCCAAATCCCAGGCTGCAGCCTGGAAAGAAATCAGTCAAAGGGTAACTGATATAGAGAGGCAAACTGAGGTGGCCAAAATTACTCAATCTCCCCATATGCGGTCATACTGTCTGTGGATGCCAGAGAGTGCGACTATGGCACCTTATTTATTTATTTATTTATTTTATTTTATAAATTTCTACCCCGCCCCTCCTGCCATGCAGCTCGGGGCGGCTTCCAGACATTAAAATACAATAAAATCAGTTTAAAAATTATCATAAATATTATACAAATATTAAAACAGGGCTAAAATACAGTCTAAAAC
>QEPC01014813.1:2819481-2834056 GCA_003113815.1 Sphenodon punctatus
TCCTCCCCCAACACTACCCGTTGGCTCCTCCCCGAGAGGAATGAGTGGAACCATTCAAGAATGGTCCCGCTCAGTCCCCCCAGGTCACGCAGTCGCCTCAGCAGCAGCCCATGGTCCACGGTATCAAAAGCGGCCGAGAGATCTAGCAGGATGAGAAATGTTGAACATCCTGCATCCATCTCCCGGCGGAGGTCGTCTACCAAGGCCACCAAGGCCGTCTCGGTGCCATAGCCAGGGCGGAACCCAGATTGAGACTCAGCCGCTGTCCCTGGGGCTTTAAGCCCCCAGCTACTTCCGGGTGGGGGGGGAGGGGATAGGTCAGTCCACGTGGCTGGCCTCTACGTTCCCCCCCCTGTCCCCCAACTCACAGCTTGTTTCGTCCCCCTGCAGGTGATGAGGATGACAGGAGCGGAGGCGGTGGCAGCGGCGGAGCACCAGGACCCCCCGACCAGAAGTTAGAAGTTAAGCAGTCTCTCAGGGCGAAACAACTGATCCTTATGGCACGTGTTAATGCTTTTCCAACACGTGTCTTTGAGGGGCGTTTAGAGGGAATCCCCTACTTAGAAAGATTGTGCCCATTCGACAATCAGACTGTGGAAACTGTGGGGCATGTCGTGATCAGTTGCCATCTCTACGATGCCCCTAGGAGGAAATATTTGACTGCTACCTTGGACAAATTGGAAGGGTGGTCTGAGGTTGCTGCTCTGGAGTATTTGTTAAAGAACCCCAAACTACAGATTATTAGGGATATGGGATGCTTTCTGTGTCAAGCTATGCGGATCCGGAATAAGTTTCTTGCTTTTCAATCTATACTTAGCCCCACGGATCCGTAGGGCTAATTTCAGGTGGGGGATTTTTGCTGCCTATTTGCTAAAATATTTATTTTTTTATAATATGAGATTTTACGTTCATTATGCCGTTTTGTTGTGTTTTGTTGTTTGTTGGGGCTTCGGCCAGCAATAACCTCGTTATACTAATAAATTATGATTATTATTATTATTATTATTATAATTATTATATCTCTCACTAGATCACTTAAAAACAACCTAAAATGAATGGGAAATGCTGCAAAACCCAACAGGATTACGTGGAATCCTCAAATGCAAACCACAAATGCTCAAATTCGTTCCTGGGAGGGAAAGATTCCCCATCTCTGATATAGTACTTTCAGTCCTTCCTACAAGCTGAAAGCTCCCAGACCAGTGAACAAGAGAAAAAAACACATGGGAAAATCCTTAAGATCCCAAATTTGAAGCAGAGTGGGGGGCAAGGTTCAAAGTGGCTAATGCAGCTATTTCCTCCTCAATAAAATAACACAAGGCTGTGTGGAAAGTCAGCAAGTATTTTCTAAGTGTCCTTAGTCACCAAACAACTATGGCCCTTTTCAAATGGATGCTCCCCATTTGAATGCCACAGCGGGTGCATGGGGGATGGGTGGGCGTCCATGTGAACGCCGTGGCTGCTGGGTGAGACCTCCACCCATCACCCACGCACGGAGCAACAGGTGCCAGTGCCGAATGTTGCGTGTGTGAAGATGGGTGGAGGTTCGTGGGAACGCACCCCCATGCATGACCTATCCACCGCACCACCCACCCATTCCCCCACGCACCTGCACCCATTTGAAAAGGGCCTATGTCACCAAATAAATTCTTTAGAAAAGCTTCTATATTTTGTCTGTGATTTTTTGCACTCTGAGCCCACAAAAGTATCCCAAGCAACCAATTTAAACATTCAGAGCTCAACTTTCTCAAGCATCAAATCACACAGGAAGAGGAATGAAATTCAAAGGGGCTATCACAAGAAAGTTCAAATAAGCCAATATAAGGTCATGTGGAAAACAAGTTTATTTGAAGTGTTCACACTGCATTATTTATTATTAATTATTATTAATTATTTATTTTTATTATTATTTTTATGATTATTATTATTATAGTGCCTGTGGTGCCTTACAACTGTTGAAAATAGAAAGGGTCCCTGCCCTGGAGGGCTTACAATCTAAGGCCCTTTTTACATGGGTCTCTCCCATTCATGAATACGCAGAAATCTGTGTGTTCATGAGTGGGCGCAACCCGTGTGAAGGACACAGTGCAGGTGTGTACAGTGGGTGCGCTCTCACCTAACACGCATCACCACTCACCCCCCACTCATCCCCATGCATGGAGCAACCAGGGAAAACGGCGGTTGCTCCGTGCGTGGGGATGAGTGGGGGCTGAGTGGGGATGCGTGTGTGACCGTGTGCACACACCCGCGCATGCACTAGCACACCCACACACATACATACCAGCGGAGCCATGTAAAAATGGTCTAAGAAAGACATTCTTTTCTTGCCCTTTTAGTTTATTTTTAGCATTTTAATGTTTTTAATGATATTTTATGTGTTTGTTATTTTTATTACAGTATTTGTTATTTATGCACCTTGTAAGCTACCCCAAGCTGCTCTGTGAGCAGGAGGCGGTGGGGTAGAAAAATGGTGAAATAAAAATAAATAAATAAATTCCCCTCCTGCAGTCAGTCTATGCACAATATATCCACTCCAAATATCGAATATCTAAACTACATACAAAGACAAGCAAATTATTTTTTAAATCTAAGAGGAAAATATTTTTTAAAAAATATATCCAGTCAATGCACAAACTAAAATTTTTAAAAATCCAAAAATATATTTAAAAACCAAAAACAAACAAAATACCCCCAAACCCTGAAAAATAAAATTTAAAAACATCCGAAAATATATTTAAAATACCAAAAACTAAATTATCCCAAACACTAAAATAAATCCAAAATAAAATTTAAAATACATTTTAAAAAATAAAAAATAAGAATAAATAAATAAAAATCTTTAAAATTATAAAAAATAGAAAAATAAAATTAAAAAAACATTACTCAGGAGGGATCCACTTGTCCTCTGGGAAGGGCATGGGTCACACAAGCCTGGAAGAAATACAGAAGGAACCATTGGGGGGACAAATAAGGTTGAAGTTAGGTCTAGGCAGTGGTGCCAGAGGCTGAGGCAGCACTCCATAATCCTGGGATTGGGGGTTCAAAGCCTGTGATGGGACCTTACAGGTGGTAGATCTTCAGGGTACCACTCCCCCATATGTTCTAGAGAATCCAGATACCTCCTTATGCAGCATTGGTGCTGATGTCTGCCCAGCTTCTCTCTCTGGTTCTGTGCCACCTGCCCAAGCTTCTGCAGATTCTGTGTAGCAACAATCAACTCCAAATCCCCCTGCCCAGCTATCCGTGAACTCGATAGAAGGTTATCCCCTTCCGCAGCTTGAGTAACTGGAAGCTGGGACTCAATTTCCTCAATTTGAACTTGGAGAGAAGAAATTCTGTCCCAGGGACCTGAAGAAGACTGAGAGGACCCCTGGGATTTGGCAGCCAAAGCTAACCATCTTTCTCCTTGCTGCTTAAAGGCCAGGGCACACGTCAACAACGAGGAGTCTGGGGGTAATTGTATGGGTAGAATAGATAGCTCAGGCCCATCACAAGAAGTTCCTACCTCTGAGATCACAGAACCCTGCAGCAAGGGAGGGGGCAAGGAACTTGTGCAGGCAACCAAAGAATCCCATCCTGCATCAGAGTCCTCCGGAGGGGGACACAAGGGAATTTGAGAAAGACCGCCCCACTTAAACCCGGGAGGGACTGATGCCATGGCAAAACACTAAACAGTCAGTAAGCGGTAATTGCCTGGTCTGTGCCCTAGTCATCACCCCTGGCTTCTTGCCCTTCTTGGGCATTTTACAAAACTCAAGAAAGAGAAGGAATAGCTTGGAAAGGAAACTTCAGTCCCACACCAGGGCACAAAACTGAACCACCCTCCGGCAATTCCAATGGCAAGGTCAGGATCCCACGCCCGACCAGTGCCAAGGTCATGCGCACAAGGGCGTGCCCTTGCGCGCACAGCCCTTAGGCGCACCCTTGCATGCACAGCCCTCAGGCACGCTGCCCTGGTGCATGCGTCTGGTGCCTCCAGGTGGCGCAGTGGTTTTTAAACTCTCCCAGCGGCGTGGCTCCTCCCCGCTCCCAGCTGCTTCAGTGATCAAATCAAAATAGGCTCTCGGTGACACTTGGCGGGGTCCCTCCAGGGATTGGGCTCGAGGCTCCCACTGACCCCCTCTCAGGCAGCAAACAACAGGCAGGCACAACAGGTCAGGGGGGAAGGACGAGAAGGGCTCAGCTCTGCCGGGTGGCATGGTGGTTTTTAAACTCTCCTGGCAGCATGGCTCCTCCCCGCTCTCAGCTGCTTCAGCGATCAAATCAAAATAGGCTCTCGGTGACACTTGGTGGGGTCCCTCCAGGGATCGGGCTCAAGGCTCCCACTGACCCCCTCCCAGGCAGCAAATGACAGGCAGGCACAACAGGTATGGGGGGAAGGACGAGAAGGGCTCCGTGCAACCACTGTGAAATTCACTCCTGATCTCCCCCTGCAGTTATGGGGTCAGTGGGCAGGAGTTCTCTTTCCTCTCTCAAAAGATGGAGCCTCCCTAGTCCCAGCTTTCTGGCTGCTCCTCTCACCCAGGGGGTCCCAGACGGGATCATTCCCTCCCCCCAGGGAGGGTGGTAGTCTCTCTCCAGGTTAGTTCCCTCTCTCTGCGGCTCTGTTTAGCCGAGTCCTCGCTCTCTTCTTTAGGCCAGGTCAGGGAGCCTCGGGGGGCATTGAAGTCACCTATTAGAGCTAATAAAGAAAAGGAGGGATCTCTTGATATGCCCTCTGGCTTGTCAATTATTCCAAGAGCCACTGTCTCTGGAATTCAAGGGGATCACGCCCCTTGCTATCCTCAGCAGTCAAAGGAGATGGAGCCCCCCCCCAGAGGAAATAGAGTAAACGGGGGGATCTCTTAACACTTTTATGGACTCTAGTACTAATCTGAGAACCACTGCCCCCAAAACCCAGGAGATTCAGGCCCAGGCCCATGGTTTCTCCCAGCAGGTAGAAGTCCTTATGGCATGAACCGAGGGGCTTGACATCAAACTTCAGGCTATTCAGCAGCAGCTGACTAGGGTCTGGGATTGTGTGAACAATCTTAGAGGGAATAGGACTGGGTTGGGCTCCCAGAGAGTGAATCGGATATGTCAAACAACTCCCTTGCATGGCCCAGCCCACTCCAGGCCCTTAGCTTTTAAGGCTATTGAGGACCGGGAGCGTACTTCTATAACCGATGCCCTGGTCTTCACAGTCTATCCCTTGTCATCTGGATTATTCCCCCCTTGGGATTCAAAATTTTGGATTGCCCATCATGTTTCTTACATTTTGGGCTGTACCTTTTTGCCTTCCTACATAATTTGCTTTTTCTACTTGCCAGCTAGGGGTGGTGTATTACGGATAGTTATTTACTTCCGTTCAGGTGCTTGGAAGGAGTAGGGAGAGTGTGTGCCATGGCAGGTTCCCCGGAGATTTGCTGCCCATAGCTGCTGAGAAACCCTGCATAGCAAGAGTCCAAAGCAGAGACTGTAATCCGGTGAATCCTGAGCTCACAGCTTACAGCTGGGAGCGATTTGGAAGGAGGGTGTGTGTCTGTGGCGCCCTCTGCAGTGACAAGGTTACAAAGTATCCCTCAAGCCTCTGGAAGACCATGCTTGGAAGGAGCGGGGAGCGTGTGTGCTGTGGCAGGTTCCCCAGAGACTTGCTGCCCATAGCTGCTGAGAAACCCTGCATAGCAAGAGCCCAAAGCAGAGACTGTAAGTCGGTGAATCCTGAGCTCACAGCTCACAGCTGGGAGCGATATGGAAGGAGGGGGTGTGTCTGTGGCGCCCTCTGGAGTGACAAAGTTACAAAGTATCCCTCGAGCCTCTGGCAGCGCTGGAGGTGCGCGCCGGCGGTTGCGCGCCTAAGGGCAGCGCGCGCAAGGGCACACCCTTGTGCGCGCGGCCTTAGGCGCAGGCCGAGGTGGGGCGGGGTGGCTGTGATTTTCTGTTTTTAGGGCCCTTGCGGGAGTATTGCTGCTCTTTGAAGTATGGAGGGTTATGACTTATGAAGAGTCAACAAGAGGTACAGATCACCGGAACTTTTCCCCTTGGCATGTTGCTCAACGCAGAAGGTGTGTCGTTTAGATGAATGCTCTGCAATGGGAGGGGTGGATTGCCCCACAATTGGTAATATGGTTCCCACAGTGCAGCAGAACGATTTCTTGAATGAATGTCCTGCTCTGGAGGACATTGCCAAATGTAAAGTAACTTTTGTTGAGGAGAGTGCTCGACCCAGTTCTCCTAAGGGGAATCTTGATTTGGACCCTACACTCCTGGAGCAAAACAGCGAAATGCAGTTAAATATGTAATGTCATCTAATTGCTAAAACCATTGCTATGCTCTTTAAGAGTATATCCTCTATGGAATACTCGCTATTGTGGGTTAGGGGTCAAATGTCTGAAGCATTGGTTAAATTAGATCAATTACAGGGTGGGATGGAATTTACAGGCATGGGGATGGGGATGGGGGGCTCTGGGGAGGGCAGGGGAGCGTCTACCCTACCACAGGATATAAATTACCTGAAGGGATTAAAGGAAAAGCAAGGGGGGACAATGGTCTGCGGACTATATAGTAACAGCGCAATTTGAATCAAGGATAGGTCTAGCCGTTATAGAACAAAATTCTGCTGGGACACAGTTTCAGATATAGCAGATAACCTTTCTGGCCTTTTGCGCTTAGCAGTTAGACCCGTGGACATTGCCAGGGTGGATTACTTAACCCAGAGGAGGGACATGACTTGTTTAAGGATTTTCTTTAACAGGGCTAAGGTGGTAAAAGATCTGTTTCGAGCAAGGAAACATCTGCTATCCCGTCGCATATCTATAGATAGAGTCCCTATTGAGGACATACAGGGTTTAAATAGTAGAACTCCCGTTAGTACAGTCCCCCCGGTGTTGTCTGTATCCAATTCTACCCCTATTGGGGATCTGGGTAAGAGCAGAAATCTTGACAGAGGCCAGGAGCGTCTAAGGAAGGGGTATCATAAGGAGGGATCACAGGTGGTACGGCCACCTAATGTGGAGCAGTATAGGATGGCTAGCTCAGGGGAGGATCAGTTAGAGGATATGGAAGCACTTCCTAGTGAAAGTGGAAATGGTATGAGTATACCAAAAGCATCACCGGATATCAAAGCAGATAAGGTTGTGCCAAGGTATGACATAGTGATTGACCACATTTATGGCTTTCTGGGTAATAATAATAAAGTGGAAGGCTGTGAGGCCTCATGGGTAGAGATGGTTAGAAATCTTTCTGTACTAGAGCAGGAATCACTATCCCAGAAGCTAGAGATGATTTGCTCAAGGATTACAGGTGCATGCCTTGCTGTAGGCTGCATGCCCTGCTGTAGGTAAGGATGATGATGTTGAAGGAAAGGATCAGCTGAAAGAGAGTGGGACAACTCCCCAGGGGGGTGAAAGGTTACATCTGCAAACGGTGCAAGAAGTGGGAAATAAAGCTAGGGAGGGGGAAGTTTTGGAGGATCAGAGCCTGGAATCCCTCCCTCGTGGAAATAATGATTCGGGTGCACAAGCAGATGCTAAGGTATATGAAGGGATAGTTGATCCGTTTGAGAACGCTAACCCAGACAAAGGCCTGACCCAGGCGGATAGGGAGGAAATTGAGGTCTCAGCTACAGCATTTGCTGGCAATCATGTGCAGGGTGTATTGGGAGGGGTATTTCCCATACAGGATAGGGGTTCGAGCCAATGACGGGAGGTTAGTAACTTGCGGAATATAGGACTGCTGGAGCCTCCTTGTACTGAACAGCTTGGGTATAAATGTGATGGCATCTATCCTCCCTTTATATATGCGGGGGAAAGCAAAGAATTGTGGCTACAGTGGACAAACTCATGCCAGGCACTGGGAGATGCAAAATGGCCTGCCACACCTAAGAAGGAAGGGATATCTGTGTTGTCTTG
This sequence comes from Sphenodon punctatus, assembly GCA_003113815.1. NCBI lineage: Eukaryota > Metazoa > Chordata > Lepidosauria > Sphenodontia > Sphenodontidae > Sphenodon > Sphenodon punctatus. The sequence continues at coordinate 2,827,371 of QEPC01014813.1, forward strand.
GAATGTGGCAGGCTGTTTGTCCAAAACAGATGAGCCCGAGTGGGTAAACTTTTTGAGAAAATACGACCCCATATTTTTGCAGGAAACCTGGCTGAAAAGTGGGGAGGTTATTTCTATCCCGGGATTCCACTGTCACTAATCTGAGAACCTGAGAACCTGAGTAACATGCAGCAGCAGGCTACTAAAAGGGCCTTGAAAGGTCGAGCGTCCGGTGGTCTTGCAATTTTAATTGCGGATAGATTCCCTGATGGTAGTTTAATATTAAGTAAAAACCAAGAGATTCAGCTTATGAAATGGACACCAAACAAGGCAGTCTTTTTTGTGCTTATGAACATCTATATTCCCCCAGTTCAATCCAAATTTCTCCAATCTGATATTTGGGAAAGGCTTGATTTGGTTTACGATTCATTGATAGAAGGTTACCCTAAGGCTATTCCAATACTAGGGGGCGATTGGAATGCTAGAATTGGGGGAGAGGATGCTGGTCCCTTGGTGGGAGAGGGGGGTTTGTTGGAAACACCTCCTCCGAGGAAGTCTAGGGATCTTCTTATAAATGAGCATGGGCGGTCCCTTTTGCACTATGTGGGCTCCCATGACCTAGTGGTGCTGAATGGAAGAGGTGATAAAGGATTTGAGGGAGATTTCACCTATGTCACCACACTTGGACGCAGCGTGGTGGATTATATTTTGACGGCTCGTAGGCATTATATGTTATTTGAGGATTTTCAGGTATTGGTGCGCCCGGAAAGTGACCATCTCCCAATATCAGTTACAGTACACATTGCAGATATGCCTAGTCAAGTTGGTAGTAGGGTTTTAGAAAAGCCCAGGCAGGACTGCAGGCAGCGTAGTAGGTGGGATAGTGATCTGGCAGTTAAAATATTCTCTACACTTCATGAGGAATATCTGCAGGATCAGTGGTTGCAGATATTGGTAGACTCACAGGAGGATGTGGTACATTGTACCAAGATATATAATGCTATTGTGTCACATCTTGGAACCCAGGGGCTCTTTAAATCCTCTCGTCAGAATTGTAAACCCTCCTCTGGCTGGTTTGACCGAGAATGTTCTAAAGCTAAGAAGAGTCTGGCAAAAGCTAGGTGTCGCTGGGTAAGAGAATATTTGATGACCAGCAAATTGGAATATTTGGCTGAGAAGAGAGCATATAAGAATCTGCTAAAAGGAAAGAAAGCTCTTCATAGATTGCTTTTATGGTCCAAACTCAATATAGCAGCGGTAATAAATGACTCTAGACAATTCTGGTCAATAATTAATGCTGGTACGAGGGGGGTTGCTAGACATACAGCATTGCAAATCTCAGAGGATGTCTGGCTGAATTTTTTTGTGGATTTGTATAAAGAAGAGGGGATTGAGTTGGACGCTATGTTGGTAGACAAGAACTCTGTTAGGATAAGTAGTCAAGGGGAGGAGGGATTTCAAGAAACTGTTACTGAGGAGGAGATCTTGGAACTCATAGGAGCACTGGGTAAAGGTAAAGCCCCAGGAGGAGATTGGATCGTCTCGGAAGTGCTCCAGCTATGTCCCCATTGGTGGGCCCCCGGCTAGCTACGTTCTTTACGCTAATAAATAAAACCAGATTAGTGCCACAAGAGTGGGGGGAGTAAATTATTATCCCTCTGTTTAAAAAAGGTAACGTACGAGATCCTGGCTCATACCGTCCTATTAGTCTCATTCCAGTAATCGGCAAACTCTATGCCAAGGTTTTGCTAAAACAGTTGGAGAGCTGGGTTATGACAAATGCAATTATCCCAGATGTTCAATTTGGATTTCGAAAAGGGTGCTCAGTTATAGACAACTGTTTTCTCCTCTCCCACATTATTCATAAGTACAAAAGAGTGAGATCAGGGCAACTATTTCTTGCATTTATAGACCGGCGCAAGGCTTTTGACTCTGTTTCAAGAGAGAAGCTTTGGACCAAGCTTCATCGTAAGGGGATAAATGAGACCCTGTTAGCCCTTATAATTCAATTACACACGGGTAACATTGCTCGCGTTCGAGCATCTCCTTGGGCTTCTTCTAAAAAATCTATCCCCATACAGAGAGGGGTTAGACAAGGGGGAGTATTAGCCCCTATCTTGTTTAACATCTTTGGGGGGGATTTAATGGTTTATCTGGGAAAGGAAGAAGGTCATCCCCCCAAGGTTATGAACAGGGCAATACCGGCTTTGATGTATGCCAATGACATCGTGTTATTGTCGCAAACTAAGAAAGGCTTGACATATCAGCTGGATAAACTGAAGGAATTCTGTAATGCCAACATGCTGCAGGTTAATTCTAAGAAATCTCAGATAATGGTCATTGGTGGGAAGCATGAGGTGTACCAGTGGAAATTTGGTGATGAGCTCCTGCTTCAGGTAGACAACTATGTCTATCTTGGTCTGAATTTCTCCAATAACCTGAAATGGGATAGGCATGTGAAAGAGTTGGCACTTAAAGCATCAGTTGTATCCAGAGGCATTATAAGGTTTGCCGCTGGGTCCTTAGAGGCCCCAATCTCTCAAACCCTCAAAGTATATAGGGCTAAAATTAAAAGTCTGGTAACATATGGAGCAGAGATATTTGACGGATCATGCTGCTCTAAGCTTGAAGTTGTGCAAAACAAGTTCTTGCGCAGCATACTGGGACTTCCGCAAGTGATCCCAGGATCAGTCCTCAGGGCAGAAACTGGGTTATGCTCCATCTCGAACCAGATCAAAATAAAGAGTTTATGTTACTGGGCAAAACTTTGTACCCGGGAGGCTCCATGTTTGATGTCTCTGCTTACAAGAACTTGAGCAAAAACAATGCCCCCTGTATTCGTGGGTAAGCAAGATCTCGCAACAACTGAGAAGTATAGGGCTATCTATGGAATATTTACTTACTAAGGATCGGGTCAGCATGGGTAATATTATTAAATCTAGGGTGTTAGATATTGGAAAGCAAGAAGATACTGCTGCATTGATGGACTGGAAAGTCGCACCCAATTATTGTCGAATCAAGCCTATGCATGGCTTTGTGTCATACCTGGATTAGCTATCTAAGTATTGTATACGTAGAGCCTATACATAAGCACACATGCAGCTTGTTAAATCTGCTATTACGCAAGGAAGATACACAAAACAACCTCATGCAGATCGTACTTGCGTATGTAGCGACACTCATGTGGAGGATGTTTCCCATATTATTCTTCACTGCCCTTTATATGAAGAGCTTAGGCAGGTCTGGCTACTGCCCTTGTGGCAAGAGTATGCATATCCATACCTACCTGACCACCTACGATTAGAGCAGTTACTTAGTACCAAGGATAAGGAAGTGGCATGTGCGGTCGCTACCTTTGTTTATCTGGCCACCCAAAAAAGGGAGGCGCTCAGTGTTAGCGATGAAGATATTATATGAGGTTAACTCTATTGTGATAGGTTAGTGTGGTCTTCTTTTCCTGGATACGGGGGAAGGTGGGAGTATAACAAATGGGTTGCAGGAATCATTGTTCATTTGGTAGCCGTAGTTTTTGGGGGTAATGCTCAGTGCTATAATTCCAGGGGTTATAAGCTTGGTCATGGCACCCCGTAGAAGAGTAAGGCAGTAATCACTCAGTTCCTGGTGCTCTTGTTGTGTAATACTCGTGCAGGGAAAGTGAACAATATAACTCCTTGGAGTTTTTGGATTATCCTTGTATTATTATGATTATTGGATTTTGTGATGTTGTTTTATTATATTGTATGATATTTTCTTTTGTATATTGTATATGTTGTTGTATTGTATTTATGTATAAGGCTATGGCGAAAGCTAGCTGAATAAATTTGAATTTGAATTTTACTTCCGTTCACCAGCCATATTGGAAAGGCTTTTGTTCAATGCTCACTTTTTTTGCCCTTGGGGGGTCTATATGGCCAATGTTTACGCTAAGAGGAGAATTGTTCCATTGCTGCCACAAGTCCTGTTGACTACTTCGGTTCCCCTTGAAGGAAATTCCAATCTGATCCAGCTACCTAGGAGGAAGCTAGGTACTTCATTGGACACTTCAAATGCCAGCAGATTTAAAGACTTGGTCCAGGCTGAAGTCCCTGTTGTTTCACCCGTTTCAGCTTTGCCTTGTAGGTCTACTGCCACTGTGGCTTTGCCCTCACCTAAGCTGGCTTATTCTTCTCCTAGGGCTCCTTTTTTTGACAGTTCTGGCATGTCCCCCCCTCTGGTGACAGCTCTCCAGGCCCCTTTAAGGACTCAAGCCGCTAGTCCACCTGCAGCCCAGGTTCCTGTAGTATATTTACTCCCTAATGTTTCTTCATCCGTGCTGCAGACGTCACAGCTCCAATGCCCTATTGTGTTAAGCCCCGGTCTGGAAAATCATGGTTCTGTTAAAAAAAAGTTGGGCTTCCCTTCTAAAGGGGCTTCGATTTTCGAAGAACTTATGGCTGTTGATGTCACGTGCAGGTCTACTGTACAAGGCTCTATGGGCTGATACCAATTGGTTATGTTGTTATTAGAATGATCCTTATTGTTGTATGTGGTAATTTTAGATTAAGAAGCCCAAGTCACTTCCTAGGTTTTAGCTTTACTTAAATTTATTTTATAGATTTTATTTTTAGGGCCCTAGGCAGCTGATACTTTAGGGTTTTATGTATTTGTGTATATTTATGTTATTTATGTTGTTTGTTTAAGCAATGGCCTATGGCCACGCTGAAATAAATTCATTCATTCATTCATTCAGTGTAGCTGATCCCATGTTCCTGGTAACTCCATTTCTGGCGGTGACAACCCTGCCCCAAAGGAAAACTGGCTAGGCAACACTGCCCAAAAGGGAAAGAGTTATTCTGGAAGAAAGAAGAGCTGGTTTCTCTTCCCCTTGCATCAGGGGCAATCACACTGCCTGCATTCTTCACCACGTGTAAAATGGCAGTCCTGGCCCCCAAACTTTAGTCCGGTGCAAACCTTGTCCTTTTATAGTTTCTTTATTCACAAAACAATGAGAACATTACAATCTGTACATTCGAACAAAATTTAGCCTGCCGGCCAAGGCAACACGTTAAAGATCTCCCAGGGTTAGTAGCTCTGGCTATTTATTATTAATTATTATTAATTATTATTAGCATTTATATAGCACCAGCGATGTACCTGGCGCTTTACAGAAAATAAGATAGACACGGTCCCTGCCCGAGAGCTTACAATCTAAAGACAGGGGGAGGGGAGACAGGGAAGGGGAAACAGAGGGAGAGACAAGGGATGCGACATTCATGAGGATGCGAGAACTCAGGTACACGTTCTTGGCTTGGTTACAGAGTACAGTGTACTCTGCCAGAGCCAGACACTGACTGCCTGAACTGCCAGATTTCTGGGTCTTATACTCCCTGGAGGGGCAGAGTCAAGGCATGGGCCACTGGAGTTAGGGGCAGCCCTGGAGTCTACTAGAAAGATGGAGCGTATTAATTCTGCCAATGCCTATAATTCTACAGTCCTACTAATGCCCACTTTCCAGGAAGCAATTCTTTCTCAAGAACTGATTGTAAGCAGAAATTGAGGCAGGAGTAAATTATCTTGCTGCTCATCTAGCTTCTTCTAGAATCTTGCAGACAGAAGGTTAGACTGCCTGCTAATAAAAAAATATTTGGAAGAGTATGCAGCAGTGCCATCTAGTGACACTTTACATAATAACAATATTAATTTTGGAGTTGATGTATGTCCTTTAAACTTCGACAATTTTATTTATTTATTTATTTATTTATTTTTGTATTTCTACGCCGCCCTCTCATGCACAGCATTTCGGGGCGACTAACAACTGTTTAAAACAAACAATATTGTAAAATTTAACATTTAAAATAACCCAACAGTAAAGCCAATCAAAATCTACCCTAACCCAACCCACCCATCCCGTCTCCCTTGGCAAAGGCCCGGCAGACCAGGTCTTACACTGTCTACGGAAAGAGAGGAGGTCTACAGCCAGGTGGACCTCCAACAGGAGGGAGTTCCACAGCCGCGGAGCGGTCACTGAAAACGCCCTCCTCCAGGGGCGGTGGGCCGCCTAGGGTGGGAGGGGCAATGCCCACCCAGGACTCAGCCCAGCTGGCCTGAGTCCCCTCCCCAAAAAAGCATGTTTGGAGCCTCAGTCAGACTCCAAACATTCAGCGTGGCGCACGCGGCCGCTTTCTGAGCCAGCTGCCCAAACATTGTCACTGGTTGTGTGACTCAGTCACACACACACACACACCTGAAAGGCTTCCTAAGGAAGCCTTTCAGGGAAAAAGGGAGGCGTTTCTCCGTTTATGTGGAATGGGCGGCTAAAAGCGCCATCCAGTCCACATAAAGGGCTCCTGCAATGGAACAGTGCTGCAGGGGGCACTGTTCCATTGCAGGGGCTGGGTTGGGGGACTAGGGATGGGCAAACGCGGTTCGGAAGTTCGGATTTTGGCCCAAACTTGGCCTGTTCAGACGACCGAACTGAACCAAACTTCCAAACATGAATTGGCTGAACTGAACTCAATCCGAATGGTGAAATGACTGAACAGTTCGGTCAGTTCGGATCGCGTTTGGGTGAGTTCGAGTGGCAAAAAAAGGTTCCCTGTAAGGTCAAACGTGACAGGGAGGAGTAGTACTAGTCACTGAGGAGCAGACTTCCAGGCACCAGGGGTGGAGAGGCTTGCAAGAAATGAAACTATCTGCCTCCCCCCTTCCCAACACCTTCTGAGCTAGTC
>QEPC01014813.1:2843421-2861941 GCA_003113815.1 Sphenodon punctatus
CCCTGCCTTGGCCGTGTCCTACTTTCCTGTGTTCACGGGGCGTGTGGGTACCAGCGCACCCGTGGGGTGGTGTACCATTGGCTGCTGGAGCTGGGACATCTTCCTTGGCCCCCTTCTGCTGCCTGCTGTGTGCCGGAGCCTACCGTGGCGGAGATGTCGGCCCTGTTGGGGGTGTGGTCCCGTGTGGACATCCAGCTGGCTCTCACCATGCATGATCCCTTCGAGGCGTACTACCTGATCGCGCACCACATGTCAGTGCAGGGGTACCGCCGGGGCTTGCTGCATTGGCCCCACCTGGTTCACCGGGCGGGGCACCCAGGCCCTGGGCCCGTTGTGGCCCCCAGCGGCAGCCTGTGACTCCTACTGCTCCTCCCAGTACCCCCAGTGTCGTGCCCCCATGTGGGCTCCCGCCCCGGTCCGGGAGGGGCCTGGTCCCCGCTGCCTGCTCCTGCCCTGGTGTCTCCACCATGGTGTGATCCTGGCTGCCTCGTGGGGTGGTGCTGCCCCTGCCTGTGGCCCTGGGCCCCCTCCGGACCCCCCCACCCCGGCTTCCCGTCCCGGTGGCTGGTTGCAGCGCTCTGTGTGGCCTCTCGAGCCGCCCGTGTGCAGCTACCAGTCCGCTCCTGCCTGCCCTGGCTCCTGCTGCACCCCCCCCTCATGGGTGCTTGTGTGACCTGGGGGTTCGGGCACCCCCGGACTGGACCATGTTCCTTCCCCGGGGGGGGCGTCGTCGCTGGACCTGCAGCACGGCTCCGCACGACTTGGCTGGCCTCGATCTGCCCCTCTGTGACTGTGGGGCCACCTTCCTCCTCCGGGGCCCTCTCCGCCGGGCTCGCTGTGCATTGTGGGCCCCCATCGTGCCTTGGTCCGGGGATCCCGGCCCCCCCTTTCCAAGACTGCCTATGTTGCTGTGGGGGCGCCTCTGTGGGCTGCGGTGGTGGGGGTTGCTGCTGCCTGTGCCCTGCCCTGCCCCTTTGCGGTGCCCCCCCCTCGTCCCTGCCCCCGCTCTCGTTGTTCCTTGTGACCTTTTCAGGGAGCCCTCACCCCCCTTCCCGACCTTTCCCTTGTGTGTGTGTGTGTGTGTGTGTGCGTGTGTGTGCCCGGGCGTGTGGTTGTGCAGTGTGTTCCGCTGCGGGCTCGCTGTCTGTGTGCGTGCTGTGTGTGGTACCTGTCAGCCTGCTCTCCCTCTTCCCCCCTCCCTTCCCGTTTCCCTTGTGTGGGTGTTCCTTTGTGTGTCTTTTGGCTTCGTTTGCCCTCAGGCGGCCATGTCCGTGTCCCGCCCCTGCCCGGTGTCTTCTGGGAGTTTTGACCACGGCTGGGGATCGGCGTCACGTCTGTTGTGCTGCCCCGGTCTGTGATGAGTTGGCCCGATTCCCGGCCGTGGTCACGGTCCCGTCACGTCACGTCTGTTTGGGGCTTTTTCTCACCCCGGGGCGTGGTTGTTTTGGTCGCCCCCACTGGGGATTCACTGTGGTGAACCACCCGCCCGTAACGTCTGAAATCACCCAAAGTCAATGGATGAGATTAAAATGTTAACTCTCAATGTGAGAGGGCTCAGTTCACCCCAAAAACGAAAAAGGGTAAGAGAACTGGCAAAGGAATATAAGATAGATATTTTATGCTTACAAGAGACACACTTACTGGAAGGGGAGGTGCACAGATTTATGCACAAAAGGATGGGGCAAGTAATTGCATCATGTGCCAAGCGGAAAAAAGCAGGGGTGCTTTTAGCGATACAGAATAAGTGTGATTTCAAAATAAATAGAGTAGTAAAAGATGAAGAGGGAAGATTCTTATTAGTCACAGGGATGCTACAAAAGAGAGAGGTAACGATAGTTAATATGTATGGACCAAATATAGACCAGGTAAAATTCTATAGAAAATTCATCCCAATAATATTCAAAAACATGAATGGAACACTAATGATCATGGGGGACTTAAACACTCCTTTAACTAAGTGGGATACCTCAAAGACATTACCACTAAATAAAAGACAGCAGACCATAAAAGATTTATTTGAAGCCAAGGGTTTGGTTGATGTGTGGAGACACCTCAATAAACAGAGCAGGGAATATACCTTTTATTCCAATGTTCACAATTCATATTCCAAGATAGACCACATAAAGTTACACAAAAATGAGACTAGGATATGTAAAAAAGCATTTATTATACCATTAGTATTCATGGATCACAGTGCGTTGGTGATCAATATAGAGCTAGAAGTCAAGACACCACATGGCAAAACACAGTGGAGGCTAGATAGGACTCTTCTCAAAAATAAAGATAGTAGAACTAAACTAGAGGAAGAAATCAACGAATACTTTGAGTTAAACCAGGGGTCTGTGGAGTTAGCATCTACCTTTTGGGAAGCAGCAAAAGCCACAATAAGGGGTAAAGCACTTACAGCTCAAATTAAAAAAAAAGGAAATATGAATGGAAACATATGCAAAGCTTAAAAAATGGGACATAATAAATAAATGCACCCCCTCAAAGTTGGCAGCAAATAAACTCCAGAAGATAAAAGAAAGAATAAATGTTCTTGAACTAGAAAAAAACACAAAACAATTAAAATGGATAAAAAATTATTATCATAACAACAGTAATAAAGCAGGTAGGGCTCTAGTTAAAATACAACAGCAGAAAGCTACTATAGTCAACATCGCTAGGGAGGATGGGGTGGAAGTATCGAGTACAGAGGAGATTCAGGACACCTTCGTGAGATTTTATAGGAAATTATATGCCACTACAAATCTGAATCCTGAGGAGATAAAAAAGTATGTAAACAAAATAGCAACTCCCAGATTCAATAGAGCTCAATCCAATTTTCTAAATGCCTTAATATCGCAGGAAGAGGTGACAAAGGTTATCAAAAATTTAAAAAGAAATAAGGCCAATGGGCCTGACAGCTTCCCTGCAGAGTTTTACCAAACATACAGCAAAATTCTTGTGCCACATCTGACTAGGGTTTATAATGACATTCTACAATTTGGGAAAATGCCGCCCTCATTCTACGAGGCGCAAATTACATTAATACTTAAGCCAGGAAGGCCCCAAAATCAGTGTGGAAGCTACCGCCCAATATCTCTACTAAATAACGATTTTAAGATTTTCTCTAAAATACTGGCAACTAGGTTAGCAGGAATCATAGGGGAAATTATTCACCCGGACCAAACAGGTTTCATCCCCAGAAGGCAAGGGGTGGATAATGTTAGAAAAGTAGTGAACCTGTTTTATGCGTAACAAGGGGACCCACAATTATCAAATTCTATGATAACTGCGGCTGATGCGGAAAAGGCCTTTGATTTTTTAGAAATTAATTATCTATTTGAAGTACTAAAGAAGGCGGGAGTAGGAGGCAACTTTTTGAAAAGGATCAAGGCAATATATGCACAGCCCAGATCGCAGCTAAAAATCAATGGGGAGTTATCAGACACATTTGAAACTCAGAGAGGGACTCGTCAGGGATGCCCACTATCCCCACTATTATTTAATATGGCAATAGAGGGGTTGGTAGTGGCAATTCGCCAAAACAAAGAAATTAAAGGAATCAAGATAGGAGAAAAAGAATAGAAATTGGCACTCTTTGTAGATGATTTAATTTTATTTCTCAGAGAACCACAACAAACATTACCAGAACTAATCCAGACAGTAGAAAACTTCGGAAAAGTTTCGGGTTACAAAATAAATAAGGATAAATCGCAAGCGCTGGTATTCGCAAAGAACAAAAAAGAACTAGAAGAAATTAAAAAGATTGTCCCATTCCCAGAAAAACCAAAGGGAATCAAATACTTAGGGGTAACCATAACAAAGAGCTGCAAAGATCTATACAAAACTAATTTTCCAGATGTAATTGATAAAGCAAAAAAAGACTCTGAAAACTGGAAAAACCTAGAATGCTCATGGTCAGGAAGAATCAATCTGCTTAAAATGATACTACTTCCCAAATTCATTTACAAATTTATGACACTCCCAATACATTTACCCAATTCTTTTTTTAAACAGGTGGATGAGTTAGTCAGAGACTTGGTATGGAGGGGTAAAAAGCCGCGCATTAAAAAAGAAACCATGTTTATAGCAAAGGAAAAAGGGGGAATGAATACTCCAGACATCAAGTTATATCATAAAGCTGCAGTGCTCGGGGCAATACAATATTGGTACCAGGAACCTAGTAATCCAGAATGGAGTACAATTGAAAAAGAACTGACGGACTCAGTAACACTAGCGGATCTCTTGGTAGATGAAGGGAAACTAATAAGCAAAAGGGCCAGAGATCACCCATTTGCAAAACAGTTGTTAACAGTCTGGACAGGGTTAGTAAAAAAAATGGGGATAAAAAAACATGCGTCACCATTCTCACCTATCCAACGAATGAACATGAGAGAAACGCGGGTGGCTCACAAGCTGGTCCTCACACTAAAGTAAAAAGGGATTAAAAAAGCAGTGCAATTATTCGATGGAAACAAATTTAAATCATTAGAAGAACTAGGGGTACTTTCAGACGTTACGGGCGGCCGGTTCACCACAGCGAACCACCAGGGGGGGAGAACAGCACAACCACGGCCGGGGGTTGGAAAACGACCCAAACAGACGTGCCGGGAACGGGACCACGGGCCGGAACCGGGCCGCACCATCGCGGCCCGTGGCAGCACAACAGACGTGCAGCCGAACCCCCGCCGGGCGCTAAACCCCCACAAGGCACCGGGCAGGGGCGGGACACAGACATGGCCGCCTGAGGGCAAACGAAGCCACAAGGCACACAAGGGAACGCCCACACAAGGGAAACGGGAAGGGAGGGGGGAAGAGCGAGAACAGGCTGACAGCCGGCTCACACAGCGGTCCCGCAGCGGGGCACAATGCACGGCCACACGCCCGGGCACACACACACACACACACACACACACACACCAGGGAAAGGCCGGGAAGGGGGGAAGGGGCGCCCGGAACACCCCACCCGGAACACCGGCAGGGAGGGGGGGGCACCACCACGGGGCAAGGCACAGACAGCAGCAACCCCCACCCCCACACCACCCCAGTCCAGTCCAGTCCAAGGAGGTGCCCCCACAGGAACAGAGGCAGTCTCGGGGGGGGGGGGCGGACCCCCGGAGCAAGGCACGTTGGGGGCCCCCAAAGCACAGCGAGGCCGGCGGAGGGGCGCCAGGAGGAGGAGGAAGGGGGCCCCACAGTCAAAGGCTGGCACAGGCAGGGCAGCCGGGTCCAGCGGTGCTCCTCCGCAGCACCAGCGACGCTCAGGCAGCACCCACGGAGTCACGGGGATGGAGGGGGCCCAGGACCACGGCCAGGGGCAGCAGCAAGCAGCGAGGCGGGCGGGAGCTCACCGAGGTGGGGTCCGCAGGTCGGGAGCGGCCAGCGGGGACCAGGCCCCCCCCCGGGCCGGGGCGGGAGCCCACACGGGGGCACCACGCGGGGGGGGGCAGGCCAGCGACGCGGGGCTCACGGGCCGCTGCCGGGGGCCCCGCTGGCCCCAGGGCCCGGGTGGCCCGCCCGGTGGACCAGGTGGGGCCAGTGCAGCATGCCCCGGCGGTACCCCTGCAAGGACATGTAGTGGGCGATCAGGTAGTAGGCCTCGAAGGGATCGGGCATGGTGAGGGCCAGCTGCACATCCACACGCGCCCACACCGCCAACAGGGATGACATCTCCACCGCGGAGGGCTCCGGCACACAGCAGGCAGCAGAAGGGGGCCACGGAAGATGCCCCAGCTCCAGAAGCCGCTGGAACGCCGCCCCACGGGTGCGCTGGTACCCACGGGCCCCGTGAACACAGGAGAAGTAGCTCACGGCCAAGGCAGGGCCACCCTCGGCCAGGCACTCCGAGTAGGCGCCCAGACCACACACCACCAGCGCTGACACGGTCTCCGAGGCGCTCCAGGGCACATGGGCGCACAGCACCTCCGGGATGCGCCCCTCGGGGAAACGAGCCAGCCCCAGGGCCTCCGCATGCAGCCGGCAATCACGGGCGCTCACCACATGGCCAAAGTAACGGAGCCCGGAGCTCAGGCTCTCGTAGGCACCTGCACGGCTCCCCGGGCCGGCCAGGAGCAGCTGCACGGCAGGGGTGTGCCACAGGTCGCACAGAGACATGGTCTCGCGGAAGGCCCAGATATGGGGGGCCCCTTGGGGGCCGGACAGCGGGAGCCCCATGGATGGGCAGCCAGCCATGGTCCAGCACAACAGGGAATGGGACACGGAGCCCGGAGGGCACACAGACTGCCCAGGGCCGGGAGAGGCTCGGCCCGGCCCCCGGGACAGGGAACACGGGCCCGCACCGCAACATTGTAGCACAACAGAGCGAGGCGTAGGGTGCGGGCCCGGCACAGCTGCAGAGAACAACAGCGAGCTCTCTGTCTGCCTAATCGCACCTTCAAGGCCATCCCGCTACAAACAGCGAGGGGAGGGGGCCCGGGGTGCTGGGGGCGGGAGCAGCCGGAACGCACCGGCACAGGGCGCGCGCAGGCCCGCGAGGCCGACCCCCGGGCGGAGCCACCAGCACCGGGCCGCCATAAGCGCTCCCAGCCCCCACCGGGGCCCCAGCACCATGGAGCGCGATAGGGCAGGTGGGAACTGGATGTTCCTCGCGCTCGCGGCTGAGTGGCACCGTGACCACACTGAGCAGCTGTGCCTCCTGACCGAGAGGGTGCACCTGGCCGTCCGCCTGCGCTATGTCCTGGCCCTGCGGGCTGGCGTGCGCCTCCGGGGCCAGCAGGCCCGCAGGAGAGTCCGTGCCCGGCTCAGGGCTCGGCGCCGGGCCTGGGGGGCGTGGCTGGCCGCCTGCCGGAGCCTCACCCGGCCCGCTGCGCTCCGAGGGGCCGCGAGGCGGTTCCGCTGGGCAACGCAGACCCTCCGCCGGGCAGCGCTGCTGGCTATGCCCATAGCGCGGAGCCTATGGGTCACGGAGCGGCCCCAGGCCTGGTGGGAGCGGGCCCAGGCCCACTGGGGGGAGGCCGAGTGGGGGTCCCACTTCCGGATGGGCAAGGCCACCCTGCTGCGCCTAGCGGAGCTCCTCACGCCCTGGCTGGAGCGGCAGCACACCTCCATGCGGGAGCCCATCCCCATGGTCCAGCGGGTGGCCATAGGGGTCTGGGCCCTCGCAACGCCCGACTCCTGCCGCTCCGTGTCCCAGCACTTCGGGGTGGGGCTCAGCACGGTCGCCTGCATCGTGCGGGATGTGTGCGAGGCTGTGGAGGGCGTGCTCCTCGACAGGACCATCCAGCTCCTGGACCAGGGCGCTGTGATGGCTGGCTTCGCGGCCGGGGGCTTCCCGAACTGCATCGGAGCCGTGGACGGCACACACATCGAGATCCTGCGCCCGGCCGCGGGGGAGGCCCTGGAGTATGTGAACCGGCACGGATACTACTCCCTGCACCTGCAGGGGGTGGTGGACCACCGGGCCCGCTTCATAGACATCTACACGGGCAACTCCGGCCGGAGTCACGACGCCAGGATCATGACCATCTCCCCCTTCTATGCCCGCATGTACCGGGGGGACTTCGCGGACATGGGCATGAGGTGGATCGAGGGGGTTCCCATGCCCCCCTGCATCCTGGGGGACCCCGCCTACCCCCTGACCCGCTGGCTGATGAAGGTCTACCCTGTCCCGAGCACCCCTGCGGAGCAGGTATACAATACCCGCCTGTGTGCGAGCCGGACCGTGGTGGAGCGTGCCTTCGGGGCCCTGAAGCAGCGCTGGAGGAGTATAGCTGGCCGCCTGGACTTCACCGTCCCCACCTCCGCCCTGGTGATCGGTGCCTGCTGCGTTCTGCACAATGTGTGCGAGACCGAGGGGGCGGCCCTGGAGTACCCCGAGCCCCACCGGCCCCCCGGTCCTGTTCCCCTGTACGTGAACGCAGGGAACCCCCGGGAGTACCGGTATGCCAAAAGGATCCGGAACGCCCTTGCAACCCACATCGCCCGGGGGGGCCCGCTGTGAGGGCCTTCCCGCCCCTGGGGGCCCCACCCCCCCTTCCGTGCCAATGCCCCTGTACACGCGGTCCCACAGCCCTGTCCCCCCCACAAACGGGCCGGGGACAACTGTCTCTTTACAACACTTTATTGCCCACACAGTTCACACAATCACCCTGTGCCCCCTCCCCACCCCCGTGCCCGTGACCCCGTCCACCACCCGCCCTCATGTGGCCCTCCCCCTCCCCCCCCTTCCCACCATCCCCCCGCGTTTCCTGGGCCGACCCCTCGTGCGGCCGCTTGGGCCCACCGAGCTCTGGGAGCTCCCCTCCCCCCCACTGTCCGTGTCCCCTGCCGTGTCCTGGGCCGGTCCCGGCCCCGGCAGGGGGCCGGGCGGCGGATGGGCAGCTGTGCCCGGTGCCCCGGTCGCGCCCCGGGGGGGCTGGACCCTCCGGAGGCCCGGGGGCACTGGGAGGCGCATGCGAGGGCCCTGGGGCCGGGGGGGCGCCAGGGGCGGCAGGGCTGGGCCCGGGGGCGCCGAGGGGCCCGGCATGGGGACCTGGGCGGGCAGGGCGCCCGGAGGTGCGCCGGCCATCACGTAGGCACACATGGTGCCCGCATGCAGGAGCAGGGAGGTCCCAATGTCGTGGGACCTGTCCATCTTTGCACTGTGCTCCCGCACCATGCCCTGTATGTCCTGCCGGAGGCCCCTGAGCAGCCCCTGCTGCCGCTGGTGCTCCCGGCGCTCCCGCCTCCGCTCCAGGCGCACCTCCGCCTCCAGCCGGCGGTCTGTCTCCAGGGCCTTCTCCATGGACCGCTCTATGGCCGCCTCCATGCGGTCCACGGAGGCGATCATGCGCTCCCCCTGTTCCTCCGCCCTGCGGACGATGTCCTCCGCTTGCTCCTCCCTGCGCCTGCGGACCCGCGCCCGGTACTCCCGCATCCGCTGGGCTGGGGCCGCGGCCGGCGGAGGCGCCGCGCGCGGGGGCTGCCCTGTGGAAATGGGCGGGTGGGTCAGTGCAGGGCCCTGTCCCCTAGCGGGGTCGGGTCCCGGGGCCCCCTGCCCCCCCTCCCCCACTGAGGCCGGAGGCCCCCCTGGGCTGGCGCCCGGGGGGCCCTCCCGCCATCCCAGCCCTCCCGCCTTACCTGGGTCCGGCACCTGCTCTCCTGTGCCCTCCGCGGGGGCCTGCACCGTCTCGCTGGCCCGGTCCTGGGGCTCCCCATGTCCTGCGGGCGGGAGAGGGGGGAGCGGGTGAAGGGGGCTGGTTGTGGCCCCTGCAGCAGGGCCCCCACCCCCGCCCCTGCCACCGGCCCCCTGGTCATGCCCCCCCCCTGCCCTGGGGGCCCGCTTACCCTCTATGTCCGTCTCCGAGCCTTCGGAGCCCGGCGCCTCACCCTGGGAGTGCTCCCCCTGGGACCACTGGCTGAGGGTGGTGAAGGTGCCGACCTCCGACTCCGCCTGGCCGGCCCGGCGTTGGGATGTCTCCGGGCTGCTGCTGGGGGGGGGCCTTGGGGCTTCTGCGGGTCCCGGGTGGTCCTCCTGGGGGTGGGGGTCCCCTGAGCTCGTGTCTACCGGGCGGGCGGCGAGGGGAGGGGGTACCTCGGCCCGCTCCCTGCCCTGGACCACAGCGCTGCCCACGAGGCGTGGGGCAACTATGGAGCCCTTCATGTGAAGGATGCGGTCCAGGGCATCGTAGTAGGGGGCGGTGCGGGCCCCGTGCCCGGAGCGGCTGTTGTTGTCCTTGAGGGCCTTGTACCCCCTCTTGAGTTCCTTGGCCTTGGAGCGACACTGGTTGACTGTGCGCTCGTGCCCCGCCGCCTCCATGTCGCGCACGATGTCCCGGTAGACGTGCTCGTTCCGCTGGTTGATTGCGAGCTCCAGCTGGTACTCGAGGGTCCCCCATATCCGGATGAAGTCCCGGGTCTCCTGGAGGCCCCACTGGCCCCCTCTGTGGTAGGCCTTCCTCCGGCTGGGCCCCTGCTCTTCCTCCTCCTGGTCCAGCTCTTGCTGCACCTGCATCTGCTCCTCCTCCACCTCCTCCTGGGGGTGCGCCTCTGGGCACGCGGGGCTGGCCTCGTCGTGGGGCTTGTCTGCCCGGGCCGACTTTTGTGTCTGGGGGGAAAGGGGGTGAGCGGTTGCTGGGTGGGGGTGTGGCCCCTCTCGGGGGCCCCCTGCCCCCCTGCCCTCCGCCCGGGGTCCCCCCAGACCCCCCCTGGGGTGGGGAAGGGTGGTAGCTGGGTGGGGGTGTGGCCCCTCTCAGGGGCCCCCTGCCCCCCTGCCTTCCGCCAGGGGTCCCCCCGGCCCCCCCCGGGGTGGGAGAGGGTGGTAGCTGGGTGGGGGGGTGGCCCCTCTCGGGGGCCCCCTGCCCCCCTGCCTTCCGCCCGGGGTCCCGCCCGGCCCCCCACAGGGCGTTCCCCCGTGCCCCCTGTTCCCCTCCAGGTGGGTGCCCTTACCCTTTTCCTGGGTGCCTCCTGTGGGCCCGTTCCGGCCGCTGTCCCCGGGGCAGCGCGTCCCAGCTTCAGCTGTGGGTGTTGTTCCCGGGGCGCCTCCCTGGTTGGGTGCTCCCGTGTGCCCCCTTCCTGCGCCTGTGCCCCCTCCGCCTGCATCGCTGGGCCTGCCTGTACCGCCTCCGCCTCCTGTCCCGCCGCTGTCGCTGTCTGTGCCTCCGCTCTCTTCCTCTTCCCTCCTCGCTCCATCCCGCCACGCTTGATTGCTGCTGCTCTCGCTTTAAATCTCCCTCCGGTGTTTGTGTTGATGCTGGTTGCCTGGCAGCGACGCTGCGTGCCTCGTCCCCGGCTGGGGCTCCGTTTTTTTTGGTTCCGCTGGGGGATTGGCGTCCAGACGTTACTTTTGCTTGGTTCCCTGTGGGGGTTCGTTTGACCGCGCTTCCCGGGACCTTCCCCCGGCTAGCCCGGGAAGCGTGGTTGAACCTGACCCCATGTGGGTATTGAGCGTGATGAACATCTGGCGCGCGCCATTCAGACGTTCAGGGTCCTTTGGCCCCATGGGGGGGTTCAGCGTGGTTCAGTGTGGTTCAGCGTGATCTCGTAACGTCTGAAATCACCCATCGAAAAATCCAGACTAAGATTAATGTATTCCAGTACTTACAATTGAAAAGTGTCTTCCTGGACCCAAATTTAGCATCTAGTTTCACGAGAGAGCCAAGCGAAATAGAAAAAACGCTCTTCAGTCTCACGGGAAGCAGGGGTAAACTATCCAGAATCTATAGAGATCTGAAAGATCTAACTTACCCACCTAAGCATAATTACATACCAAAATGGGAAAATGACTTGAATAGAGAACTCACAGAAAAGGACAGGGAAATTATTTGGAAGCACATGCATAAATGCTCATCAGCGCTAGGGGTAAGGGAGACACAAATAAAAGCTACAACTAGATTTTATTTAACTCCTGCACAACTTAAGCATGGCGGGGATAGAAACAAAAAGGGGAGATGCTGGAAAGGGTGTGGGCAGTTAGCAGATCTCAAACACTGTATATGGGATTGTATGCATGTTAATAGGTTCTGGAGCAAAGTTTGGAAAGTGTTAAACAAAGTGAACAAAGGGGTGGTACCATTTAGAGTGGAAATAGGGGTCCTGGGCCTGTATCCGGACAGTAACACATTAAAGAGACACCAGGATGCTTTGACAACATTGTGTTTGGCAGCTCGCAATACCATAACTAGACACTGGAAGTCGGAGGGTCCCCTGCCGTTCCAGGAGTGGATCTCGAGAGTCTGGTATCTGTTCACCATGGACAAAATGCAAAACAGCTTATTGAATTGGTCAGATGAAATGGATGAGAAAAAGGAAAAAAGTAGGAAGAAGCAAAAAAATGACTATGAAACTAAATGGCTGGCTATCCTGGAAGCCATAGAGGGATTCAAATTACCTAAGAATGATAAGTCAATATTATTTGATCATTATTTGTGATTGAGGTGCCCTGATTGATTAGGGGGGAGGGAAGGTGTTTGTAGTTGTAGGTTGTTATAGGAATTTTACAGTATGTTACAAGAGATGGCGTAAAGGTACAAGAGAAAGATACACCGTCATAATAGAGACAGGGACCAAAGCTGTAACTCAGGTCCGGGAAAAAAAAAAAAAGTATTAGAATATTGCAATATGGTGTATAAATGAACAATGTTAATAAGAAAAATAATTGAATAAAAACAAGTTTAAAAAAAGAAAGAAAAAGAAGCTTATATTCAGGTACAGAGGATCTAGATAAATTATCCTCATTTAAACCACTAGGTGTTAATGTGTTCAGACTATGGATCCAAAATATCGCTCTTCTATTTGGTTGTTTTAAGCTCCTCTGGTCAGGGAACAAAATCTCAATACATATAAAAATATACCTCTTCAAGCCTATGGTTCTCTTTGGGTTCTTTAACTTCTTTTCTCCTAATGATACGCAGTGTTCACTTGTTCTTGTTTTAACTATTCTAGACGTGCACCCCACATAAACGAGGTTACAAGGACACAATATCAAGTAAATTACATAGGGAGTTTGACATGTAGAAAAAAATTTAAGCGTGTATTTCTTACCAGTCACAGTATGGGTAAAAGTATTAGTGGAAATACTGTATTTACCCATTCTGCATAGTCTGCATTTAACATGTCTTAATAGGGTAGGCATCGAGTGTGTAGCAATGGGTAATAGTCTCTGGGACTGTTTGATATCATAAACCAAAATGTCTTGGATGCATTTGGTCTTTTTATAAGCAAACACCAGTCTTCTCTAACAGCTGGAAATATTTTCAACCAAATGCCAATGTTTTAAAATGGCCCTTTTTATAGTCCTAGATCCTGGACAAAAAGTGATAGGACATACCATCCTATCTGGCATTTTCTTCTCTTTGGGGGATTAAGAGGGATTCCCTAGGAAAATTCATAACCTTAAAAAAATTCTTTTGTTCCTGGAACAACCCAATGGGGAATTTGAGGAAGCGAGGGTACCCTGAAAAAGTAGTCAAACAGACTTCTTGCCGCTTTTGGAGCCTATGTTTCTGTCCCTGCTGGAAGCGTGGGGAGGGGAGTCCCTGACCCCACCCCCTCTCCCTCTCCCTGAGGGGAGAGGAGATGATGACATACTGCGGGGCTTAGGGACACCTCCCACCCCAGCACTTCACCGGTAAGTCCACTGAGATGTTGAGATTCTACTTGAATATAACCTCTTGGAAGTCATTTTTGCTTTCTATTTTAAAGATATTCCACTGAGGAAGGGGCTTGTGTCCCTGAAACGCATTTGGGTTTTGATCTCTCAGGAAATAGTTAAACTTATATTAGCAATAATTTCATACGTGTGTGGGACATGCTTTTGTGGCAATTTTGTATATAGCGGTTTGTGTTTTTATAGTACCCACGTTTTATTAGGCCCTTTTCACACAGACACGCTAACACTGATAAAATGGGTGTTACATTTTATTATACATGTTGCAGGGCACCCATAGAGCACACCTGCAGCCCTGCAACATGTATAATAAAATGTAACACCCATTTTATCAGTGTTAGAGTGTCTATGTGAACAGGGCCATAGTCATGAGTATATCATTAAAAAATAAAATCTCCCTCTCCTTTTGCTTTGTGTGGAGAGGAACAAGCAGAGTCCCTCTTCCTCTGAGACGAGGACGGTCCCAGTCTCTGCTGGGGCCTCCGCTCCCACTCCCAGTTTGGGCTCACCTCGTGTCCGGAGGCGGTTTGGTTGGGCGTGAGTGGGTGGGGCCAGTGGGTGAGATGGGGAGCCTGAGCCACAGGTGGCCTGACTTTGGGGGTCCCTGAGCCAGACGGAGTGGGGTGCTCAGGCAATGGCTCGCCACTTCAGTCCCGCTCATGGTCTCTCTTTTCTTTCCACTGTCGCTCATTATTCTGAGTTCTTATGACAGCGAAAAGAAGAGAAGACGGTGCACAGGGGGCAGGGGGAGGGGAGACAGTGCATGGGGGGAGGTGAGATGGCGCACAGGGGGGAAGCGAGATGGCACACGGGGTGGAAGCGAGATGGCACACGGGGGAAGGTAAGATGGGGTCAGGGTTCAGCAAACACTTACCCAGGATGATGATGCTCTCAGAAACACTGGCCTGTGCATGGCAGAAGCACTTTCAGACCCTGGTGGCTGCATTTTCAATTTTGTATAGAGATTAGAGACAGTAGAATAATGCTCTCAGCCCTCGCCCCGTGCCCCATTTTACCTCCCAACTCTTCATTATGAACTAACCCAGGAACCATGTACCACCCTCACATGCCCCACTGGGAAACCCCAAATCTGCTACCACAGAATGCAGGAGCTCTGTGCCACCCTGCCCGTAGCCCCCCAGAAACCCCAACTGTCCTTTCAGAGGAACCACCCAGGAGTCCTGTGCCACCCTCCCATACCTCCCCTCCCAGAGAAACCAGGACTCCTGTCCCACCCTCCCACCTACCCCACTTGGAACCCCTACCTCCTCTCCTCCAGAACCCAGGAGACCGGTGTCCCTCACCCACCCACCCACCCCTCCGGTCTCTGGCATTTACCTGATTTGTAGGTCCTGCCTTCTCCCAGATGCTGTTGCGAGTGGGGGCACTAACTGCCAGGGCAGAGAGTTTTGCTTCCCCCTGCCCCTGCGCGCACCCTATCCCTGAGCCCTCTTGAGTGATTGCCAGTCAGAATCTTGATGGCAATTTACCTGCAGAGCCACTCTGGCCACCTCCCCCTCCCACCCCCCTGCAACTCTTCTGAGCTCTGGGATTGGATGCCTTTTTCAAAATCTGAGAGAGGTGCCCAGTTCCAGAGGGCACAGAGGAGAGCTGTTGATTTTGCTGCAAAAAAATGGAATCCCTGCATCCCTAACGGATTTCTCGGGATTTTTATGGGTTTTCGGTTTTAGAATTGGAACGGCCATTTACGGGTCATCGTTCCAGTTCTAACTGGACCCGTAATTCCCCTCCCTACTATCTATTCCCTCCTGACATTTGTATGAAGATAAAAGGTACCTGTGACAGCAGGAGGTGGGGGCGTTTAGTCACTGCCCTTGGGGCACAGACTCTGCAGCGCCTCTGGCACCTGCCTACACTTCTGGAGGAGGTCGAGCTGGGTCCCGATCTTCACTTGGATGCTCTCCTTCTGTCGAGGGGACAAGAACCTGTCAGAGACTCGACTCTCCCAGGGAAAGGGCTGGGAGTTTAGCCCCAGCAGGAGTCACCAACAGATCCAATAACTTCCTCAAGTTGCTCGCTAGTGGCTGAGGGCAGGGGAGCGGGTCGCCTGTCTAAATGACAGACTTTCCCTAGCGTGGGGCGTTCTCCTCTTTCCAGCCCTCCCTCCCTCCTACGCACTGTGGGGAAAGAGCCCTCTCAACACTCAGCAGGGAGCTAGTCTCCTCAGAGAGCTACTCTGAGCTAGGGGCTAGTCTGCGCTAGGGGCTCTGGGGAAGCAGTTCTGCTTTCAAAAAGCCTCTTTGGTAGGTGTGGAAGGGGGCTCCAACTGAGGGCTAAGGAAGGGACCTGGCCCAATTGGGCAGGGGGGCTTTCTGTAAGGACTTGTTTGTGCCAGGCGGTTTGATGGGCGTGAGGGTTCCCACAATGCTCCGCTTTCCCCTGGGGAGTTTCCAGTCACTGCAGGGCAGACAACCGTGATTAATGAGGGTGAATCCCCCCTGCACTCGGGGGGGGAGAGAGAGAGCTGCTGCTAACCTCTCTCCTGAGTCCCAGTGGGAGCGTCCCCATCTCAGTTTCAGCCACTCACAGGCTGCTCTGAGCATCTAATACAGGCAATTCAACCTTCTTCCTGGGCAGCCAGGATGAGATGCTCAAGGGAGAAGCCATCGGGGTCCTGTGCAGAGCTGAAGCCTCCCTCCCTCCAGAGTGGCCGAGGGCATCAGTCCCACCCGACTGCCCCAGATCTTGCTCCCCCAGCCGCAGCCACCAACCGCAACTGGGGCAGGAGAGAGCTCTCACCCAAGGAAAGACCCAGTGGATGATGGGGGGGGGGAGTCCCTCCTCTGCCCCTCAGTCTAACCCAGTCACTTACTGTCTCTCCCAGCAGGTGGCCAGCCTTCCCCAGGAGAGAGTAGGTGAGGAGCAGCGCAGCCTGGCAGATGGGCAGACGGCGGCTGTAGGCGGCGGGCAGCATCACCTGCAGGAAGGCTCTTCTCTGTGACTTGGAGAAGACCTTCCTGAAGGCCTGAAACAGAGAGCAGGATTAGACTGGCGGCAAGAAATGAAGCTGCTGCCCAGGGGGTGGGGGGGAAAGCTGGAGATGCTCACTAGAGGCCAAGGGCAGGCGTCCGGGCCCTCCCACAGATGAGGCAGGGAGCTCTGCTCTAGGACCCTAGGGGTCCCACCGGTGGGGCAGCCCCTGTGTAAAGGGGTCACAGGCAGGCATGAGAGTCTCCAAGCCTTTCCTGGATTCCTCGGGAGCAGTTTAGGGCAAGGGCCAACCAGATCGCAGTGTGTCGGCTAGCTCGGACTGTCTCACCCCAGTGACACCCACAGAGAGAAGTGACAAACTAATAAATGAATAAATAAATTGAATCAATAAAATACAGCCTAAGGGATAGGGTGGGATAAACAATGTAGATAAATAAATACAAATAAATGAATGGGCTGCCCCACAGTGCTCCCTTGTAGCAAGTGACAGGAAGCACGGCCCTTGTCAAGGCTGCGTCGTGACCCCTTCAGCACCACCCTCTATCCCTGGAGCTGCAAACCGGGAGCTCCATCAGCTGGAGAGAAGCAGCAGGCTCCATTTACCTCGCCAACCCTGGCCGTGGTCAGGTAGGCCAGGACCCCGCTGTCCACCTGACAGTCTGGCTGCCGCAGCTCCTCACCCTCAGGAATGCTGAGTCCTGTCGGAGAGAGACCCGGGGTCAAGCGTTGGCCCTTTGCATTTCTCTACCTGCTTCCTCTCTCCCCCTCATTGGTGGCTGCACTATCAGCTGGCCCCCAGGAAATAGCAGCTCTCCCTCCCAGGGGCTTGGCCCTACAGGCAGGCGACCTCGCAACCCATCTCCGGACTCACAGCATTTCGCTGGCATTGGCAATCTGGGATTGCTGCTGGTTGCAGTAGGAGACCCATCCCGATGACCTGGGCTCCCCCACCCCACTGGGATCTTTCCTTCCCGAACTCTCCAGGGGCTCTCCTCCTGCTCCCTCACACATGACATACGATACCCATGGGCAAAGGGGAGGGGGACAGACCTATCTGGGATAGAGAATCATCATCTCAGAGTGGGAAGGTAACTCAGAGGTCATCTAGTCCTACCCCCTGCTCAGCGCAGGAATCCACAGCTTCAGCAGCCCTGACAGATGGACGTCCAGTCTCTGTTCAAAAACCTCCAGTGAAGGGGAGCCCGCCACGGCCCTAGGCAGTGTCTGTTCCACTGTTGAACAGCTCTTACCATTAGGAAGTTCTTCCTAATGTTTACTTAGCTGAAGTCTGCTTTCTTGTCTTTGAGCCTATTGGTTCTAGTCTTGCCCTCAGGAGCAACAGAGAACAAGTCTGCTCCATCTTCTCTGTGACAGCCCTTCAGATAGTTGAAGACGGCTATCATGTCTTCCCTTAGTCTTCCCTTCTCCAGGCTAAACACACCCAGATCCTTCAGTCTTTCCTCAAATGGAGGGAAAGAGCTGCTTTCCCACTCCTCTCCTGGAACACAGGGGAGGGATTTCCTTGTCTCTGATTGGCACCAATCTCCTACAGGAGAGGACCCATTTCTAGAGCCCTACCAATGCCCAGCTGGGCATCCTTACCTTTCTGCAGCAGCACCAGCTCATGCAGCTGGCAGATCATCTGGAGAACCTGACAGCTGATGTCCTCAGCTGGATCCAGCAGGCAGAGACCCAGCTCTGCCACATGGATGCCCAGCCTGGAGAACTCAGATGACATCTGAAGGGAGAGAACAAGAGAGGAGTCACCATTACCACTCTGTGTCTCCTCCCCACACAGCCCTCCTTGACAGGGCGGATATCCCAACAGTTCACCCCAGTTTGGCACGGCTGCTTCTAAACCAGGTTCTTCGAGGTGGCTCCGAACATTCTCACCGGTTGTTTGCGTGCACACGCAAACAACTGGTAACTCACCCCCTCCCACCCCCAGAAAGGCTTCCTAAGGAAGCCTTTCAGGGACAAAAGGGAGGCGTTTTCTCCCTTTATGCAGAATGGGCGGCTAGAAGCGCCATCCATTCTGCATAAAGGGACCCTGCAATGGAATAGTGCCACAGGAGGCACTGCAGGAGCTGGGCAAGGGGAAAGTTCATACCAGGGCGCTGCATACAGGTGCCCTGGTATGAACTGCCCAGTGTCCTGCCTGTGCAGGGTGGGGGTGGGGCCTGGGAGTTCCTGCCGCGCACGCAGCTCCCAGCCCCCCCCCACTCCCTTCCTCCCTTCCTCCCTCCCTGTCGAGTCAAACTGTCTCGACTCTGGGAGGGAAGAGGGGAACTTAAGGAAGCCCAGATGCGCGGCTGAACAGTTTGGGCCTGGGAGCTCCCGCCATCAGGAGGACAGAGGATGGGACCAGGACAAAGAGGATGGAGCCTGAGGAGCCTCCAAGCCAAGCCACCGCCGGTGAGTAAATTGCAGGGCCGGGCGTGAGGGAGGAGTGGGGGGGGGCATGGGGGGAGAGGGGAG
>QEPC01014827.1:21163-49536 GCA_003113815.1 Sphenodon punctatus
AGATATTAGATAGTTACTATAGATAGATACATAGTTGTAGGAGTTAACTTAGTTATAGAGATCGATAGAGATAGTGTTAGTGAGTAGTAGTTATTCAGTTTTAATATTTTATAGTGTGTTTGTAAGGCTAGGCCTTTGTATATATAATAGTCCATTTAGTTCCATAGATTTTAGAATAGTTAATAGTACTTAGAGTTAGTGTATACATTTTATATATATATATATATATATATATATAATATTAGATTAAAATTTTGAATAAATTATATATATATATATATATATATAAATTTAGAAGTGCATTCCTTGGGTTGGAAGACATGCAGAAGGGAAGCAGGAGAGACCTGTCTGCTGTCCATAAGGTGGGCAATGGGGCACGTGGCAGAGGTGATAGGGGCCGATTGTAGGGGAAGTGGTAGGGTGGTAGGTGGTAGGGGCAGTGGAGTGGCAGCAGGCAACAGCCAGAGCCCATCACCACGCCCCAAACTTCACAGGCCTGATTTTGGGCGACAGGCTTCCGAGGCTCCCAGCAGTGGCACTAGCCGGGGTATGGTTCGGCAGTGCCTCCTGCCAGCATCCTCCACTGCCACGCAGGGCACTGGAAGGCCTGCAGTCCAGGAGGCTGCAGCTTCAGGAGTAGGTGCAGGTGCTTCAGGGTCAGGGTCCAATGTTCACCCTGGGCCACCATCATCCCCCATTATTGAGGCGATCCCCAGCAGTTCAGGGCTGGTGGATCTCACCCCAGCTGCTAGAGGCAGGGCCTGATCTCCAGGCAATGGCAGCAGGGAGAGGAGCAGCAGAAGCTATAGGGGGCACAGGGAGAATGGCAGTACTCCCCTTTGTGGGACATCACTGTGATTGAGGACAGCGAGGCAGAGATTAGTCCTGCGGAGGAGATGTCTGGAGCTGAGGCGATGGCTGTCCCTCCAAGAGCTGTGTTGCCACCATGACCTGCCCCTCCCACCAGCGCATCACCCGGTGCAGATCAGAAGGCAGGAGGGGGCAAAAAATCCTCAGTCTGGGCGCATTTTAAGTTGGTGTGGGTGGATAATCCCAGGGAGGTGCAGTGCACTTTGTGCCAGAGGGTGTTGAAGCATGGGCAGGTGCTCACCAACCGTGGCACAACTGCCATGGTGAGGCACTTCAAGGGATGCCACAGCAACGTGCTGCTAAGCAGGCAGGCAGTGGCAGTGGATGCCAGCAGGTTCCCAACTGCAGCGGCCAGTCGTCCACCTCCATCAGCGGGCAAGCGTTCTGCTCCAACAGCTGCCTCTAGCAGCAGGAATGGTATTGCGGCTAGGGGGGAGCAGCAGGAGCAGCAGCAGCATCAGTGCACCATGGAGGAGCTGTGGTGGCGGCAGCTGCAGGATGTGGAGGGTGGCATGGCTTGCAAGTGAAAGCCACACGCATGTTGGGGGAAATGTTCGCTTTGGATGGGCAGCCCTTCTCAGTGGTCGTGGACATGGGGTTCAGGTACCTGATTGGCTTCCTGGCCCCCATGTAAGCTGCCCTCACGCACCACTCTGAGTTGGCATGTGGTGCAGCAGCTAGCAAGGGCTGAGGGGTGCCATCGTCCACTTCACCACAGACCTGTGGTCTCTCTTCCTCTCTGGCAGACCCAGAAATAAGACACGTGTAAATCCGACCCAACCACTGCCACCCGCTGATGCCCACTGTTTGTGCCTGACTGCCCACCACCCACCCACCCACACGCCAGTGAGCTCTCTCTAAAAGATAGTATTCTTCTTGTCCTCAAAGTTATATGGAACAATTAAAAAAAACCTGGCAGCAGTGGCACCTCCTCTGCCCTCTTCCTTCTCTGACAAGGAGCCGACCTCCACCACCTCAGATGTTCCAGGCTGGGTCTCTTCCTCCTCCACCTTCACCTTCATTTTTCTTTGTTTCTCACCCTCCATTTCACCACCTCAACCAAACTAAACTATGCACACACACGCACACAAGCTCATAACCAATTTTTAACACTTTTCACAGAACCCAGACAGATACCACGAGAACACATGCAATCGAAATACCATTTCTGGTTTTTGGTGCGATCATGGGACCAAACGATATTGATACCGATAACAAAAATAAAATCTTTGAAATTAGTATCGGTATCGACATCGACAATAACGAAAATGACATTGTACAACCTTTGCCAGCCTATCTGAGTGTCCTGCCGAGGTCCCAGCCTGCCTTCCCTACTGCCTCTCATGCCACGCTGCCTGTCTACCCGCCCTGTGGGCAAAGCTCAATGACTGCCTCAGTTTGCCTGCCTTCTGCACATGCCACACCCTGTGAGCAAAGCTCAAACCCTACCCCAGTCTGCCTGCCTCTCATGCCAAGGTGGCTGTCTGCCTGCCCTGGCAACCGTGGGTAATGTGCCCCACTGCCCTGGTAATCCTGCTGCTGCATGGGTGTCTGCCCTGGCAAATCCAAATGTGCCCAAGCAATCCTGCTGCTGCCATCTGCTGCTGTATGGACGCTCTTCCCTGGCAAATCCTACCATCCTGGCTCCATAGGTGCTGCGCACAGGCAGATCCTGCTGCTGCTGTCTGCTGTGCCATGGGTACTGTGCCCGGGCAATCCAATCTATGCTGCTGCTGCCAATGCCCCTTCTGTTGTGCCACCACAGGTTCCACTACCAGGCAATCTAATGTCTGCTGCTGCTGCCAATGCCACCTCTGCTGTGCCATGGGTTCTGAGACCGGGCAAGCCAATGTCTGCTACTGGGTGTCCACATGATTCACCACTGGGCAAGGCTTGATCAATTGGCAGTAGAGCTTCTGGAGTTCTTCTGAGTATGAGCCAAGCCTGCAACGCCTGGCCGAGTGGGGGTGCTGCCAGCCACCAAACACTGGTCGGGCCTCTGCTGCTGCTCCACCCATGCCAGCCAGCCTGCAAGCTCCTCTTGGATATTTCCTCACCTGCCTCAGTGATGATTCTGGATATCTCCTCTATGTCCAAATAGCTGTCTGTGTCCAACAGGAGCAGAACCGTCTGTCCCTGGGCCATGCTGTAAGCAAATAAGGAGTAAGGACCCTCCATGTGTGAAGGTCATTCCACATCATCCAGAAGCTTCCACTCCTGTCCCAGAACCCACCCTGAAGGTTCTGGGGCTGTCATTCCACTTACGGGGAGCTGTCATTCCACCACATCAAGAAACAGCTAGGCACTCCAGCCCCAGGACCCACCATCAGGGTTCTGTTACAGGCAGGGAGGGCTGTCCATCCACATCATCTAGACCCTGCCAATCTAGTCCCAGGACCCACCCTCAGGGATCTGGGGCCGTCATTCTGTTCATGGGGAGCTGTCATCCCACTGCATCAAAAAACAGCCAGCCACTCCAGCCCCAGGACCCCGAACATTTGACCGAACCAAACTCAACTGAACTGAACGATTGAAACCAAACTCAGTTTTTGAACCGAATGACTGAATGGCTGAACATCTGAACCCCATTGTGTTCACAAATCCCTACTATTGAAGTTACAGCCCCAAATTCTTAAAGTGTCAGGGTGTGGAAATTAATTGTGTGCCTATACCTTTTAATGTATTTTGCCAAAAAACTGCAGGGAAGTTTGTGGAGAACTTTTATCCAAAGGTCCAGGGGTTTATTGCCTAGCAAAAAATGCAGAGATTATTTATTTTATAGATTTATTTATTTTATAGATTTTTATCCCGCCCCCTCCTGCAATGCAGCTCGGGGCGGCTGACAACAATAATAAAAATAATTAAAATCAATGTAGTCCCCAATTGGCTGGAATGAAAATCATTTTCTAAGTCCTTTTTTCCAGTTCGCCACACAGCCTATGTGCTCTACGCCCGAGATTTGGCTATTCCTCGGCACAGGTGGAAATTCCTGGGGCACCGGCCGTCACAGTGCCAGATCTAGCTCCGGTCCCTGCGCCATGCAGGTGGAGCTGGAGGAGACCGGGACATAGGAACCACAGCATGAAGGGTGGCTGGAGGGGGTACCCTGACCCCAAGAAGCTGCTGCACACAGCAGGCCTGGCAACCCCTGAAACTGACCCACAACACTAATTGTCACTTGTGGGAGTCCTGGACAGTCCTCCGCGAGACCCTGCTCCTCCCATACCTCTCAGTGTGCCATGGTGCTGGGATGGGAGCCAGGTCACACAGGGAACTGTCCAGGGCTTCCTGGAAATGGTTAGTGCTGCAGGCTGATTTTGGGGGTTGCCAGAACTGGTGCGTGCAGCATCTTCTTGGGGTCATGGCAGCCAGTGCCTCTCTCCCTATGATTGCACCTGCCTTATGACTGGTAGGGGTGTGCGTGTGTCTCATATGGAATCAGTGGGAAGGAAGGTGAGTTTTGGAAAGAAGCACCAGAAGGGTCCACTGAATTGGGGGAGGGTGGAGCATCCCTAGCTGTGGAGAGGCTGCTTCCGGTGCAGGGGGGCTTGATCCTGATGCCACCCCTGCTCTTCCTGGTCCTGCTCAAGCTGGTGGAGCCACATCTCCCAGCCTCGCTCAAGCTGCTGGATGCTGCTTCTCCTGGGTCCAGTCCTTGCCAACATCATGTTTTTGTCCATGGTGCTGGCAGACAGTAACAGCATGTGCCCTAATGCATGGGAGATGGTCCTATCACTCCCATTGTCCTGGATTTGAGCACATGACTGACTCCACATTTCCAGCAATGATGCTGTGTGGAATGGCCCTGGTGTGGCCTCAGGGTGAACATCTGGTGGCCACCTGATATACAGGCAGGTGAATCTGGTTCTAAGGGGGACACCGTCTTCTTTGTTGAATGTTTTGAAGCCTTAAGTCTCAAAATGGGGTAACAGCCAAACATTTTGAGAACCACTACTACCGTCATGGAAGCCATTTATTATTGTAGTAGTTATATTAATCTCAAACCAACTGAATTTATATTATGGTTCATAATTATTGTGAATAAAGATACATGATTACTGATTTAGATATACAGAGTGGCAATAAAATGTGCCTGTTCTATTATTAAATAAGTGCAAATTCTAAGACAAAGAATCTGCAAATCTTAGGTCTTAAATAAAGACTTAACTAGAACACATTTTTTCAGGTATAAAATTAGTTGCATACATAAAGGAGAATAATTTTAAGTATTGAAGTTGTTTTAATTGTACTTGTAACTTTCTGACAAGTCTACAAATTGGATGGTCTGTGAATTGTTAATTTATAGTTTCAAGGATGTTATTAATCAGAGCCGATGTCTTTACTAATGGATTGCTCACTTCATGGAAAGAACAGAAAGTATCTACCTGCTGTTTTAATTAGCCAGATTAGAATATGTGCTTTATACAAATCTGAGGACTGATCGATAACACAGTTCTGCCTTCTCCAATATCCTTAAGAATGCAACCACATCATTGATTCAGCACTTGCTTGAAGTAAAGAGGAATCCTATTCTCTGATTGATTAGACACACATTCTGAAAAGCAAGGGAGTTCATGCCTAACAAATATTTTATTTTAAATATTTAGAGTAATATACTTCTGCTATTAGATGAAAGGCCACTACTTTAGCAAAATAATGCAAAATATAGGTAATCAAAACAGTCATTGGCCAGCGTACAAAATAAGATACAATATTGAAAAGAATGGTATACTAGACGTATAAAATATCAATAACAATCACAAACAAAACATTGCAAATACATTATACATTTTATAAAAATGCTTTCATAGTTAATACACTCCAAAACTTTTCACAAACTTTCCCTCTTTTTATTGGCTGCCCATACAAATAAAACAACTGTCTGGGGTATTTACATTATTTTTATTGTAAACAAGTGTGAATGACAGAAAAAATGTAAGTTGACATTCCTTAAAAATAAACTTTAACCTGCATTTCTTAGTGTCCACCCTAAGTGAAAAATGCAAAAGAGGTTCCTGAACTGAGAGTCAGAAACCCAAATAGCAGGCAAACACAGTTGCCATACTGTGGGGCCAGCATGGGAAGAAGTGCCCTCACCCGTGGGGCAGCTGGAGAACCCTCCACAACCAGGGCAGGTCTAGGCACTGTCCATAAGCGGGTGCCTTGCCCAGCCCTGCCTCCTCACTGGCCTGACCCAAATCCCTGCCCCGGCCATGACACAGACACAGACAGACAGAGACACAGACACAGACACAGAGACACAGACACAGACACAGAGACACAGCGCCCCCTGTGGAGGTCACCGCACAGCAGGGGCCCTGACACACGGGAAGCCACTCCTTGGGCAGTTTTACCCAATATGGGGTAAGGCTGATACATGATGCATCCTTGGCCTTTTCTTGAGGATGCAGCATGTAGCAGCCCGCTGCTTGCCCCAGGGCAGGGTTGACATTTGATGGCAGGCAATCATGCCATACACTGCATCGTGTGGCCCAGCTTCCCAAACTGGTTAAGGCTGCCCAAAGCATGGTAGCCTTCCAAGAGTGTCACATAGGCAAAATATTTGAGGAACTACTGCTCTTCAGAAAACTTCCAAATACTTCCTTTAGGGATGTATAAAAGCAACTCTTCTTCCCTTCAGAACACACACCTTTTTTCTTGAAATCTCATGATTCTTAAACAAATTTCACTGTTGGAGAAGGAATAATTCATGATTTTTGGGTGAAGCACATTTCAGTGATTTAGGACAAAGGACAGCATGTTACAGTGATTTAGGTAACAGTGAAGGGTCAGCATATTTCAGCAATTAATGTTAAATTTAATGCATGACGACAAAATAAATAAATAAATACCATCCACCATAGAAGCGTTTATCTAGTGAAGGCAAAAAAGTGTCCATTGGGGAAATGGCTAGCTAATTAAAAGGAAATTATTATTCTGAAATTTAAAAGCTTTTCATTTTTATAGAACAAAAAACAATGCAATACATTGAATATTTTTAGATGGACGGATTGCCCAGGGTTGGCTGCGCCAGCCTGCTTCACTTCCAGGTGGCCTGTCTGTCTAAAGGCACCCTCCCAGATGTGCAGACAGGGCAAATGTGGAGCTGGCTGTGCCTTCCCTGAGGCATCCCTGCCGGTGGCGCTCCAAGCACCACCAGCGGAGTGAGCCAGTCAAACCCAGAGCACCGTCCTGAAGCAAAGCAGCGGTCCCATCTAATGCATGGAGCCATGCTGCTAATCTGCTTCCAGTGGGTTGCTGCCCCAGGCAACACCATAGCATTGCGGATGCTCTAGCTCACAACTCTATGGTGGGGGCACATTGCATGGGTGGACCGCAGACCAGGGATCCTGCCAGGTCCATCTGATCTGAATCCGGTGGTGGTGGTAGGATTGGGCAGACGCTGGGGTGGGAGCAATCTCGCATCTGTCTGAAACCACCCGTTGTCTTTGTCCAGCTACAGCAAAACAAAATTATTAGGTCAGTCAAATCATTTCAGTTATGAAAGCATTAACTGTGAACATCTCTTACCAAATCAAAGGGCTAGACTCTTAAAGGACCCCAAGGAGGTTTTTCGATTACCCAAGTGCAGTGAGTGTCCATGCAAGTTTCTGAAGGGTGGTAGTGTGGAGGAACTCACTTTATGTTCTCTTGGTGTGGCATGTGGAGGTGCACATGAAAGTGTCCAGATCACCATTCCTGTATGTCTATTGGCAGAGTTCTTGCTCACAGTATGCCTGCTACATGGCTTCAGGAAATAGAATGCTGTTTCAAACAGTTACTTCAAACTAAGCAGAACAGGAAAATAACACTTCAATCACATCACCTCTCTTTTAAACTTGAGCGAGCTTCTGGGAAAGCCACCCAGTGTCCAGAAGGGACTAGAGTGGCTCTGAATGGTTCCTTAATAAATGTCCAGGTCTCTGTAGTCCCTTGGATGAGGTCTCCTGGGTGACCAGAAATAGATTGGTATGATTATCTAGACATAAGAGCACGCATGTTCAGCATGCATCAAACATGCAGCTTTCCTGTAGCAGCACATGTGTTTGCACAACAGACGTAACAGAAGTCTCACGTTAAAAACAAAAAGAAGCAGCTTGCATTATGTCTGGGTAATTCCCTATGTGTTCTGCTGAAGGCAAACTATCGAGTTGGAGAGACGTTACTAGTGGAGTTCCTCAAGGATTGGTTTGGGGATCCATCTTATTTAATATTTATATAAACCACATTTTAAAAACACTGTTAACTCCCCAAGATTTGCATACCATGAGAGTGGTCTCCTCCTTTGCCTTTCTAGCTGGTCGTGCAAAATAATGATTTAAGTAGAGAGGATGTGATATCCCTCAAGGTGGTTTTAGTATGCTATATGTTTGGCAACCGAAAATTGTATTTAAAAGGATTTGTAGGGCTCACAAATAAGGTGCCTGCTCTAGGGTTGTCCTTTATCCTTTTTAAGGGTCTTTAATGTACGTATGTTTGTATATGCATTTTAACTATATTTTTATTATTATCTTGGTTTATTATCTTTGTTTTAGAAAGGCTATGGCAAAAGCTAATTGCCAAAATAAACTAACTAACTATAAACCACATTAGCAACAAAAGTAGGAATGTGTTGATGAAATCTACTGATGACACAAAGTTGGGAGGTATCATTAGTACAGAAGAGGATGAAAATATTGTATAGAAACAGTTAGGAATTGTGGACTAGGGTTGATAAATAGGATGAAATTCAGTGGTTTTGGTTCCAAGTATAAGGTTACACGCTTGAGTACTACCAATGAGGATTTTTGCTATAAAGTGAGCACTCATCATTGGAAACACTGGCAGAGGAGGAAAGTCCTGGTGGTTTGGGTTGATCACGGGATGACTGAGCCTTTAATGCAATACTGCTTTGAAGAAGGCAAATGCAATCCTAGTATGTATTGGGTGAAGCATTTCCAGAAATAATTCACAATTACTGGCAATGGTAAGATATCATCTATAATACAATGCACAGTTCTGACAAACCCTTACCACTAATAAGCAGGAATAGAGTGAAACAAAGCCAGAAACAGACGGGCAGCAACCCTGCCTCCAGCCAGTGCCCCAGGTCTGGGCTGTCCACTCCTCTGGCAGTGCACCTGGAAGTTCCAGAGCACCATCAGAGGGGCTGCCTTGGACCAGGCACAGCCTGCCCTGCCTCTGCTCCACCTGCACATTTGGCAGCCTGCCTTTAAATGGACGAGCTGCCTGGGGGTGAGAAGGAACAGAGGCATGGGTGCTGTCTGTCTGAAGAGATCCAATGTTTGGCATGGAAAGACAAGAGCAACAATAGGGGCCTTTGGCTAGCTGGTTGCTCAGACCAAGAACCAGGGGCACAACCAAGAGGATATATAATGAATGGGAGCCAATAAAAGTCAAGTTCATCCTTAATCAGGGGCAGCCTCCAGCTCACTTAAGAGCTTGATGAAGTACAATTCCCCAAGACATCCAGCATGGAGCTGGGGCAGTGAGGTTTCAGCTTCAGTATCAAAAACCCAGAGATCCTGATTTCAGACCACTAGGGTCTTGGAGTCTGATGCATTGCATACATATACTCTGATGATCCGTAACTGTGATCAGTAGTAAGTCCTCTTGATTGCTATTTGTAGACATTTCAGTGAAACCATCAGAACAGTAATCAGCAGCGCTAAATAATATATCAAAAAGTCAGGCTAGATAGAGAACTGAATGGGAAATAGCATTGGAAATAATATTATAATGCTGTTGCTATAAATCAGTGATGAAATGTCACCTTGAATACTGTGTCCCATTCTGACCAGCTGAGCTCATGTATATAGCCAATGATCATAATTAGATGCAGTGAAAGACTCCCATATGAATAGAGATTGAAAAGATTTAGTTTTGAGGAGAGGAATAAGAAGGGACATGATAGAGGTAAATAAAATGGAACTGAGATATTTAATCAGGGGGTCTTATTTACCTTCTCACAAAGCAAAGACAATGGGGCAGCCAAAGAAATAAGGTAAGAAATGTAAAACTGGTGGGAAAAGAGAGGGGGGGAAAAGGAAATTTTATATTATATATATAAAAAAACCCACTATTATGAGATATCGCTGAAGCTAAGATTAAAAAAAGATTGTCCATTTACATGGGAAATAAAAACATTGCCATTATATAATGATAAAAATGTGCAAGGAAATTAAACTTTGTTTATGATTGTAACAGGGTAGTGCCTTGCCATGTGAAAGTACTAGTACCTGCAGGATCAGGGCCCAAACAACAATCTTACTCTGGGAATTAGCTTTTCTCGGTCTTTAATCCACATAGAATCTCATCTTAAGCTATTCAAGATGGGATCTTGGTCTCTGGCTCCCATTTAACATCTCCACCAATGCAGTATCACTCGCATGCCAGAAATTAACCCTTTTGGTATCCCAAACCCTGTTTATCCTAGTCCCAAGCCAGGCTCAGTCCTCTGGCTTTAAAGTCATTTTAGCCAGACACAAACCTCTGGTATTTTACTCACAGTTTTTCACCAAAGTCTCTGTAGTCAGGCAAACTTCTCTGGCCTTGTTCCCATCAAGCCTTCCTCTCTGACTTGGCTTTGAGACAGCACTCAGCCTAGCTCCTGTCTCTTCCAGAGTCTGATTCCAACTGAGTCTTGAGGGCTCTCTGGCTCAGCTTTATCCTTCAGGGCTGGCTTCGCCACACCCTCGCACGGCTGTAACCAGTTAGGCACTGTCCTGCCTCCTGCCTCTATTGATGTGCCTGCAGCTCTGTTAGCCCAGTTCCTCTGCCAGTCCTAACTGTTCTCCCTTAAAGGGTTCATCACCTTTATAGGCTCTGCTCTGCGACAATGATCTTAATTACCTGATGGCTAACTGTTTTCCATAACAGTATTTTCTTGAATGCATTATAATGGATGAAATGAACCAATGGCCTGATTTAGCCAGGCAGTCCCTCTACTGTTATATTTCATTCCTTAATGGAAAAGGCTCTGTGCCTGTGTACATGACTATTAACTCATGGGAGTAGAACTAGGTTCGAAGTCATAGAATTGGGCTGTTAAGTGCAGTCAGCTCTTGGTCAGCATGACACAGAGGGTATTGTCACATGGATGCACGGGTGCACAACCCTGTAGCAAGTCTGGGGGTGCATCCTCATGTCTGCCCGCTTGCAGCCACACCTGGATCTGTTTTAAACAGACCCGGCAGCTGCCGGGGCCCACGGTCTGCCCGCGCGGTACCACTCCCCAACACCATAGCATTGTGGGCAACACTATGGCATTGCTGGAGCAACCCCGTCCGAGAGCACAGCTGCAGTGGCCATCCACAGAGCAGATGGACGGCAGCCCCACCTCCTGCCGCTTCCCCGAGGTTGGGCTGCCTGCTCTGCTGGCAGTACTCTGGGATGGTCCAGAGCACCGCTGGCAGGGCAACTCTGGAGTGGGGACAGCCTGCCCAGCCTCTGCTCCACCTGCATATGTAGCATGCCACCTTTAAATGGATGCAACCCCCATCCGGGGGTGATGCAGGGCAGTTGTCCATCTGAAGACACCCAAAGTGTGATATTTTGATCTTTTTCAAGTGGGTACATTTGAGCAATAGGGTGAAAGAATTCAGAAAAATTGAGGTGCTTGGGAGCTGTCAGTCTCTCAGCCTTGGAGATCTTCCCAGGTATCAAACAGTACAATTCTGAATAACTTCTGCATTAAGGTACGTCCTACTCCTCTGCAGTTACATTTACTGGGAGCAACATCATCATTTTTACACTTATTCCTTGTAGTGTGACTTAAGGAATGCAAATGCTAACAGTATAACAAGTTAAATTATAGGCTTGAAGGACATTATGAGCTGAATAAATTAACAAAGTCTCAGAAAATTATAACTAATGAAGAAGCAGGTGCATCCTTGAAAAGGAGTCATTTTCCAGACTTGAATGGATTCAGCCTCTGTTATTACTTTACTACAGTCATGTGGGCTATGGCAAGTATGTAATTGTCAAATGGTCATTACCTGGTATCCCAAATTTCCTTTTTGATGAAATGGCCGATCTTTTTATTGACAGGGATTTTAAAAGAACCCAAGGGAATTAGGAAGCCAAATAAATTTCAGTGGAGTTGGGTACACGACCTTTAGATATATTTGAAATCTAGTTTATATATTCAGTAACAGCTATCTTACTGTGACACTTCTGAAACTGCCCAGTCATAAACAGCCACCATGTCTCGGAACTCATTTTATTAAATTTTTTATGACTTTAAATTGCCTATTAACACCTCTTATTTGAACTGATGACCATTTTCTGTATACCCTCATGTGAAAAACAGCCTCAACCATGAGTAATTTGTGCTCTTTAACTATTATTTTAGTGCCTCTAATTGCAGATGACACATGGAATAAACCCCAAATCTTCCTAATAAGGTGATTGCAATTGCTCCATGATATTTATTGTTAGGGGAGACAGAATAATTTTCCAAGGTTTTCATGAGGATTTACATCCCAAGAATGTAGCTTTGGTTGTGCATATTTTATAGCATTTTATTTTCTAAGCACTTATGCGTATGATGCCTGGCTCGCTAAGCTGGTGGCAGTACCCTGCATTGCTATGTATGAGTCCTAAGTTTTGAATCTTGAACTTGTTATCTTGCTCTTCTCTGCATTGATAGATGCAAACAAAATGACTAGCCTGGAGCCATACCACAGTGAGTGTAATCTTATCCAGTCTCAAGCTAAACTATATTGAAGCCAGTGATAATTGAGGTGGGAGATCCTGAAGAAAAATGAGTCCATGAAACATTAATAGATTTTAACAAGTGAAAATGCTGTGCTGTAGCATTAACAATCTGTTTACATCGGGCAACAAATGCTAATGAAAAGCACACCAGTTTCACACCAATATAGTCCCTGTGAGATAGCAAAACCACTGCCTTATTTAAAATACATACTTCAGAACATAACAATTGGAGAGATTTTCATAGGCAAAAATGTTAATTTCTAAGCCCTCTTGGAAGCTTTTGAAACTCTCTTGGGCTTTTTGTACCTTTGCAAGTCTTCCTTTATAACTATACTGGGAAACACACTAGGCAAAACCCTATTGATGTATACAGACATCTGTAGACCTGCAACTCCCAAATTCAAACCTCTAAATTAACTAGATTGTGTTTTGAGCCACTGGAGAAAAGACGTAAGCGAGAACAAACAAGACAACATCCCACACCGGGTGCGTGTGCACCTACCTGTTTATTATGTGTTCGCCCCCATCAGCCAAGTGGCCACCACCCACTGGACACACAGTCCCTGCTCACAGCAAGGTCCTGCAGCATGCAGAGCCTGCCATATGGGCAGATGCAGGCTAACGTGTACCCATGTGTCTGTGTCCCATCAGGTTGCGTGCAGCCTCATGTGCATGCATACATATCTGCCAGCACCATAGAGTCACGGGCAAAAAGCCTAGAGCTGTTAGACATAAGCACCTCCTCCTTCTTCTTCTTCTTCTTCTTCTTCTTCTTCTTCTTCTTCTTCCTCCTCCTCCCCCCCCTTTCATCCCCATTTCTGTCTCACAGATGAAGGTGTAGCCCCTTTAAGAACTCTGCAGAGAGTAGACACAATCAAGGAAATGAGCCACAGCTGGTTGCCGGGGCAGCAGCTTATTTAAGCCTAAGGAAACCAGTTCTGGAGACTAAACTCTTGCTCAGAGTGTAGACTAGCTGCTCTGATGTTCTAGTTCTGTGATCTTACAGATCTCTGGTTGTCAGTTAAGTGTCTTGTGTGTGTTTATATTTCCCTGTTAAGGCTACTGTCTCTGCTCCCCTTGTAACTCCCTTTCCTCCTATTCCCTTGGGTTCCCAGCATGCCTTGCCCTTTCCCCCCCTCTCCACCCTTTGTGTATTAGATCAATAGCTCTAGTGAATCCTTCTCCTGCTCTCCCTTCTTTATGCCCTGGGTCCTCCAGGTGTTCCCTTATTTCCCTGAAGCTGCCTCCCATAGAACCTGCACTCTTAGTCCCTTGGGATGATAGGGTGTGTTAGCTACTTCTACTGTGCTAGTAGTTAACTTCTCTGTGTTAGTTTTTCCCACCCCCTTCTGCTGGAGTTTCTTTCTCCACTTGACCAGGGTTCTGTGCTCTCCCCAATGATGAGAATTGGCTCTGCCTGAATCAGGCTGCTATTGTCCATTCTGAGGGAAATTTTTCACCATAGAGACACCGTAAGGGGGAATAGCGTGGTCCTTTGTATGGTCTCCAGTTACTCCTCCATAGCATGACAAGAACATTCTGAGGAATGACCACTTCCTACCCTTCACCACATTAGACTTGTCATGCTAAACCTGTGAGTGTGGGCTGAGTGGCAGCTGCCTGAACACACGTGTGTATGTATGTGTATGGGGGGGGGGGCGAGAATGATTTTGTTAAAAATTAAAACACAAAATTTCACTCCCTTGAAATTTTGATAAATCAAGAAGGATACAAGTCTGTTTTATAATATAGGGTCTGGATGGCAAATATAATCTTATACAGAGAAGTCTCATCTATGGTTTCAATAAGGGTGCTTCAGTTTTGTCAACTACATTCTGTTATTTTAAGGAACTTCTACCCAGCCCCTTATACTGAATTTTTATATATTGTTCTCTTCCCCCCCACCCCCTTTTACTGCTGATGGCAGCAGAGCATGTTTTTTTCCCTTGAGAGAATTTCAGTGTTTGAAATGTGAGTGATAAATAATGTGGTATATGATCAGCATCTGTCAAGAGATTCTTTCTTTGCTCACCTCTCAGAGCATATTTTATAGAATTTTACAAGATAATTGCTACATCAGGAACAAAGCAAAATATACATTTGACACCCTGCTGGAAGTAAAATAGAAGAACTGGAGAATGATCACTTTCATTGCCTTGTAAGCAATGTCTACAAGGAAATTCTATTATTGTATTCTGATTTTTGGTTGAGGGGTTTCCCATTCCCTCACAGCTTTCTGTGTCTTAATTAGACCCATGTTCACTGCACTTTCTCCATTGTTGTCTTAATTCTCTGAGCAGTGCAGTCCTAATGATGCTGTAGCCTGTCTTCAATAGAGTCTTATCATGGGCTTCAGTGTATTCAAAGTTGCACAGCAAGTGCTAGTGGCAGCACTAAATGCCTTTGTGGTTATGCTGTAAGTCTGAGGTTTTCCACATTGCAGGACTAGTTCATCATAAAACTTATAATAGCTACCATCCTTTGAATAGTGTTGGTTATAATTCCATTTGATGTGCAAGGTTTTTCTGTAACTTTTTTTTTTTTCTTTTGCCTGGTGGCATTGCCAAAAATAATACTTTAACATTAACATTAAAAAGACTTTATTTTGAGTAAACATTGTTAATTGGCTGCCCTTTTCAGAAGTTATAGAGCAGGTGTCCGAAACGTCCCATGTCTGAGGCCAAAAGCTTTGAAGGTTGATTCTTACTAGAGAAAGTGTGATGATTCCCAAAAAAATAGTATTCTGCATTTGGGCACTTG
The DNA here is from genome assembly GCA_003113815.1 of Sphenodon punctatus. Classification (NCBI taxonomy): domain Eukaryota; kingdom Metazoa; phylum Chordata; class Lepidosauria; order Sphenodontia; family Sphenodontidae; genus Sphenodon; species Sphenodon punctatus. The sequence continues at coordinate 36,512 of QEPC01014827.1, forward strand.
GCCACTAGAGGACTCTGAATAGAAGAAAGGGTAAAAAAAAAACACTTGACACTAATAGATTACACCAATTAAACTACACATGTGGAATTAAATGTTGTGGTAGCCATGTTGTAGTCTGGTACTTGAAGCAGTAAGAGACTAATAAATGTATATCTGAGGCTACCATACTCATAACCATGTCGTAAGACGCAACAATGAGAGATATGTTTACAACACGTACTATACATCACTTTGGGTGAAGACAGACATGACACTAACTCCACTTTAACACTGCTTTAACATTTCTTATGCATGTTGCAAGGCTGCATAGGGTACCAATATAACCCGGCAACATGCATAAGAAATGTTAAAACAGCGTTAGTGGAGTTAGCGTCATGTCTGTTTTCACCCAAAATGATGTATAGTACGTGTTGTAAGCATACCTCTCATTGTTGCGTCTTACGACATGGTTATGAGTATGGTAGCCTCAGATATACATTTATTAGTCTCTTACTGCTTCAAGTACCAGAATACAACATGGCTACCACAACATTTAATTCCACATGTGTAGTTCAATTGGTGTAACCTATTTGTTTTACTAAAGATGAATTTTTGTTATGTGAAATTTCTATTACGCCATTGTGAGGAGTATTGAAATTGTAACTTTGTTTTCTTCCTTTTTTAGGTTGATGTTCCAGTGGCTTCCAACAGTGTAACTTAACAGTCATGGCCAAAAATGTATGCATTCTTTGCATAGGTTCTGGTAGATCAAATTTGGGAAATATAAAAAAGTTCACTCCATTGACTTGGAAAAATGTGATTTATTGTGCAGAGTTGAGATGTTAGAAGTGGAAAACTTCAAAGAATACTACAATATGCAAAAAACTGCCATGTCTATATTTAAATCATTATAGATACTACTCTCTAGATGCTACAGAAACTTCATCGCTATTCCACATTCCCAACCTGCCAGTGACAAGACATCATGCAGCAAGATTAATCAAGAGACTTTGGTATTACGTTCACATGTAAATCACCCCAGTACATGTGGTGTCCTTGCAAAGATATGTATCTTTTGTAACCAAGCTGCAAAGAAGAACAGAAGGAGCCATTAGGAATATGTGAGAGTGATAATGCCAAATACAAAATTAAGGGGGCTGCAAAAATACTAAATGATCAAGCCATGATTGTGAAGTATGGAGATGCAGACTTCAAAGCAAAAGAGGTTCGATATCACCACTCATGCTGTAAGCAATACATCCACTCTGCAGAAAGACGACGAATGGAGCATGCATCTCAGTCATCTTATAGCAGATGCCGAGATGCACATTCAAAGGCCTTTCTTAACATAATACCTTATATTGATAGAAATAATTGTGAATGCAATTCTGAACATTTGTCTGTTCATAGACAATACCTGTGCCACTTGTCAGAACAAATGAATATCACAGAACACATAGGTGATCACCTTGCTGAAAAACTGCTCAACCACTTTAATGATAAATTAAAGATGGGCAATTGTAACAGGACCCCACTTTTCTGTGTGGTATGTGTATGCAGGATCAGGCCCAGATCAGTCAAGCAGTCACTCTGGGAAATCAGCATGCAGTTTATTTACATCTCAGTCCCAGACCAGACATTAAGCCTCTGGCCAGTCAGTACATCAACTTACAGTCTGGTAAGCCTAGCCAGGCAACAGTCCCCTGGCTGTCTATCAGCAACTCACTTCTAGCTTTAAGGTCTCCTTCCTGCAGGTTTCTTCCAGGAGGTCTCTAGCCACAATGTGCACTTTTCACTCTGAGAAGAATGACTTCTTGCTCAGGCTGGCCTCTCTTTTATGCTCCAGGCATAAACACTTCAACTTCCTGTGGTGGCCATTTTATATTTTACCTCATATCCGGCACCATCTTGTGGCCTAGCCCTGCCACATATCTTTCCCCCATGATGGGATTATCAACAGGTGAATCCATCTGACAATCTTCATATAGCTTTCCTTCAAGCATCTATATAGTCCATACCCATATTCTCATTCAGGGGTCTAGCACTCCAAAATGGGCTTTACTGCCCCTGGCCTCCATGTCACCCCTTTATAGCCAGGCCCGTTCCACTGGGTATTACTTAGTCTCCTTCAACTCTTTTTCCTACCTGGGAGACAATCCTCCACCAGACTCACACTCTTTGGTATGGTTTCCTTCAACCAGTAGCTTCATTTTAACAATATACAGTGCATTGGGTTTTACATTGTTATCCCTGCCAGGGAGATAGTCCTCCACCCAGCATACAACCTTGTTACCCCTTTTGGGGTTGGGAGGCCGTCCCACCACGCCTTCCAGACACTCCCACCCTGGGACCCTCATGAACTACATAGGTCAGAATGCATATGATCCTCAACATAATTACTAGTCTTTTCTCAGGGTTTACATTGCCTTGGTATTAGAGCTTCCTTCGGCCCTTTAGGTATTGGAGCTTCCTTCAGTTCCCTCCTATCATACACATGTCCTCTGCCAGGGAGGTCATCCTCCACCTGGCTCACAATCTTTGAATAGGCTTCCTTCAGCCCCTTACAAATAATAGAGCTTCCTTCAGCTTAATTACTATTATCCCTAACCTTATACATTTTTGTCCACTAGAGATTCCTTCAGTTCAGATTTTGACAGCCAATAGAGCTTCCTTCAGCTCATTTGTTCCCTTCTTTTACAACCGTTACTAAGGATTGCCTTCAATCCATCCAGCTTACCCAATTAAAACTCCCTGCAGCTTTTCTGTCAGCAGTTTATCAACAAACAAACCCCTCATTGGGGTCGGGGGGGGGGGGGGGTGGTGGCAGACCCACCCTTCTCTCCATGCCTCCAAGTCTTGGAACCCTTTGAGTAGGACTGTTCCTGCTTTAGCAATCCCAGTCACTTAACATTTAAACATACTTCCTAGGGCTTCATTTACAATCTGTTTTGGCTTCCTGCAGCCTCTTTCACATTACCCTGCCAGTCCTCCTCTTGATTCCCATTTTGCCTTCATAGGAGGGCAACCTCTTTCTAAACCCTTCTGGCTCTTCTAAGTCATTCGATCAATTAACTCACAGGTGTCCTATTAGCTGTTAGCTAGCAAAGCCACAGCTTCAACTTTCAGCTACTGTACTTAGCTGCCTTCAACTTCTGAAGCACCTGCTTATCAAGGTCTCAGCTCTCTACAGCTTGACCTAGTTCAGTTACTGCTTGGAGCACTAGCCTCTTTCACTGGGTTGTCCCAGAGGTTAATTCCTCTGCTCTGTTCCCACGGAGCCACTTGCTCCTTATCTGCATTATCCAGTACCTCCAACAAGGCTTTCCCCATACCAGGTGTCTCTTAAGGGCTTGAGGTAAGTTTAGCCAGTTTCTCTACCTGTATCAAGACTTCCCCCCTTTTTCTAACTCTTTTATTAACTTTCCACTTTTCCTTTTAAAGCCTCCACAGTCAGATCTGTTTGCACCTTTTAATCAAATTTGTCAGGGGATACCTCATCCCTCTTATTCACTATATTTTTCCATTTTTCTAAGATTTCTAATGTCAAGCCTGTCTGCACTTCCTTGTCTATTTTCCTTTTCCTCTGTCTTTCTCTACAGGGCTTTTGGTTCTCTGGGCATTCTCTGTTCCAATGTCCCTCTTTATTACAAGTTCAACATGGTTTTCTCTGGGGTTTCTTTTCTTTAGGGGATTCACCTCCCATCAGTGTCTCCACTGTTGAACCATACAGGGTTCTCCTTTCCAGGGTATCTCCATGTCTCCAAGGGCTCAACCCTATTATTTCCAGAGGGGCAATAACTCCTTATGTGTCCATCTTGCCCACATGTATAACACAGTCTCAGGGACTTCCAATAACTCCTCTCTATTGTACTGGAGCAATATCTATACAATTCTCCCCAACTTCCACAGGAGTAGCACTGTCTCAGGATTTCCCCATGGGACATACCCTGGTACTTGTTTTTGCATGTTTTCTGTCTGCGGGGTCTCAGTGGTCTCCTACGAATTGGTTCAGGTTGAGTGTGTTGCTGATAATTGCCCTTATTCTGCCCTGGTCTTACCCAACAACCCAGAGTTACCGCTTCCCTTGGTGGGGGTACATGCCTTTTGGTTGCAGTCTTCCTGCTCCCATCTGTCTCCTTATGGGGATCCACATCCTGCTGTTGGGTTGGGGCAAACCTCCAGGCTCCAGCCCTGCTTGAGCCACTATTCTGGGTGAGCTCCCTTGCATGAACTTGGTATCTGTTGTCTCTGCACTCTCCTCCTGGACACTCCCTCTCTACACAGCACAATCCCCTCCTGGGCCCAATAGTCTGTAAAACTCCCTGTTCAGGATCTTACCACCTTTGGGGACACTGGTATTGCAACCAGCAAGGCATGTCCGCATTCTCCACCATTTTGTAACAGGGCCCCACTTGACTGTGTGGTAAGTGTATGCAGGATCAGGCCCAGATCAGTCAAGCAGTCACTTTGGGAAATCAGTATGCAAGTTTCTTCCAGGAGACCTCTATCCATGATGTGCACTTTTCACTGTCTCAGAGCAAACTGCCTTATCTCTCAGGCTGGCCTCTCTTTTATGCTTCAGGCCACGGCCCAAATACTTCAACTTCCTGTGGTGGCCATTTTATGTTTTACTTCATGTCCATCGCCATCTTGTGTCCTAGCCCTGCCACAGCAATGTTTCTAGGAAGCAAGAGAATGTGCTTTACCCCAATTCCATGGGACAAGAGGCTGCAATAGATGCTGCATACCAATTTGCTACAATTACATGTGCTCATATGAAGGATGTTGCATTTCATTTGAGGTCCCACATCTTACAGTTGAAAAACAATTGTGATGAACTTCCTAATCCAATGACAACAGAAGCAATAGAAAAAGGTCAAGCATGTGTTTCTGATGTACTGTCATCATAGCCATCAATAAAAGATCACCCTCAAATACACTATGCCATCAATAAAAGATTATGACAGTTACCAATGTGGATAGAATGATGGACAAATTATGGTAACAGGTTCAAATCTATGACCCTTTTTACACAGGCAGCACCATGCATGAACACCCAGAAATCTGGGTGTCCATACATGGGTGTCGCCTGTGTAAATCCTGTTGTGGATGGGTGAGGGGTGGGTGTGCGTGTGTGCTGCCATGCACACGCATGTGCACCCACCTCCACTCATCCCCCATGCATGGAGCAACCTGTGAAAATGGCCGGTTTAGTCCACCTTGATTTTGCATCAAAGAAAAGCAGCCAGACAACAATGACTGTTCACAGTGATGATACAGATGTTTTAGTAATACTACTAAATGATGTTTATCATTATAAGGCTAATGTGTGGATGGATCTTGGACATGCAAGCAAGAACAATTGATGTTTCATCATGAGGTAGCTTTGTCAAAGGAGCTTGGTCAATCTGTATGTGAAGCTTTGCCAGCTTTACATTCTTCTACAGCAGGGGTGGAGAACATCAGGCCCAAAAAGTTTTATGTGGCCCCTGTCCAGTTCCTGGATTTGGACCTTGGATTCATTTCCTACTGCTAATCTCTGAAACGGTCTCTCAGGATAAGGGAGCAAAGATGAGGATTTTCTCAGAAGAATAAGGAACAGATTCATGGCACAAATCCATGATCTGGACCCTCCTTTTAACCATCCCTGCCCCGACTTCTATGTGGCTCTCAGAGCTTGTACTAATTTTCAAAGTGGCCCCCAGAATGGAAAAGGCTCCCCACCCCTGTTTTACAGGATGTGACCATACAACCTCTTTCCTGAGGAAAGGCAAGATTCAAACTTTGCAAATTATGGACAGTTCAACTGAATTTGTGGAAGCATTCAAAAAGCTTGGGACAGCAGAAGACATTGAACACAGTACCATAAATTCAATATTTCTGAAAGCTGTATGGAAAACCGTAGATTCAATTTGTGTGCAAGCTGTATGGAAAACCTAGAACGAATGCATGGTGGATGCAAGACATGCTATTTTTGAGGACCAGTATTGTCCACAACTCAGAGATGCAGCCTTTTCACTTATATCAAAGGAACGGATCCCTCCCTAATGCTTCCATCGTTTCCTGTACTGATAGAAAAGGTGAAAAGTACAAACTTTGTTGCTCACATGTGGAAGACTTCACATATTACTTTGCCACAAGATTGGGACCCTTGGAATTATGGTTGGTTAAGAGATGGGGACCACTATACCATAAAAATGGTTTGACGGAGAGCAACTACCTGCTAATATACAGTAACTGCTTGTCAGTAGAGATGAAATAGATAACCTCATTCATGAAGATTACATCACTGAACCTGGTAACTCAAGTGATCGTGATTCTGAAATAAATTAATAGTTTACTATATTACCGATGTATAATCAATGTGTTTTCTGTATTATGAAGCTAGTATTAGTAATCTGTATTATTAATGTATAATTGTGTTCTCTGAAATATCCTGAGTTAGAATTTACAATTTATTTATTGTTGATTGTTAACTGTTGATAGTTAATTATATTTTCTGTAATATCGATGTCCAAAATTGATATTGAAGTATACAATTTCTGTATTGTTAATTGTATTTTGTCAGTGCATTTATGAGACAAGAACAAAATTGCTGGGTTTTAACGGCCGCACTCTTTATTCAAATTAGTATCAGGCTAAGTGAGGTAACTGTCTTTATGCAATTTGGGTCCAGTACCCTAAAACCACTAACAGGCTATCATATAACTGACAGGACTTTGCCTGGATGTGCCCTCCAGTGCCAGTCCCAACTTATTACAACAAACGTCTCCCCTTTGCTCTCTGACAGAAGGCCATGGCTGAAAGGGACAGTGTCCTTTACGGACTGGAGTAAGGATGCAGTGCCGAAAGATTGGGGACTGTGTCTGTCCCTTCCCACCTTTGGTAATACCCCTCCCAGGGATGCTACCCCAGTGCTTGCCGTGCCTTGCCTCTATGCCAGGTGTTACCTCCCCATCTCTTAAGGAGATGACTCTAAGAACTACTTAATTAGCTATAATAACAGCATAACAGTACTGGACCCCTGCCCCTAAGGGACTGCTGATGCTTAAATTGGGTTTTGTTGACTTTTCCAGGACGTATTGCCTTGTTTCATTTAATACAACTGACCAGGTTAGTCCAGATAATTGTAGCATTAGGGAAAAGCTTCTCTACCTCTAGGAAGTCCACCTTTATGTCATCCATTAGCCCCACCCCCTTTGTCTTTGGTATGTCATTCTCCCCCAGGTGAATTACCACAAAGTCTGGTCGTCTTCCAGCTGCTGCTGCCCTGAGGGTTGGAAGCAACTGGTACCAACACATCTCGCTCCGCCCTATCCAGTGAATCTCCCCTCAGGCAGACAGTTCCAACTGGGATCCCCAGTGGATCTGGCCTGCTGTCTTCCTGGCCCAATGCACTAAGCTGTGGCCGATTATCCAAACTGGGCTTCTCCGGAGGAATATTGCAGTACCTGGATGCATAGATAGATTGCTTGAGATTAATGCATTGGACCCCGGATGTAGGTTCAGTATGTGTAGGAGTGCTACTGGCCCTTGATCTGGGAGGCTGGCTGCTGCTGCAAAGGAAACCATACTATTCTGAAGGAATGGGAGCTGTTGTTGGAAGGGGAGAGGCCAAGGTCACTCAAAACACTTTGTAGCACTGCTGTAAATTGGTACCTGGTGAGGGGGGAACAACTGACATGCATGAAAAAGACCCCTGGCAAGGGGGACGGGCCCCAAAGTACTTCTCATTGGCCCGGACTGGGCACACCTCAGGGGAGCCGGCCCTGTAAAGGGTAACCGTTTGGCCTCTGCATCTCTGATTTGTCTTGGACTGCCTCAGTCGCAGACGGAGCACCTGGTGGTCAACTTTCACATTCTCAATGTAGGAGAGCCCTCCCTGTGCTATCTTGCCCTGACTCGGCTACAATCTTGCTTACCCGGAAAGTTGCAAAAAACATTACTTTAAACGTTGCTTCAAAGGGATCAAAACACACTTGCTGAAGGGAAACACATATCCTAAAAGAAAGGGCGGGGTGATGGGGACCCTGTTGTCCCACTCAGTGGCTCGCTCACGTGACCAGCTCCCCAGCAATCTCCATGTGAAGAAACATCTATCAGGCTGGGGGGAACCAGCCAGGCCACTCATAAATCCCAGAGCAGAAAGCTTACTCATGATGGTCCCTATTGCTGCTTCCTGTCACGTCAGGGCTAGGGTGAAGAACCTGTGGTTTGGGGATGGGGAAGCCAGCCCCCCCTGCCATGTTGGACTTGAAATTCCTGAAATTCCCTGAAGGCACTGTTGTACACTGCCTAGGTTTGAATTGCCAAGGAATCTTGTATGATGCTGAATAGCTCTAGGCTCCAAGGCTCCACACTGCAGGTAGCAGGGGTTCCAGGGATAGTTTGGCTTCCGGTGCCAGTGAGTGCGAATGCTCCATCTGGAACTGAGAGAAGGCATCGGCTACTCTTATTAATGCCCAGCAGGTGCTTGGCAACAAACAAGGTGTTATGTCTGAAGCAGACCAACACGAATGCCCATACCAACTTCATGACCCAGGGGATCTTGAAGACAGGGAGTTAATGACGTGGACAACCACCATGTTATCACACCAGAAAAGGATGGAGTGCTTTGTGAATTAAGCTGCCCAAAGGTGTACAGGTAATATGATTGGAAAGAAGTCCAGGAACATAAGGTTTCTGGTGATACCTTGCTCCGTCCATTCTGACAGCTATGGGGCAACATACCTCCTGTCCTGGAAAACCACCCCGAAGCCAAAAACCTCCTGCTGCATCATAGTGGACCTACAGTTCAGCTTCCAGCAGGAGTTCCTTGAGGAACTCCGCCCATGTAAGGAGGTCATCTTTCATCTGAGTGACCCTGAAATGGTGGTATGTGGGGGAGTTTCCTCCAAGCTTGGTGTACAAGTAGGACAGGAAAGCAAAGCCAGGTGTCTCCACTCTGCAAGCAAAGTTAAGGCTCCCTACTAGGGATTGCAGCTCCTTGACCATCACCTTCACTGCAGAAAGGAAAAAAGCTATTTTGGCCCACAATGCAGCCAGCTTGTCGCTTGGAAGATGAAAGACAGCCCTAATCATGTCATGCTCAATGCCAAGGTATGTGAGGGAGGTGGCTGGCCCTTCATTTTTTTCTGGGGCCAAAGAGCTCCCTAAATTGTCTGCCACAGTTTGGAAGGTTTCCATCAGCCCAACACATTTGTGCATTCTGGCTCTGCCTATGAAGAGGAAATCTTCATGTTGTTTAGTGACTTCCCCCCTTTTCACATGCTGTCGCCCCACCCATTTGACCATGGAACTGAAGTGCTCAAAAGCCAAGCATGAGATTGAGCAGCCCATGGGCATTGCTCAGTCAAATAATACTGGCCTTTGAAATGGAAACCAAGGAAGTGAAAACTTTCAGGGTGGATTGGCAGCAGTTGAAAGGCAGATTTGATGTCGCACTTTGCGAGCAACACTCCATGACCAGCGCCTTTAACCAATTGCACCGCCATGTTGAATGGGACGTAGTGGACCGCTGTGAGCTTCCTCGGGATGGTGTCATTGACCAACACACACACCCCTCTGTGGATGGGACAAATGGTGGATTAAACAGAATTCACCTGGAGTCTTCTTTGGCACCACATCCAATGGAAAGACTACCAGGTCTGGGAAAGGCGGGGCAATAAATGGGCCTGCCACTCTACCCTCCCGAACTCCCCTTTCCAGCTTGGCCTGTACCACGGCTTCCATTCTCGAAACAGATTTGAGATATGGAGCTATCCTAGTTTGTCTGACACGGTCCTGAACCCTGTTCATTATGTAGGCCACCTCCTCCTTGTTAGGGTGCCCACCCAGTGCCCACTCCAGCCTCTCAACTTTGACTGGGGTTGGGGCCCTTTCCAGAGCCCCCACTCTGCATTCCACCTTGGTTTCCCTTTCCTTGGGGGTTCTTCCCTTTTGCCCAGGGCTTCTGACTCTTGTTACAGGATGCCATGGCATGATACACCCCACAAATGGCGCAGGTGTGGCAAAATCTACAACTATTGAGCCCGCATTTTCCCATGCGAGCAAATTCCCAACACTGGGTGCCCCCCGAACTTTGGGTCTTACAGCCCTCATTTCAAAAGCGATCATTATCTGGGGCAACCCCACCTCTCATAAGTATATGGCCACTGTCAGATCTCGGGGCATTGGCTGCATCGTTCATGCAGTCCAGCCAGAGGTCATGGGCGTGGATGTCCCATCTCAAACACGGTGCATAATATGCCCCGTGCTAGAACACCATGTTGTACCTTAGCCAGGAAACCGGGGGTGGGGTGGGCCTGAATCATATATACAACAGACTATGTCAGAGTACTTCATCAGGGCATAAGCCCTGTCGGGGTACGCTTGTACCATGACCCCTTGAAAGATGGAGTAGGCTATGGTCCAATTGGCCCAGTTCTGATCAGCCTTGGGGTGATGAAAACACTTCTTCTCCTTCTTATCCTCTCTGTTGTTAGGGTAGGGTATGGGGCCCATGAATAGGAGGGCAAATATGTCTATGTATTCCCCCCACCATATCCATTCCCTCATGGGCTGGAGTAGATGGTCCCCTAACCTCCGCGTAACTGCCCCTGATTGGGGGAGTGGCGGCCATGCCCCAACCCCCACATTGCCTAGCTGGCCCTGTGCCCACCCCTTCACCCATAGACACAGCCGAAGAAAGGTGGCCCTGGCCTCCCCCAGTCCCTTCAGCACTGACAGAGAGGGGGGAAGACAAGGCCATCACTGGCACCCAGGCCTCATTCCACCATAACCGGGGTGGGTGGGGTCTCAATCCTCATGCTCGGTGAGGCCTGAGCCCTGGCTCAGTATTCCAGTGGACAGTAGGGGGGCATTGACTGTGGCAAAACCTGTCCCTGGGGGGCCATCCCAGCAACTCCCGCCACCCCCATCCTGGGTTCCCAGTAATGGGTGGCCTGCACCTACCCGAGCAGGTAACCACCTGTCCATGGGACCCCAGTATCTTCATAAGCCGCCGCTTGGAGTATTGCATCAGGAAGCGGTGGTAGGAGTTGATAGTCCTGTGTTATAGCCCAGTGTCTGCGTTCCAGTGCTTCAATCCTCCAGAGCACATAGGGATCTTCCGGGTCATGTGGCTCCTGCCTCTCCTCCCTCAGTTTGTGAGCTGGGGGTGCCTCATTCCTGGGGGGAGAGTAAGGTGGCCTCCTGCACCCTGCCCTGCTCCAGGGGGGCTGTGATCGGGGGGGGTGGCACCGACCTCAGAGCCAGCGCCACCCTTGGCAGCTCATTCACCACCCAGTCTGGTCCCTCGGCAGCCCATTCGCCACCCAGCCTGGAAGCCTGTAGTTGAACCCCACCCACAGGAGTGGGGACCAGGGGGCTGGCGTTTGCACCTCCCAACCTGGGAGCCTCATCCCAGTATCTGTTGGAGGGAGTGGTGTTGGTGGTGGTAGTGGGGGACTACTGTCTTGCTGCCACACCTAAGCAGGAGCCCAGGCATGTCCATAGGCCCAGGAACAATGGGGCCAAGGAGAGGGAGAGGCCCCCAAGTAATCAGGGGAAATATCCCTGGTCCCCCGAGCCTCAACGGGAACAATCCCTGCTCCCTCAGGGGGCACATCACCCAGCACAGCTTGTGCAGGTCCTGCAGATTGTCCTGCCTGGACATTGGGGCGTCGCATCCAGCCAGTTGGTCCTGCATTGAGAGCAGGACCACCACCCCAGGGCCTGTTGTGGGTGGGTCCTGCCTGCTGCTACACCCTGGTATCTTGTCTGCCCTCTGTGGGGGGCAAGGCAGGGGGTCCTGTGGCCTCTCTGCAGGCCTGGGCCACTTCTTCCCCCCTTTTGTTTTGGGCTTCCCCATCCCTGAGTGTAAACTCAGTGGAACTCTAGACATTGATGCCGTGGAGCTGAACCCTCTAGGCCTGTCTCTCAGTTCCTTGGGGGGGGGGGCAATCCATGACCCGTACACCCAGCAGGCCGCGAGCACCCCGCACTGCTGTTTTAAGCGGGGGGGGAGGCATTCACCATCCCGTGGGCCGGGAAGGCCATGAAGTGGCCAAAGACAGTAACTGGGTGATGTGGGAGGAGGAATGTGCTGGCGGCAGCCAAGGAGGGGATGATTCCCTGCCCAGCTGCACCAAAAACTGCCACTAAAACATTTATTGAAACATCAATGTTCTAGATTTCTTTCTAATCTATTATACTAAGAGCTATTGATGGAGACACTAGCAGTTAATTGGACACAGTATAACATAATTCCTCTGTCCTCCTCCTCCCTCTTCTCTCTCCACTTAGGATCTTGCTCTCTTTTTCACCTCTAAGATTGACAAGATCCGCCTGGATATCGCTTCCAAGTCCTCTGCCCCTGCTACTACTCCTCCTCCCACCTCTCTCCTGTCCGCCTTCCCTCCCACCTCCCTGGAGGAAATCTCCTCCCTGCTCTCCTCCTTCAACCCCTCCACTTGCCCCCTGGACCCTATTCCTTCCTGCCTCTTGACTTCCATTGCCTCCACCATCGCCCCTCCCCTCCTGCATATCATCAACCTCTCCCTCTCTACCGGTTCCATCCCCTCTGCCTTTAAACATGCCACTGTCTCCACCATCCTCAAAAAGTCCACTCTGGATCCCTCTGAACCCTCTAATTACCATCTTGTCTCGCTCCTCCCTTTTGCTTCCAAGCTCTTTGAATGGGTTTTCTACTCCCGTTGCCTCAACCTCCTCTCTGCCAACTCCTCCTTTGACACACTCCAATCTGGCTTCCGCCCCCTTCACTCCACTGAAACCGCTCTTGCTAAGATTACCAACGATCTTCTTGTGGCTAAATCCAACCGCCTTTACTCTATTCTGGTCCTCCTTGATCTCTCTGCTGCCTTTGACACTGTTGACCACTCGCTTCTGCTTGAATCACTTCACTCCCTTGGATTCCGGGACTCAGTCCTTGACTGGTTCTCCTCCTACCTTTCTGACCACTCCTTCATTGTATCTCTTCCAAACTCCTCCCCCTCCTCCTCCCTACCCCTCTCAGTCGGGGTTCCCGAAGGCTCCGTCCTTGGCTC
>QEPC01014827.1:61826-77052 GCA_003113815.1 Sphenodon punctatus
CCCTCCGGGAGATGGATGGGCGCAGCGGCCAATGGAGCCCGCTGCGCCCGATTCTGTCCCGGGGTCTGGACCACGGCCCAGAATCAGTGGTGGTAACAGACGTTACCGGCTGCTGATTCCGGACCGTGGTTCAATTAACCACGCTTTTGGAGATGGTGCCAGGACCATCCTCGAAAGCATGGTTAATTTACTCACCGCCGGTGGTTCACCGTGGTGAACATCTGGCGATGAGCAAACACACGTTACGCGACCATTGGCCACCACAGGGGATTGTCTGTGGTTGACTGTGATCGCGTAACATCTGAAAACACCCTTTGAATACAGTTCTGTAACCAGCTGTAAATCAGCTTAATGGTATGATCATCTAGCCCACATTTTACCAGCTTGTCCACAAGGGTAATTTCAGATGTGATGAGATCACAGTCAATCACCCTGAGTCACAGTGGATTCAGGGTGGTGGGTGTGATCCCATGCATGTCTGTTTGAGCCCCACCAGTTGTTCACCACAGTGAATCTCTGGTGGGGGTCAAAACTAACCACAGTTTTGAGGATGGTGCCAGCCCCATCACCAGAACCATGGTTAGTTTGGCCACGATCTGGGATGGGGCTGGGAATGGCCACGGGTAACGACTGTTACCCAGCCCTGTCCTGGAATCAGATCCTAACCACAGGACAGGATAGGGTGCAGCGGCCTCATTGGCCACTGCGCCCGCCCATTTCCCCATGGGTGGGTGGCCGAGGGAGCATGGAGAGGCGGGGCTGAGTGGCCTCACGTCGTACTGCTCAGCCTCACCCCCTCCGAGATTCCCCACAGTGATCAGGCAGGCACGTCTGATGGATGGCCGGTCTGATCACGGACCTGGATCTGAGATGGATCCCAGTCCAGGGTTCAACGTGGTGGGCCGGAAGGCCCGTCACATCTGAAATTGCGCAAGGATATCATGGGGGATTTTGTCAAATGCTTTATTCAAATCAAGATATATTACATCCATGGCATTCCCATGATCCACTAAATTAGTAACTTGATCAAAAAAGGAGATAAGTCTGGCATGACTTATTCTTGATACATCTATGCTGACTTCTAATAATCACTGCATTGTTTTCTGGATACTTACAGACGGACTGCTTTATAATGTGTTCTAGTATCTTTCCAGGTATCGATACCAGGTTGACTGGTCTATAGTTTCCAGGATTCTCCTTCTTTCCCTTTTTGAAGATAGGGAGAACATTTGCCCGTCTCCAGACTTCTGGCACCTCACCCAAGTTTCTGGGTGCAGCCACACAAGACAGAGTAGGGGGATTACCATACTTTGGGTATCCTTACCCCCTCAGCTGGACCACGCGATGCAGTGCATCGTGTGGCTGATGACCACCAGATGTTCCCCCTGCCCCGGGCAGGGAGAGCAACTGGATGCTATGTTTTGCATCCTTGGAAAAAGTCCAAGGATGAAAGTGTAGCAACCTTATCCAAAATGGGATAAGATTGCCCAAGGTGGGGCAATTAATGTGATGGAGCGCTTGCCTCACCACGCAAGGTGCACTACTATGGGGCATGCGTGACGGGCGCTAACACCCATTGTATGCAGCCACATAACTGGGGGCAGGCTCTCACTCCAGCCAGACTGATTGGGGAGAGGGAGCCCACAGGAGTGCATACGTGCCCCTCATCCCACTCTGGCAAGCAGCTGATTGGGGGAGGGGATCCAGAGGAACACATCTGGGCCCTCCTCTAGGCCCTCATTCCCTGACCAGCTGTTTGTCACAGGGTGGGGTGTGTGTGCATGCTCTTTTGGGATCTGCCTCACCCAGATCAGCTGTTTGTTGGGTCAACCGAGGGAGGAGGAGAGCCTGTGCTCTTCCCAGACTCCCCTCTCCCCTGATCCAACTAACTGACAACTAATCATAGAGGAGTGGGGGGCTTCCCTTTCCCCATTAGATGTCAGGTGAGGTGGAGGCGAGTACGCCGTCCTCTGCTCCCCTAATAGTTGTCCATTGGCAGTTGGCCCAATCCTGCACTTCATCAGGAGTCAGAGCCTCCACCCCCCTGGCCATGGTGGTGGCTTTGACAGGGGCTGGCTTCCCTGCCACTGTGGGGCTGGCTTCTCGTGCCTGCCCCGTAGTGTGGCAGTGGTGATTGCCGGCCATGGGGTCGTGCAGAGACTGGGCCGCTGCTGCTCAAGTGGCTGCAGTGCACCCTCTATTTGTCACTTAGTGGGATTTTGCTTTTCTTGCATTATGTCTGAAATACCACTGCATTTCTTGATCTTCATTCTCAGCTCTAGGTTTTGTTGTTGTAGGCAAAATGGAAGGTGACATGCTGGGGCTGGTAATATGAAAAATATTAATTAATAATAATCTGTTTGTATGGGTTTTCTAACACCCATGACAGCATGATGAAACACACAATCATCACTCCCAGTCAGGCCCATATTTCAACCTTTAATAATCAGCTCGAATTATTAATATTTAAATAATTTAAAGCATACCTTTTTAAAAATAATAATAATAATAATAATAATAATAATTCCAGACCCTTTTGGTTTCTACAGCTCATTACAAAGAAATCAAAGGTTGCTAAAAATGTACTGGACTGGTAAACATTCTCACCTTCTGACTTCCTCTTGTCATCATAGCACTACTTAGAGATGCTGTTTCTGACTTTCCCCTCAGTTCCTGTCCCCCTCAGTGCTTTTTATTCTCTTGGGCTTTTTATACATTCTCTTCTCTTGAGTCTCTCTGCCGACTGTAACTAACTAGATTTCTCCAGCTCCCACATTGTATCAAAGACGTGATCCAAATGCTTATTTAGTGTCAGCACTTGTGTTCCTGCATTTCTGAAGTATTAGCAGTGTACTAGTTTGGAGACCAGGCTGAGCCCATAATGGCAGTAAAAGATTTAGACTATTTTTTATTGCTTCCTAACTTGATCAAGTCACAACGAATAGGTATGAGTAAGACTGAAATGGGTAGCCATTTAGACTGTTAAATGTTAAAGAAGAAATGAAAAGGACAAGGAGTCCCTGTCATCTTTCTCCTTCTAAGTTCAACTGCCTCCCTTGATTACACACACACACACACACACACACACACACACACCAGTCTGAAAATTTGCTAGTTTGGTTCCAGTGTGAAAGCTTGTGAACAAGTATGAGAGTGAAACACAGGCAGGTTTCTCTGTAATATGCCCTTCAGACTGGACTAACAGCAAGCAAATGTCAACTGCTTGGTTGTTTTTCTGTTTGTTTTGTTTTATGTTTTTATGCTGCTGGTGGCAGCAGAGCAAGTTTTTCCCTTTGAGAGAATTCCTGATTCAGAAAGCCTTCCGGGGGAGGAGAAGGATGCTTGCAATAAACTATAATGAAATATTTACAATTGTTTCCTTTATCCTTTGATAATGTAGAAAGTATGAAGTTTCTATAAATATTATGCATACTATATTTTGAGAAGCATTATATGAATATTCTGTTTATATTAGAGGGATTGCAAAATATAGGATTCTGGTTCTATGTAAAGAAGATACAGAAATTGTCATTCCTAAAACCAGATTAAAAGACGTAAGAATATGCTATTAAATCATATTTTGGGCCCCCCAACTCCATACTTAATCTTCTACAAAAACTGGGTGCTCAAAGTGTATGTGGTTTGTTAAACTGTCCATATGTTTATTGCCTTGTACAATTACACAACTACTAAATCTCATGATTTATAATAAGATTAAGGGTGCACACACACACTACACACACTATCTAAATGATACCACACATGCTAGCCCTTGCTATACCAACTAAGTGTTCTGGTACATCTAATTAGCTACACAGGCTGATTCCAGAGGCTTTTGCAAACAATGCAAAGAAAATCTTGCCGATTATAAAAATAAAAATGCTCTTATTAACTCCAGGACATTAGAGGCTGACAAGTTTTTGAGCAGGAGTGTTGATATTTCTTATAACCTTTTATCCAAGGGGTTTGTGTGTGTCTGTCAAGATCTAGATATATAGATCTATAATATATAAATATATATATTATTTATTTTAATTGTTACCCCACCATTTCTGCCAACGATGGCTCAGGGTGACTTGCAATATCACTCTCTCTCTCTCTCATAATCTTTATAATCTCTCTATATAATAATCTTTATAATCTCTCTCTCTATATAATAATTTTTCATCACTGAGAGCACTTTACACGCAACAATTTAATACAACTTTTAATCCTCGCAACAACCCTGTGAGATAGGTTAGGCTGAGAGAAAAATGTGACAGGTCCAAGGTCACCCAGTGAGTTTCTGGCTAAGAAGAGACTAGAACTGGGGTTTCCCCTACCATCCGGTCCAAATACTGTGCACACCTAGCCATTTCACCACACTGGCATAATACATCATTATACATAATGATCTCCTTTTTAATTTTGCACTTAGCTGCAATAATACTTTGAATAACCAGTGATGTGAGCTCCCCCCATAGGCAGCAGGAGACGTGAGGCTCCACGCTTGAGCCAGTAGTCGGGAGAGGCTTCCCACAGAGTGCGCTGCCCCCAGGTTTCACTCACTCACTGGCAGGGCTTGGAGGAACCGCGCATGCGCGAAGCGGAGTAGCTGGGTGGCGCGAGAGCTCTCCTCAACCCGACATCAATTGTGCCAAATAAAACAGCTCTGCAACCAAAAAAAATGGCTGAAACCTGAGGCAATGTCACAGCGGAGGGGAGCGGAGAGAAAAAAATCCTCTAAGGAAATGGCACTCGAAAGATACTGCTGCTTGCAGCCATCAGAGCGGTGTGGGAATGAAGTAGCAGAAGGTCTCCCCCACAAAATGGTGGAGATGGAGGACGACGCGAGCCTGCCTGAGGAAGAAGAGGTGGGGGACAGATCAGTGGTGGAGATCTTAGTTGATATGAAGAAAGAACTTAAATCTGAAATGGTGAAGCTGCGGGCGGCAGTGGATGCAGGTAATAAAAAACTAGAGATGACGGCACAAAGACTAGACACTGGGTGTTTTTAGACGTGATGGGGCGGCTTCGCCCCGTCCTGAAAACAACCCAGAGATTCCCCACCGAGATCACCCAGGCTCGGCAAACAGACATGCTGGGGATCCTGGTGGGGAATCAGGGAGGGGGCGGGGCCGCGCGGCGCAACGTGCGGCTGCACGGCCCCGCCCCTCCACGCTCCCTCGCCGCCCACCCTCTGGGGAGATGGGCGGGTGGCGAGGCCAATGCCGCTGCAGCGTCTGGCCCAGTTTACCACAGCCTGGAATTCTGCCGGGGATTCCGGGCCGTGATAGCTGACCAGACGTTACTTTTTATTGATGCCCGTCTGGAATCACTTTCACCACGCTTCAGTGGATTCTTGCACCGGGAGCCCGGGAAGCATGGTTGAAATTGACCCTATGTGGGTATTCAGTGTGGCGAACATCTGGCGGCCGCCAAACAGACGTGCAGGGCACAGTGACCACAGGTGGGTATTCACTGTGGTTCACTGTGATCTTGTCATGTCTACAAATACCCGCTGTGGCGGATATGGTCTCCTCAATAGAAGACCAGGCAGTTAACACAGAAGACCAGCTCCTAAAATTGCAGGAGTCTGTCTGCAGCCTTCTTGCTGCAGAAAACAGAGGATCTTGAAAATAGATCTAGAAGGGATAACCTCAGATTGGTGGGGTTCCCTGAAGGGTGTGAGAAAGCAGATATAAGAGAGATGGTTTGGGGTTCCTTCAGGAACAGTTCCCAACTGAAAGCCACCTACACACCCCTGAAATTGTGCGCGTGCATAGAACAAGCAGACCCCCCTCAACAAGACATTTCCAAGACCTAGCACCATCTTAGTCAAGTTGGCTAGCTTCCAAATAAAGGAAGAGATCTTAAGGAAAGCCAGGCAAAAAAAGAATTTGAGCTTCAACAACAACAACAACATAAGAATTTTTCCTGATTATGCTGCAGAAACCATGCTTAAGCAAAGGAAATGGGGCAAGTACTTTTCTGTACTGCAGGAGAGAGGTCTGAAGCCAATGCTAAAATTCCCTGCAAAAATTACAATATCTCTGAATGGCAAAATTAAAGTCTTCATGGAAACGGAAGAGCTAGAGGCTTTTTTACACTTGCCTCCTACTGAAGATACTGAGCACTAAGTCGTCAGATATCTGTTCTATGCATCAATTGCATTACTTTGTTTGATGGTTGAAAAAGTGCTCATGCAAACTAAGGGTTGCAATTTATTTTATCTAATATGTTCAAATATTACTATGTAATTTGGCATTTAAATAATGGAACCTGAGTGATATCTAGGCTCAATCTTTAAGTTATAAATGGGTTGGGGAATAGCAGCGCGGGAGGGCTTTCCTGAGGTAAGGAGAGTGCTAGGATCCAGGTGTGTTCCCACTTGTAGGTGGAGGGGGGGAATGTTCTGTATAATTTTTTGTTGTTGTTTGTATCAGGAGTCATGATATGACTCAAGGGGGTGGGGGAGGGGAGAAGAGCCTCATAGTTGGGGAACCGAGGCAGGTAGTTGAAGTACATAGGTTGACAAGGAATTACACGCTAGCTGGAATCCTTCTGAGTATAGGGTCTAGAAACGTTTCTTGGTATTGGGTGAGGGAGCACCGGGAACCCATTAGACAGGCATTTCCGGGGAGACTGAGTAAATGCAAGATATGGGCTTGGTACTACACGCGATCTAGAAATAAAAGGAGGATGGTGCCCGCTGCAGTTAACAATAGAAAAGTAAAAGTAAAATAATAAAATTAAGGTTCTTACTCTCAATGTGAGAGGTTTAAATGCACCAGCGAAGCGTAAAAGGGTTAGGAATTTACTGCAGGACAATAATGTAGATATATTCTTCTTGCAAGAAACGCACCTGGTGGCTGAGGATGTCAAGAGATTCACAAATAAAAATATTGGGGAGATGTATGCTGCCTCCTCCTTAAAAAAGAAGGCAGGGGTATTGATTGGTTTCAACAAAAAAGTAGTTTATAAATCTGTTAAGGTGGTGAGAGATAAGGAAGGTAGATTTTTGTTGCTCAATGGAATGCTGGAAAATGAATGGATAACCCTGGTTAATATATATGCTCCAAATGCAAACCAACTGCAATTTTTCAAGAAGTATATACCCATAATACTGGACAACATCAAGGGTACTCTTGTGATTCAGGGGGACTTAAATACCCCCCTCACCAGTCTGGATATCTCTAAAAAAAAAACATTGAGCAAGCAACAGTTAAAAATAGGAGAATTATGGGAGGCGCAGGGTATTACAGATGCATGGAGGCACCTGAATAAAGCTAGTAGAGTATACATTCTACTCATACATCCATAACAGTTACTCTAAAATAGATCACATATTAATAAATAACAAAGATCTATGGAAATGCAAAGCATCCAGCATAGTTCCTCTGGTATTTACGGATCATAATGCCATTATATCAGAACTCAGGTGGAATAGCTATTTGGACGAAGGGGAATATAACTGGACCCTTGATAGAGGGATGTTGAAAAATTAGGAATTGCAGAAGGTTATTGAACAGGAGATTAAAGAATATTTGGAAATTAACCAGGGAACAGTAGAGTTGACCTCGGTGTTTTGGGAGGCAGCTAAAGCCACCATCAGGGGTAAATTAATAGCTCTGGGAGCCCATGTAAGGAAAAAAAGAAGAGAGGCTGTACCAGAGACCTATGCGGAACTTAAAAAGCTAGAGGCCATAAATAAACAAGCCCCCTCCAAATTACTTCAAACCCGGATTAGTCAAGTGAAAGAAAGAATCAATGCCATAGAATTAAAAAAGGTCCAAACACAATTGAAGCGTATAAAATGTTATTATTTCAGCAATAACAACAAAGCGGGTAAGGCACTGGCAAGATTAACTAGAGTCCAACAGCAAAAAACTGCTATCACAGCCATTATAACGGAAGATAACGTACGGCTGACGGAGCAGGTCAAAATCCAAGAGGAATTCTTAAGACATTACCAGAAAGTGTATACATCGTCTGAACCAGATTCAGGGGAGATAAAAGCATTTTTAAGTAACATTGAAATGCCCAAATTGAATACTGATCAGCAGGCATTTATGAACACTTTAATTACACGTACAGAGGTGGAAACTGCTATAAAAAGTATGCAAAACAATAAGGCAAATGGCCCAGACGGTTTCCCTTCCGAATTTTATAAGACATTCTCTAAATTGCTCAGCCCACACCTCACCAAATTGTTCAACGAAATCCTGAAAACAGGAGTTCTACCTACCTCATTCTATGATGCGCAGGTTCCAAAACCTGGTAGACAAAATACCAAACGTAGCAGCTACAGGCCTATCTCGCTATTAAACAATGATTTAAAAATATTCGCAAAAATTCTGGCAATGCGACTTATTAGAAAAGCGGTAAACTTGGTGTACGCACAACAATATCGTAATACAACAAAGCAGGCCGCTATGATTATAGCGGCAGACGCAGAAAAGGGCTTTGATTTTTTAGAACACCAATACCTTTTCGCTATGTTGGGTAAGGTGGGCTTGTCGGGGAACTTTCTTAGATGAATCAGAGCTATCTATGCACACCCATGAGCTAAGTTAAAAGTAAATGGGTGCAGTACAACTTCTTTTGAAGCTGGGAGAGGAACTCGACAGGGCTGTCCTTTATCCCGGCTACTATTTAATATTGCCCTGGAGGGTCTTGCAGCAGCGTTACGCCAAAACAATCAAATTAGAGGAATGAAGATAGGAGACAAAGAATATAAGTTGGCCCTCTTTGCGGATGACCTAATCCTCTTCATAGACAATCCGATGGATTCACTACCTGCCCGTCTTAAGGAGATAGAAAATTTTGGTAAAGTGGCAGGGTATAAGATAAACAATGAAAAATCCCAAGCTTTTATTTATGCCCCAACAGAAGAAGAGGAGAAACTAATAAGAGCAGCAGCACCATTCCCAGAAAGTCCAAGAGGTATCAAATATTTAGGGATAACCTTAACAAAAGACTGTAAGGATTTATCTGAAGCCAATTTTCGGCCTATAATTGATCAGATTCGGAAGGAATTTATCAGCTGGCAAAATCTGACATGTTCATGGGTGGGGAGAATAAATCTCTTTAGAATTATTGCCCTGCCTAAATTGATATATAAATTTATGGCCCTACCAGTAAAACTGCCGGTTAAATTTTTCAAGCAAATGGATACATTAGTAAAGGATCTAGTGTGGAGGGGAAAAAAGCCTAGGTTGAAGAAAGAAACTATGCTTCAACTCAAGGAGTCAATATGCCTGATATTAGATTATACTATAAGGCAGCTGTGCTGACGGCAATACAGTATTGGTACCATTGTCCCGAATACCCCGAGTGGCCTCTGATAGAACAAAACCTAACGCAAATTAAATTTTTGAAGGATGTTCTAGTGGATGAAGGGGTAATAGATCCAAAACTTAGGCAAGAACACCCCTTTGTGAACCCATTGCTGATAGCCTAGAGGGGAATACAGAAAAAGCTGGGTGACAAAGGCCAGGCCTCCCCCTACTCACCAGTACTGAGGATGGGGGTAAGAGAGCATGATATTGTTCCTAACTTAGTGAAACAATTGGCAAACAAGGGCATGAGCAAGGCAAGCCAATTGTTTAAGAAAGATAAATATATGGCCTTACAGGATCTAGAGCAGCTGGGCCTGGGAAGAATTGAAACCTTCCAGTATCTACAATTAAAAAGTGTGTTTACAGATCTATTGTTAGTAAAAAGCTTTGGTAGGGAACAAAAAAGGATTGAGGGTATATTGCTTAGCCTAACTGGGACAAAGGGTAAGCTATCAGGAATATATAAGGAATTAAAGGTTCTATTCTACAACGCAAAACACCCATATGTAGACAAATGGGAAAAGGAGTTAAATAGGCCCTTTGAGGAAGGTGAGCTTAACCAGATGTGGAGACACATGCATGCCCGTGCATCTGCGATGGAGGTGAAGGAGACACAGATAAAGGCCACCATCAGATTTTACTTAACGCCCCAGCACTTAAACTATGGAAATTCACCAGATAAAGGAATGTGCTGGAAGGGATGTGGACAACAGGGCATGTTAAAGCATTGTTTATGGGACTGTATGTATGTACAGTGTTTTTTGAACCAGATTTGGACATTTCTTAAGAGAATAAATGGCACAGTAGTGCCTTTCAAATTTGAATTAGCTATCCTAGGCATCTATCAAGATAGCAAAACGCTTAAGTTACATCAAAAGGCGTCTAAGATTCCGTGCCTGTCAGGAGTCAACATACTGGCAAGACATTGGAAAACTAAAGGCCTACTGCCCCTACATTCCTGTAGGATTAGTAGGATCTGGTATCTGTTCACTATGGAAAAAATGATGGCGACGTTAAAAGATAAGAAAAAGAACTTTGAAGCTGTATGGTTTAGCATTATTACAGCGTTGGAAGACGAAGAATTCACCCAAAATGATAGAACAATTTTATTTGACAGATATCTCAAAGCAGCATGTGTTGAGGAATGTGTCTAATATTGAACACCTAGTATGTAAGGAAATCAAGGATGGTTAGGATAACCATTGAAATGTGTAACCTTTTCGTCTGCTCTGTACATTGTATGTTGTGTTCTTTAAAAAATAATAAATAATAATAATAATAAATAACCAAATTTAAACAAAAATAAATACTTT
The DNA here is from genome assembly GCA_003113815.1 of Sphenodon punctatus. Taxonomy (NCBI): domain Eukaryota; kingdom Metazoa; phylum Chordata; class Lepidosauria; order Sphenodontia; family Sphenodontidae; genus Sphenodon; species Sphenodon punctatus. Next base: position 72,460 of record QEPC01014827.1, read on the forward strand.
GAATAAGGTTCCCAGGATTAGCTATTTCTTGTAATTAAAAAATAATAATCTTCTTACCAACTTCTCAATTTATATAACTGATACTTGATGGAATCCAGGCCATTAGGTATAGTGGGAAAGAGGACTGGCTTAAAGCTAGAACTTGTGAAAACTGAGGAGGTATGTCTAGAGCACTGGAAGCTAGAAGCGTGCAGAATAATTTGACAATTGGATGGGCAGAGGAAGTGTTTGAGAGTAGGAAGAATTAATATATTTGTTACTGAGGAGTGGAGGAGGAATGGATGAAAACAAACAAGTCAGTAGCCCCCATTAGCCCAAGTCATCTGCTCACTGGTTAAATCACCACCAGATGTTCACCCATGTCAATCTTGAGACGGGCGGCAGGCTGCTATGGTACGTGTGGGCCAGAGGCAGTCAGCAATGCATTCTGGGGTGAAGGTCCGTCCACCCAGGCTAATGGTTGTCTCCTGTCTGTTAGGCCCCACCCAGCCCCGCTGTGAGGCGAGGCAAGGTCTGAGGATCAGGCCCAGAGGAGTGCACTCACCCTGTCCACCAAATAGATGATTGGGGGCTGGGGCTGGAGGAGCTCCCCGATCAGCTGTTTAGCACACTTATCCAGACTGGGTGAGGGTGTCATGTATTTTATATAATAAGCATATATTTTTTGCCATCAGTGTTTCAATGTATTGATTTTGTGTTTCAATGCATTGACTTTGTGTTCCAATGTATTGATAATCAGCCGCTGTATGGTGAACTTTTAGCGAACTCCTTCTGACTTGGTTCAGACTGGGATCTTATCAAGTCTGTGTCTCAGTGATAAATGGCTCCAGGCACAAGCATCTCCAAATAAAAGTTTTAGCTTTTCCTTAGCTAGCTGTTAGCTTCACCTAATTGCTTGGCAATTAATTTTGAAGAAAACCTGATGAAGCTCTGTGTATCTCCTTTGTAACCGACATCATCTGACTCAAGCTAGCAGTTTGAAATCAGAGTCAGAGAAGTTATTTGGTTCTTCAGAAAGACTCTAAACTGACATTGGGATCTTTTTCTCACCATGATGGCAGAACTGGGCACAGAACTAGGTAATATGAAAGTATTTTCTTTTGATACATTTGAGCCAATGAAGTAAGCATATGTTAGCTTTCAGAGATGTTTCTTCAAACAGGAAAGTTTATTTAGATCATGCACTTGTAACTGACTCAGATTCTCTTTTGTGTAACATACTGATACTCTTTATTTTAATTTAAGTAAACTATGCTTTATATTTATAACATTCTTTGTCTCATGGCCTCATTTATAAATAATATTGTCTTTACAATACTTTGCTGAGCTGGTTGGATTTTAGCACAGTGTAAACTCAGCTTCCACAATTTGGAAGAGAGCCGTCCTAAATCTAGTTCAAGATTATGTCTGGCTAGACCACTAAGCGCATTTTCTTTTGAGAAAACTGAGGTACAACATGACAAGGGGGCACCTCTGGGTCCCCCATCAGCTGTTTGGTGGCAACTCTTCTTAGGGTCCCAATCCTGCTAGGAAGCAAGAATCCAGGCATCCTGTACCATATGGATAGCTCCTCAGCTGACCCGTGGCATGGAGGGACCTGTGATGGCAGTCTCCATGCCTGGATTACCAGGGGGGGTGGTTCGTGTAAAATGCCCATAATGACATGACACTCTGACAGTCCCTTGGAATAAATTCTTGATTGTTGATTAAAGTAGCTAGAGGAGAGGGCCTTGGTGAGAGAAAATCTGAGTGCTTGTCCTATGCAGCTAAAGTAGTCTGAATGAATGCAAATAATATTGTTTGTGATGTGATGCATAGTAATAGTGTGTCAGATTAGGAAGGGCCAGTCTACCCCATTTAAAAAGTTTATATAGAATGTGAGAGCTCACTCTTGTTTTTTTGTTTCTCCTTATGAACTTCAAAATGGCCTTTTGCCACATTTCTAGTGTCTTGTTTGGGATACCATAGGGATGCACTGGAACAGAAACAGTAATTCTGGGAGAATGTTCCTCTTAACTGAGACTACCCTGCCCAACCAGGGTATTTCATATTTGTTCAATTCTTCCATATCTTTCAACAATTCATTCCACATTGGTGGGTAGTTTGCAATGGAAAGACCTGTAAGTTTCTCTCTAATGTATACTTTAAAATATTTTATAGATTGTTTTTCTCATTAAAATTTATACAGCTGAGAGCAAGTACTCTTGATCTTTTTAGGGATATTAATTCCTAAAACTTCAGATTTATTGTAATTTACTTTGACGCCTGATACATACCCAAATTCCTAGATTAGTTATTCTATATTTTTAATGAGGTCCTTGGTTCCTGCAATATATCAAGACATCATCAGCATATAAAGCTATTTTGGGCTCTGACTGAGAAGGCGTTCTGATGGTTTTTTATCAAGATAATGGTATTAGCCTTAATCTTTATTGCAAATGACGTTGCAGACAATGGACAGTCTTGCCTCACGCCTCTGGACAAGTCAAACGAGGGAGACTGATAGGCATTAATGAAATCAAAAGCCTGAGGATTATTATATAGAGCAAATAAACCTCTACATAATTGCTTCCCAAAGTCAAACCCTGTCTAGACCTGTCTGAGGTATTTCCATTCCAAATGATCAAATTCTTTCTCTGTGTCTAGAGAGAGCAATGCACAAGAGGAGTTGTTCTGATTAACATGAAACAGATTCAAGTTTCTTCTTATATTATCAGATATATGCCTGCCACCTGATTGGTCTGGATGTATATATTTGGGCAAGATGGTGTTTAATCTATTTGCTAGCACTTTGGCATAGATTTTCATGTCCACATTAATTAATGGAATAGGTCTGTATGATGCACAGTTTGAAAAATCTTTCCCTTCTTTAGGAATGACCACAATCTTTGCTTCCTTGTACCAACAATCTTTGCTTCCTTCCATCAATCGGATGGGTGGGAAAGCATCCGTATGAATGGGGCTGGGTGGGTGTGCATGCTCCTGTGACCCACCCATCAACAACCATCTACACCCACGGAGCAGCCTCGAAGGAGCCGGCATGCTCCGTGGGTGGAGATGGGTGTTGAACACCCAGTCGTCTGTGTGAATTGGGAAGTAAACGCATGGAAAGGGTCCAACAAAACCAGCGAGAGATGACTAGAGAGGCCCTGCAGGAGCCCGCAAGCAGATACATCCACTGGAAAAGACACTGAATACCCGGATGGGAGCCCTTAAAGGAGAAGCGAGCAAGGACATGGGTATGCTGGCTCCCAACATGTTAGGCAGAAAAACCACAGACAAGACCAAGGGCGGCAGTGCCATGCTAATGTGCAGGAAGGGGCAGAGTAAGCCGAGGGACCCCAGGCCGCCCAGGGGAGGGGGGCCCAGGATGCCTACTGACAGCTCTTCCATTCCAACACAGGGCAGAGGGCTCAATGCAGCACCAGCTGCACCCTCACCCCCACCAACAGCAACATGGCCCAGGGAGGAGAGTGCCTCCGACAGCGAGGTAAGACAGGGGAAACCCGGAGGGGGTGAGCACAGACAAGCCCCAAGCACTTGGTGGGGTACTGCCAGGTAAACCACTGACAGCTCCCCCCCCCCCGGATATTACCCTGGAGCACAGCACTACCAGGGAGACAGCTGAGGAGGGCCTCTGTGGCAGTCAGGTAAAAGGGCAGGAACCTGGGAGGGACAGGAACACCCTACAGCACCAACAGGGTAACAGCAGGACAACAGTTCACCCAGATGCATTTCCCCCAACAGGAGAGCACCTGCTCCACTGCCACCACAGCCTCCGGTCGGGCCCCACACAGCAAGGCTGGATGGCTCCTCACAGGTGGATCCCAAAAGGGGAACCCCTGGACCAGGGACAAGACCCTGGACTTCATACACATGGGGGAGGGGCAGAAAGGTCCAGTACAACCTGGTTCTCAGCTACAAGACCAAACATATCTATGAAGCCATCACCCAGGAGATGCAGCGCATAGGGTACAATAGGGATGGGGCCCAATACATGCAGCAGGCAAAGGACTTGAGGTCGGAATACAAACATATCCACAACAATAGTCTCAAGTCTGTCTGTGCCATGGGCACACACAAGTTCAACATCACCCTCCTCGTTCATCCCCGAAACCCACAGGTACAGAACTCATGGGGACAAGGGGCACACGGGGAGTGGACAGACACCAGGGATGCCCCCCAAGAGGAGGAAGACTATGACCCAGGTAAGAGAACGACACCAAGGAAGGGGGGGTACGGCCCAGAACAGCTAGGACCCCAGCGGGGAAGCAAGGGAGAACTGACAAACCACTATTGCCTGGAAGTTCAGGATGAGGAGGTGGAGGCCCAGGAGGAGGAGGTGGAGGATCCTGAGGCCATCCTGGAGCCCAGTGACCAGGATACTGATAGTAGGTTCACAAAGACATGGGCACAGTGGCAAGAGGTGGTGAGGGTGACACAGAGGGGATAGGAGCACAGCAGTGCAACTGAACCCTTCCCCTCCCAAGGGCACCTAGGGGACAGGCAAGGGGACAGAAAGGAGGGGGCCCAGGAACACCCTGAGTAGATGGGAGGAGAGATCACAAGGGCTGTGGGCGGGCGGGGGGGGGG
>QEPC01014827.1:82248-93211 GCA_003113815.1 Sphenodon punctatus
CAGGCCGAGTTCGGGCCGAACTCCAAACTTCCGAACCAAGTTCGCCCATCCCTACAAAAACCTGACTGTGGGGTTCAGTACTTGACTATGGGGTACAGAGCAGGAGGCCAGCCACAGGATGGGATGGAGGAGAGGAATGGGATGGCACCCTGTAGAGCCTCAGAATCTGCCTCGGAGGGAATTGAGTGGTGTTAGATTGCAGGACTCTCAGCTCCCCATGTAAGCGGGTCATCCATCACCATCCCATAACCTGGTGGGGGGTGATGTCACAGCAGTGGACACTGCCAGCTACCACCCCAGTGACCTCACACCACTGCCCTCAGACCTAGGTCCTGGGGCTATACTGGGGGCAAATCTATGTCCTCAGTGTGCATATGGAATGGGATAATGGAGCACATTTATACCACCAGGTCCAGCCAAGACCCAGTAGTATTGGAACCACAAAGTTGGTTGCACAGAACAGCAAGTGCATAGGGTAGCTGGGTACAGCAATGGGGATTACTGCTATAATAGGAGGGATTGGGGAGCCAACAGGAAGCTACACCCGCTGACTGACCATGGGGGTAACCAGGACACAGAGCTCAGAAGACAAAGGCAGGTACGGGGGCAGAAATACAAACATGTATTGAAGCAAGGTATACAGTGCTACAGGACTGTTGTAACGGTGCCTATGACATGCAATGTTCGGTTCTCAGTCACTTGGGCTACTATGCGCCCACATAGGGTGTCCCTGTTCACCTCAGAAATCTACCTGAAGGCCCCACTCTGCACATGCTGGTACAGGGGCACAGGGCTAGTTCTCTGTCATGGAGGGGGATTATCCAAGGCAGCCCATGAGTCTCACAAACATGTAGTCACAGGCAGCCAGGACAAGGATGGGGGGGTGTTGGAGGTTGAACTGACTCCGGTTAAGCAGGAGGCACCACCTCATTTTGAACAGGCCAAAGGTCCTCTCCACTACACACCTTGCAGAGGCTAGGCACTCATTGAAGAGCACCTGGTTGGGGGTGCGGGTAACGGGATAGGTCCTCATTACCCACGGGGTAAGGGGTAGGCGGGATCTCCGATTATAACCGGAGCCATCGACACTCTCTTGATAACCGTGAACATATTTGGGGCTATCTACCCATCGAACATCCTGGCATAGAAAGGGGAGGAACTCAGGATCCGAGCATTGTGGCTCCTACCCAAGAGGCCCATGTACACGTCTATGAAGAGACAACGGTGGTCCATGACTGCCTGAAGGTTCGCAGAGAACTGGCACTTCCTGTTGAGCTAGTTTATCTTGCTGTGGGAAGGGTGGAAGATCGGGATATGCATGCTGTCTATTGTGACTATGCAATGGGAGAAAAAACCCATCGCCTTGTAGCCATGGATCACCACCTCTGGATCCTGTAGCTGGATGACCCGCTCAAGGAGCAGCTCCACAAGGAGGTCACAGACATCATGCAGGTCACAGACATCATTGCTCCTGTTAACGGTTGAGGCCCCCACACCAAACTGCTCCGTTAATGCCCCTGCAGGAGTTGGTGTGGCTGGGTGCCACACCACTATCGCCATCCACATCCCAGGAGAAATACGGTTGCACATGCCTCCTGAGCTTGGGGGCATAGATGTCTGCAACCCAGCTCAGCAGGGAGTGGGTCATCCAGAAGTGGGATGTCCATTCCTCATTGGTCCATGTGGCCAGTATGATCTCCCACCAGTCATTGTTCCATGTCCGCGTTCAACTCAGCTTCCACATAGGTAGGGTCACCCGACGGCTATAGATTTTCAGGGGCATCCTGGAGAGGACAAGGCAGACATGCTGCGATGCTGCTGTCCCCACTATCACTAGGCAGCTGGCCTGCACCCTCCTCACCCATCGCACCGTTGCCACTCAGTGCAGGTTGGGTGCATGTCTGCGGCAGGGCCCATGGGTATCCATCAGCAGGCTGGAAGCAGCAGGGTGACCCACTGCTCATATGCCTGCTCCAGGAGGTTGAAGCATTCTGCCAGGATGGCGAGGAGGGCAGCATGCACCTGTGGGATGCCTACAACAGGCATCGTGCTCCCACCACTGTGCCCACTCCCCGTGCACCAACCACTGCACCCTGTGACCACTCATCAGGCCCCAACCAGCCAACACACCCTGTGAACAGGAACCCTGAAACAATAACCTCACCAGGTGATCGCACTCCTCTCACACACCCTCTCACTCCCAGATGGCACACCATACTATCACCACCACTTCCCCCCACACCCCACAGTGTTACATGCTCACACAGCTTGATCACCCTGTGTAGACATCTTTGGGGCCCCTCCCCCCATCCTTTCTCCCCTTTTTAATCTTGTGAGTTTCTCTCACCCTTCTTGCCAGTTAAATCAAATTTCAAACTGTTTTTATTATTATTATTATTATTATTATTATTATTAAAAAACATTTATATAGCACCAGCAGTGTACCTGGCACTTTACAAAGTAATAAAAAATACATGGTCCCTGCCCCTAGGGCTTACAATCTGAGAGACAGGAGCTGGGGGAGAGACTTAGGAAGGGGAACAGAGGGAGAGACAAGGGGTCTAACATTCATGAAGATGCGAGGTCTCAAGTGCACGTACTTGGCTTGGTTACGATGAGAATGACAGCAGGCAGGTCCATGTTGCAAGGATAAGGGTAAACCGATCGTAGGTATAGGAATAGTGGCTCAGCAGGATAAAGAGTCAGACAGAGCAGAGCGAAAGAGGTGAGTTTTAAGGAGAGATTTGAAGGTATGAAGGGAGGGGGCAAGGCGGATGTGGACAGGGAGGGAGTTCCAGGCATGGGGGGCAGCAAGTGAGAAGGGACGAAGGCGCTTAGGGGAGCAGGGAAGGCATGGAAGGGTGAGAGAAGGGACAGAGGAGGAGCGAAGTGCACGGGCTGGAGTATGGAGGGCGATAAGTGCAGAGAGGTAGCGGGGAGCAAGGTTGTGAAGAGCTTTATAAGTGAAGATGAAGAGCTTTATAGGTGAAGTTTTTATGTATATATAAATATGCAAAAACGTTTAACAAACTTACTGTTCCATTGGTCTCAGCTGATGAGCCCCAATGATCTCTTCTGTGCAAACTTGAGTTAGTTCCTCAAGCATAAGAACATAGGATGTGCCATACTTAGTCAGACCAATGATCCATCAAGCCCAGTATCCTGTTCTCCGACAGTGGCTAATCTCGATCACATGCGAGAAGAACCAACAATCACAATGGCCAACCATTCCCCGTTGTTCACTCCCAGCTTCCGACATCCGAGTACTCTTGTTGAGATTCAGCTTCATTTTCATTTCTTCCCTTGTCTAGCTGCTCATCATGACTTTTCTTTCCTTTCCCCCTCTTCTTTCTTCTTCAGATATAGTAGAACTTCAAAGGGTGCAGAGAAGAGCAATAAAAACAATCAAGGGTTTGGAACAGCTTCCATACGAAGACAGGATTTATAGGTTAGGACTCTTCAGTTTGGAGAAGAGAAGACAGAGGGGATATGACAGAGGTCTATAAAATCTCAAGGGGAGTGGAACAAGTAGATAGGGAATGTTTATTTACCCTCTCACTTAGCACTAAAGCTAGGGGACACTCCATGAAACTAACTGGTGGCAGATTTAAAACAAATAAAAGAAAGTATTTTTTTCACTCAACGCAGTTAAATTATGGAATTTGTTGCCAGAGGAGGTTGTCAGGACCAGTAGTATAGCTGGTTTTAAAAAAGGATTGGATAAATTCTTGGAGAATAGGTCCATTAATAGCTATTAATGGTCAAGTAGATTATTTAGTCAAGTAGATTATGAAATTGGGATTTACTGTCAGGAGCAGGGAGGGAACAGCAGGGAATGGATTGCCCACTGTGACTGCTGGTACTTGTCCCATGCGACCAGGATTGGCCACTGTCGGAGACAGGATGTTGGGCTTGATGGACCATTGGTCTGACTCAGTATGGCATTTCTTAAGTTCTTATGTTCTTAGTGTTTCTTAATTTCTCAATGTTGTTGCAAATATGTGCTTTGAGATTCTTCCTGCAGTGTCTCCCTTTATGTCTGAATTTTGGCACTTGAGTCAGCAGCACATTCTTTCCTCCTTCCAGGTCTCTTATAATATAATGCTGGTTTTGGAAACTGAAGGAAAGTTTAAATGGAAATCCCCACCTGTACCAAAACGAATCTCTGCTTTTCTGAGTGCTGCTGTGATTTCTCTCAACTCCTTTCTCTTCTTCAGAGTTAGTGAGGAGAGATCCTGGAAGAACTGCAGCTTGTGGCCCATCAATATGAGGTTTGGGCTCTCTCTTTTTTAATGACTAGTTCCTTCTGTTGAAGGTGATGGAGTTTCACAATCGGGTCCCTGGGCCTATCCTGAGACACAGGGTATAATGCTCTCTGCGCTTTGTCCACTTTCATTTCATCCCCAGGTTCCAGATCTAGCAATTCTGTTATTAAAGTTTCTCCACACCGGATGGAGTTGCTCCATTCAGCGTTCTCATGCAAACCTCTGATTCATATGTTGTTTCTTCTCTCTTTGTTCTCAGTGTCATCCACCTTTAATTCCAGATTTCTGTCCCCCTGATTCAAGGAAGCCACATGTTCCTGCAAAGATTTTTCATTGTCATGTGCTTCTCCAAGGGCAGTTTCAAAGAAAGTCACTTGATTCACCAAGTCTGCAACTTTTTTCCATAACTTCTTGCATCTTCATTGTCAGATCCTCTTTTGAGGTCCAGATTGCAGAGGTTAAATCATAGGCCAATTTCTTGAAGTCTTTTTTGGCAACCAAAGACTTTCTGCAGCCTTGTTCTTTGGAAGTGTTCTGGCTGTCATTTCTTTGATTGGGCTCTGTGAGGTCTCCCACAGCAATGAGCTTGTAACACCCTTCTTAGCGAAAAGTTCATTTAAATTCTTGGATAGAGCTCATCTCGTGCTTCTGAACGCACTGATTTTTTGGGGGGTGGGGTGTACAGTAGGTTTAGAGGATCAATGGTGGTGGATTTCTTTCCATTTCCTCAGAGCCCAGCCGTGCAGTTTCAGCCTCCTGCTGGCCACCCTCACCCAAAGATTTTAAAGCCCTTTACAGAAAGAATGTTTTAAGAGTCTTAAATTTCATCTAAAAGACATTTTCTCCAACTGGCAGCTAAAACAAATCAACAAGACCCTTGTGTCCACTTCCTAAAGTGTCCCTGCAATTGCAGTGTACTATTAACCACTGCTCGACCTATTTTCCATTGCTAGCGGATGCTCTTCAAAGAGAATAACTTTAAATTGGATTAATAAAAATCAGCAAAATCAGACAGTGTTATGCTGCCTAAGAAATAAGTAACATTAAATTTTGATAAGTTTGGTTTGAGGTATATTGTAATGGAGCTGTGTGTCTATATGTATGGTGTATATTCTATTTGCATATATAATATCATATTCAAATCTATTGGTAGGTCACAAAAATAATTCACAATGTGCTTGCAATAGTCTTAACCAAAATAAGGCCGATCTATTCACTTCCCCCCATAAACAAAGCATAGGGTGTTAAAAGACATTGCCCCACATTTGCCTGGAGCCACCTGAAGTATGGACACCAGATGTTTGACCCAGGACTGATTTGACCAACAGATTGGTTTCGTGACAGGGTCAATTGGCCCCGTCACGTCTGAAAATACCCAACGTTAGGCAGTTTCTGGTTACACAATTTCATTTATGCCATGACTTCTCCATTCTCAGTTTACATTGCCTAAATGAAGTGAGTTTTCAGTTCTCATCTTACATTACATACATGCTACCTTAACATTTTCCTTTACATATTTGGTCTACCTGTATCCCCTGATCTCCTCATGACAGGCTGTCTTCCCCTGTTTGCCCAGTGACAGACGTAGCCTGTCCCGGTGCACACCATGAAAGCTGGGTTCAGGCTCTATTCTTCTTATGGTCCTGTGGCCTTTTGCTTGCTTTTTTAGCTGTGACTTAGTTTGCTATATCTTAAAAATAATGAGTTTCGGATTCATTTTCCTGTCCATGTGTTTCAGCATACTGTTGCAAAAACCCAGTGGCAAATTTAGATTTTCAAAAGCATGATGGTGGGTTTTACACACAGAACAGCTACTATTCTTATTTTTTGATGAACATTTCTCAGTGTGGGGCCACTATATAATTAATATAAATTACTCATAGTTATTGCTGGAACTGACACAAATCAGTGGCTGTATAAGAGAATTTCAAGCTTGCAATTAGCCCTAGTTATACTGACTGTATTTATGCTCATAATGAGTGTCAAGGAAAATTGATAGAGGACTAACAGCAGGGAGGGAGAGAAAGCAAGAGCTGGAAATAAAGAGGAAAATAAACGCACAGAGAAAGGAAAAGGTCAGAGAAATTAAAATGGAACAAAGGCGGGGAGGGGGGAAAATAATAGTAATTGGAGAAATGAGGAAGAAGGAAAGGGGAGTTTGTCATTTTAAAAAACCATACAAGCAAAAAAGTAATTCTCTTGAGGCAGACCTTCATAAACAGGAAGATATACCTTTAGTTTTAAAACAAACACACAAATATGCAGCCGTTACATACAGAATAATCTGATAACCTAATCTGTACCCATTGACTTTGATGACTGTAAGATCAGGCCTTTTTGATAGAGAATTTCTTTGCAGCAGATGTCTAATGATTGGGATAAAGCAGTTTGATAACAGGCTTGGATAGCAAATAGCTATTTCACCTTGGCTCCATTTTTTATACTTGAAAACATGAAGCTAGATCAAACAAGATTCCAGTTATTGCTAATAAGTTTCCTGAGGAGAAGCCTGTTGGCTAAGTGAATCTTTGATTTTACATCTTTGCTTTGCAAAGGCACCTACTTCTATAGATTGAAGAGGAGGACTGCCATTTGTAATAGAATTTTGTACTGAGCCAGCCCTTCAAAAGACTCAGTAAAAAAGTCTCTTCAGTAGACTATACCACAGTGAATTTCTGCTATAAAAATTCATCCTATTTCATCTCACAGACAAAGGTTCCAAGGTTATGTGAGCTTCCTGGAGATGTTTCTCTTAAAAACTTTACATGGGTGTAAATAAACGAGATGGGGCCCCACACTGCCCCCCCCTTTTTTTTTCTCTGAGTTACCTGCTCTTGTACAGGGCACCTGCCAGATGTTTGCCCCAGGTTTGCCCATGAAGCCAAGGGAGCTCAGGAGACAGAAGAACAGACAAATACAAATGATTCCAAAATAGCTGACAGAGTAAGTTATAATGAGCAGACTAAGAATAATAATAAAAAGAATACATTTAAGTTTCTATATGCAAATGCTCACAGTCTAAAAAGTAAGATGGGAGGATTAGAGTGTTTGGCACTAAATGAAGATTTAGAGCACGTTCACACATACATTAAATCAGTGCTTTTTTCTTTCCCCTGCATATTAGAATGATGTGGGAAAGACTCCATGCGCTTGTTTAGCAGTTCTTCCGCTTGTTTTTCCAGCGCATTGAGGGGCAGCCAAAAGCTACCTTTACAAGCGCACATTTGAAATGACGCGCATAAATCCTCTTGTCGGAATGTCAGTGCTTCCCGCTTTCCGGCTCTTGGCTCTGCTCCTCTCCTCTCTCCGGGACCCGAGAGAGGGGAAGTGGGGTGCTGTGTAACTGACATGACACTGACTAGCCTGTGAGTCAGATTAGTCAGTGTCATGTCAGTGTGACTAGTGCATGGGTTTACTTAAGCACATGGCCCCAGTGCTTGAAGTTCCCCATCCCTGGTTTACAGGTTCTGATGCTCTGATCCGAAGCCCATTAATGCCAATGGAAATCTCTCAATTGATTAAATGATTCAGATATTTTGATTTGTTCTATGGCTTGGTGGTTTTACAGCCCCAACAACCCATATTCACTTAGACTGTTTATTTAAAGTAAGATTTTAGACCAACGTATTTAGGCACTTGGTGGTGTCATTTTTTAAATTGAATATTCATTTGTGGTGGTTGCATTTTTAACTTGGAAACTCATATTTTGACTAGGCAGCAGCACCTCTTACCCACGTCCTGCCTCCAGCCAGTGTCTTGGCTGTCTTTAGCCCTCACTCCCTATCTATGCTAAGGATGATGATGAGCATCATCCACTTGGGAATAAACATGAAAGTTCTGCTGACCTCCTCAAGGTCACTGGGCAAAAGTCAAATATTGTTCTTTTGTGCTCTGCTACTTCTTGCTGGGGATAAGACCTTTAATATCTGGAGCGCCCCAGTCTCAAAGGTTTAGGGTCCTTCTCATATGATCTGGTAGGTCCATGTTCATGTAAACTAGAAGAAAGAAAACCTATAGGGTTTTATACAGCTCTTGCTGCCAAGACCAGTTAATTTATACAGCCTAAACCCCAAAGAATTTCACCAATGCATGCCCATTAAAGTGGACATGAAGGGCTTTGATTACCAGATTACATTGATTACCATTGCTTGAAATGGTATATGAAATCTTTGAATCCTGATCTCCATTTCAAAATACTTTATAATCAAAATCACACAAGATCACACAAGGTGTTGCTAAAGCTTTTCTGGTATGCCGTACATACTGTGAATTCCAAGCAAAGTTACACTGCTTTTACACGACGTGCTGAAAAGTGCCTCCTGAGCCGTGCATTGAGAGAAAAGCCTCGCGGGGAGCGTAAAAACACTCCCTGAGAGGTTTTTCTCTCAACGTGGGGCTCAGGAGGTGCTTTTCAGTGCCTCGTTTAAAAGCGGTGTTAGTGTCCTTAAACTGGGAGCAAGGAAGCTTATTACATGCATTTTAATGCCTTGTTGGAAGTAATGAACTCAAAGAAGTCACAATTAAAGCCTTTTTGTTGTTGATCGACATTGTCCTTTTGTGCTTGAGAAGGATGCAACAGAATAAGAATGACATTTTTTTTCTAAACGAATGTACAGATCAAGGAATAATTAAATTATGTTCAAAGAGCAGGTGGATGATATTATTTATTTATTTATTATTATTAAACATTTATAAAGCGCCAGTTGCAAAACCTGGCGCTGTACAGAACATACAGTCAGACGCGGTCCCTGCCTGTGGCTTACAATCTAAAAGACAAGGAGTTTGGATGTCACAGGGCAGGGAAGAATTGAGCCATGATTGTGTCATTTAATAAATTTCTCACTTGGGCAAGTCTCAATAATAGAAACTGAAGAGATGATTGTCATTTCTATAGCACTTTCAGTGTTCAAAGTGCTTTACAGTCTCTGTCTAGTTCACTTTCCCAGGTCATTATTATTCCCGTTTTACAGATGGGATATTGAGGTTGAGAGAGAGTGAATCAGGGCCACTCAGTGAGTTCATGGTTAAAATGGAATTTGAACCTTGGTTTTCCAGGCTCAAGTCCAACAGCTGTGCTGCCTGTTTGTATTATGCAAATAATATCAAAAACGTTATCTAGCATAATCATTCAGATGTGGTTATAATTCTTCTGGCTAGCATGGTATGAAGTTGAAGTAACACACTGGGTGTAAACACACGAGATGCCTGCTGTGCTTTGGGCAGCCTTACCCAACTCCAGTCAGCCTTACCACATGATGGAGTGCATTGTGTGGCTGGTGGCCTCAAGATGTTCCCCTCACTACATGGTGTGGCAAGCATCTGGCTGTAAGTGTTATGCGCTGTGTCCTCAGAAAAAGGCCAAAGATGCAGTGCATAGCAGCCTTACCCAAAATGGGATAAGGCTGCCCAAGACATAGCAGCTCAGTTGCGCAGTCGCCATCTACCCCGTTGTGCTCTGAAGTCTGCTGCAGGGCTTTGAGCAGTGTCTGCTCACTCCAGTCCTGTGCGACCATGTCACGGGTGGGATAGTGTTTGTGCTGGGGGAGGGAGGCAGGGCAGAGCCAGGCACCCGCTTGTGTGACTGGTGCCTCAGACTTGGCGAGAAGTCCGACAATGGCCCACCGTGCTTCCCTGTGGGTGGGTGGGGTAACAACCGTTTGCCTTGTTCCCTATGTTGCCCCTCAGTTTGGTGGCTGTGCTAGCCTGCCACGGGGCTGCATGGGGATCAGGCCCTCCACAACTCATGGGGCTTTACCCTTTGGAAAACTGGCAGGGCGTGGGAGGATATCACAAACAAATTCAATGACTTTTTAAAAGTCTGTGGAGGAGACCATTTGGGGGAGAGAAAGAGCCACTGGATATATGTTTGCAAGCATCCAGATCCACATGTGGAGGGGCTACAGCTGCAATCCATAAGGCTAAAAAATGGCAGTTATGTTACAGTCCAGTCCAGCAGCATTTTCACATGGTAAAGGGATGTCTCAGTTTCTTTCTGTTAGCAAAGAAGTCCATGCCTCAAGCCTGATCACTCTGGCTTTGTACAGGAAGGAAGGAACACACCCCATAATGTAGAGTTACTACCCTTCAGAGCACTCAGAAAGTACATTACTTTAAAGTAAAATATTCTAGGCTTAGATAATCAAAGGACACAGCATCCCCATGATTATTTCACAAGCTGAATATGCAATTAGAATTGCTTTTCAAATGGATAGCCTACAGGTGGAGACTGAGAATAAATTTGGACTTTTCCTTGGTACTGACACAATGACAATTAATTCAAATGCAACGACTTCTTCAAAATAAAAATGTATTCATTGTTTTGTTCATTTCTTTGGACTTCAGGCCTGTAAGCTTAACCTGGCTTTTTATTCACAGCATACACTTCATTGCACTGCTCAAAGGGGAAAATGCCCTCCATTCTGTTCTGGCAGATTGTCTTAGAGTTAAAGGCAATAACCTTCACCTCAGTTCCCAGTCACTATTTTACTATTCCAGGCCAGTCCAAATTTTGTCCTTGTGTTCTGTGCGTAGTTATCTATGGGTATTTTCAGACGTGACGAGATCACAGTGAACCACAGTGAATACCCACCTGTGGTCACTGTGTCCTGCACGTCTGTTCGGCGGCCGCCAGATGTTCGCCACACTGAATACCCACATGGGGTCAATTTCAACCACGCTTCCTGGGCTCCTGGCGCAAG
>QEPC01014827.1:93311-105461 GCA_003113815.1 Sphenodon punctatus
CACTGTCACATTTGTTAACACCCTCTGATAACTTGAGCTAGGGATTCAAGAGCTAAATTAAACCACAGAGGACAAAGAGGATAACCTGTCTATTGACTCTCTGTAGTAGTAAGTCTTCTTGAAGTTATTGTTAATTAGGTTCTTCATAAATTGCTGAGAGCACATAATAGTTTCCTTTAATTTCAATTTTACTTAATGAGTTGTTTTCACATGGACAGCTTCCCCCCTGGGCGGGCTGTCCATTTAAAGGTGGTCCATCAGATGTGCAGGCAGAGCAGAAGTGGGGCAGGATGTCCCTGCTATGGGTCTGCCCCATCGGAATATGTAGGCGCACCACCAGAACATACAAGAACACCTCCAGCAGAGTGGACAGATCAACCCAGGAGCACTGGCCAGAGGCAGGGCTCCCATCTGTCTGCTCAGCAGACAGCCACTTCAGCCAGTGTGGGGTAGGGGCAAAGTGAGGGTGGACTGTGGGCAGCCACCAGGGTCAATTTAAAATAGACCCAGGTGTGGCTGCAAGTGGGCAGATGCAGGAGTGCACCCCCAGACTTGTTCCGGGTTTGAGCACCCTTGTGTCCATGTAAAAACACCCAATGTCACAAATAAAAAAGGGTGCTAAATCCTTTCAAAGGCCTTTTTTGCATTTAGTGATACAATCCACTTTTGTTCTTTAGTGCATTTTGATTGGTATATTATATTTATGGTTCTTCTGATATTATCTAAACTGAATCTCCCAGGTTAAACTCCACTCAGTCAGGATGCCAATAAGCCAATTGGGGTGTTTAAAAACAGCACGATAACCATGGTGGGAGTCGTGAGTCTGCATGTTCCATGGGTGCCGTACCTAACAAACAGTACTAAGGTACAGGTGGGAGTCAGGCAGGACCTGTAACAGGTAGGAGCAGCAGGCAGGCTTCTTGAGTTAATCAAACTGAAGCAGCAAGTGACGTGCACTACTATGGACCCTGCCCTGCCCAAGTTAAAGTTTTTAAGAGGATTTAAAAATCTACAGTTAGAAGAGATTTTGGCCTCTACTTCCCACATTCTTCTTCACTTCTACCTCTTTATGACAAAGGGCTATTTCAGCAACGTCAAAGGTTTTGGATTCCAATACGAGATTATAAATCTTGCACAAAATGAGGACAATCTTTTCAAATATAATTTGTAAAATTTGCCTGGATAGCCATCTGCACCAGAGGCCTTGTCAGGAAGGGATTTAATCGTTTGCAAAATTTCCTTTATTAAATTTATTTATTAAATTCAGACCTTTGGTTACTGTTTAATGAGGGGAGGTTAATTTTCTCAATGGATTTTCTAATTCCTAACATGTTTGGGAATCGGGGCAGTATATAAGTTTTTATAAATAGTCAGAAGTTCTGATTTTATTTCCCCCCCTCCCCTGCATCACAGTAGTGCCACTGCTTGTTGCAGATCCTGATCCTAGTTGTTATTATTATTTGTGTGTGTTTTAAGAAGCCTGGCCAGTGCTTTATCAACTTTATTACGCTAGGTAGGAATTTAGTCGGGCTGGCGAAGGCAGGTGAGGCAGGGCCAGGCACATGCTCACATGTCTGGTGCATCAGCCCACTCTGGCCATGGCGGGAAATCCGACAGAGGCCCAGTTGTCCCATGGGGGGACACCTTCTGACTGCCCAGCTCCCTGCACTGGCCCCACAGTTAGGGTTGAAACGGCAAGCCGCTACGGTAGCCATTTCTGATGGAAAAACCTCTTCTGCAATGAGCAGCATGGTGCGATAGAAATATTCATTCCTCTACTTTTGCTTGCAGTCTTCCACAATTTCCACTGGCACTTTCCGACATGTGGTCACGGTGCGAAAGTAGTGGAACAATGTTTCTTCTGACACTTTCCGAGATTACTCCAACTCTTTCCGAGATTATTCCAATAATTTCGATGTCGCAAAGCAAAAGGCACGGAATTAGTGAAATACCGGCAGAAAAGCTGTGAAAAGTCACGGGGAATTCTGAAATGGCAGAATGAAATATCGGCGTGGAAAAAGGAGTTGCTGATTCAGCCCTACTCACAGTGTGTTGACTGCGCTTGTCCGCCACAGGACCACGCAGGGATTGACCGCTACAGCTGGGGTGGCTGAACTCATAGTCTGATAAGTAAGCAGGAACAATGTGGGATGGATGGAGTTAGCATTATCTGGGTTCACAGTTGGGTGAAAAGTTGCACTCAAGTAATAATTAATTGAACAGTATCAAACTGGGAGAAAGTAATAGAATCATGGAGTTGGATGGGACTGTAACAGGGCGGCACCTCTGCGCCTGTAGGAGTCCTGCTACTGGTGATGTCAAGCAGCTATACTAACAGGCATCAACCTGGGGCATGCTCAGTTGGGCTCAGGGAGACTTTCTGAGTCTAAGTCCCCTGACATGCTCAGTTGGTGCTAATCAGACTGAGCATGTTCAAGTGCTATAAACGGCCTGAGCTCAGTCTGGGTAGGGTGGCCGTAGGAGCTCTTACTGTGGACTCCCTACTCCTGAGGAGAAACCCCGCCTGAAGCCCAGGGATCTGTCAGAAGAGGAACAGCTCCAACCCAGAGGAACTATATCAAGCCTGCTTAAACCAGATGGGACCTACACAGCTTGGGCCACACCCTGAAGGAACAAAACTGTATTGACCCAGAGGGGTGTCTGAGAGGGCTTTTTGACACAAGCACATGAACTGTGTGCACATATGGTGGCATAGGCCTTGATTGTGAGGGGCGGTAGGAGTCCAAGGGTGGGGTCCCTACAGGGGAGCCCCACAGAGTGCGCCCCCCCTACTTGGGGGAATACAGCCAGACTGAGGGCTGAATAGGCATGGCAGCAGGGTTGCTAATTCCCCTAGAGATGCCCCAGTGCCTGTGTGGCCCCTGCTACAGGGACCTCGAGCTCAATTTAGTCCAACTCCCTGTTTATATGCAGGATGACTACAGCTACAATGTTCGTGACAGATGTCTCTCAAGACTGTTTTTGAAAAACTCTAGTGATAGAGAACCTACAACCTCTCTAGGCAAATTGCTCCATTGCTGCATAGCTCTTATTGTTGGGAAGTTTTTAAAAAGATTTCAACTGAACCTACTGTCCTGTAACTGAAACCCAATATTTCTAGTCCTGACCACTGTAGAACTAAAGAACAGCTACTTACGGTCTTCTTTGTGGCAGCCCTCTTTAGATATTTGAGTACTTCCCTAAATCATCTCGCCCCTTAATCTTCACTTAAGCCTTTCACTAGGCTAAACATACCTAGTTCCTGCAACCTTTCTTCATAATATTTGTCTTCCAAACCCTTTATCATCAATGGTTAAAGCCACATGAGGCAGGGCGGTCCTGAACCCCTACCAGCCCCGGGAGAGAGAATGCAGTTGTCAAATTTTGGACCAGCAGAAAGAGCAGTCCAGACGCTCTGCCCCACTGCAGGGCAACTGAGCAGGCTGCTGTTGTAAGTTCTTGCCATGCTCCAGGTCAGCCTGGGGAGCTGTCCACATACTCAGGTGCCTGCCCCTGCCCCTCGCATCATCTCCTGGCCCACCCATGACCAATACATAAACACACAGAAATGGTGAGCTGAGCCTGCCATTTTATGGTGTTAGTGGACCCCACTGCAGGGCAGGGCTGCATTGGCCCAGTCACATGGGAGGTGGACAGTTATCCCACATTGTGCAACCTTCTCTGGTGGACACATCACGTAACAGCTGGTTGCCCACCCTGGGCAAACTTCTGGTAATCAACTATATGATCTACTGCATCACAGTGTATGGTTGCACAATGTGGGGTAATGCTTAAGGATGTGCGAATGAAATTCAGACACCTGAACCAAACATGGAAACCCCTGAACAGTTTGGGCACGTTCGGGTGGGGAAAACCTAGCTGGCAGGCCTGGGGGGCAGGGGTGGGCAGCTGAGGAGCAGACTTCCTGGCCCCAGGGGTGGAGACAGGCTTGGACTAGCAGCAGACCTGCCCAATCACCATCCCTCTTTTCCTCAGACGACTGACTTGGCAGCCTGCGATTGGCCACGGGCTAGGCTGCACAGAGCCAATGGGGCTTGTGGTAAGGCGGGCACAGCAAGTAACAAAAGTCTCTGCTGCAGCTGGAGGAGCAGGTGCAAGTGTTTCAGGGTCGGATGTTCATCATGGGCCACCAATATTCCCCATTATTCATGTGATCCCCAGCAGTCCAGGGCTGGTGGATCCCACCCCNACTCTCCCTCTCCCAGCAGTTTGTGTTCCTCCCAGTCTATTGCCATCCTCCTACTATTTCACCTATTTCCACACATTTACTTAGATTAGATTAGATAGATTTAGGTGTTATACCCTGCCTCAGCCTGCCTTCTGCTCATGCCAAAGTGCCTGTTTGCCCACGCTGAGGGCAAAGCTCGAACCCTGCCTCAGCCTGCCTTCCAATGCTCATGCCAAAGTGCTTATCTGTCTGCCCTGTGGGCAAAGCTTGAACCCTGCCTCAGCCTGCCTTCCTAGCCTGTGTGGCACTAGGGTTGTGGTTTGACATCTCCACCTGCCAGTGTCCTCCACTGCCACACAGGGCACTGGAAGGCCTGCAGTCCAGGAGGCTGCAACTGTCTCTGCTGCAGCTGGAGGAGCAGGTGCAAGTGTTTCAGGGTCGGATGTTCATCATGGGCCACCAATGTTCCCCATTATTCATGTGATCCCCAGCAGTCCAGGGCTGGTGGATCCCACCCCGGTTGCTAGAGGCAGGGCCCGATCTCTGGGCAATGACAGCAGGGAGAGGAGCAGCAGGAGCAGCAGAAGCTATAGGGGGCACAGGGAGAGTGGCAGCAGCATGGGCAGTTGATCAGCCTCAGGGTCCCAGTACTCCCCTTTGGGGGACATATCTCAGATTAGGGACAGCGAGGCAGATACTAGTCCTGTGGAGATGTCTGGTGCTGAGGCGATGGCTGTCCCTCTGAGAGCTGTGTTGCCACCATATTCTGCCCCTCCCTTCAGCGCTGTCAGTGTTGCATCACTTGGTGCAGGCCAGAAGAGCTTGTTGAGATCTGGCGAGTAGGATGCAAGCCTGCAATGCCCAGCGAAGTAGGGGTGCCAGCCACCAAGCCCTACCCAGGCCTCTACTGCTGCTCCACCAATGCCAGCCATCCTTCAATGCCTCGCCAAAGATGGGTGCCAGCTGCAGTTACTATGTCCTGTGTCCAATGTCCTCTGCTGCTGCTTCTGCTGTATCATGGGTACTGTGGCCCGGCAATCTAATTTCTGCTGATGCTGAGGCTGCCACTGCTGTGCCATGGGTAATGTGCCCCAGCAATCGAATGTCTGCTGCTCCTACCTCTGTTGATGCTGCCTCTACTGTGCCACGGGCTCTGTGCCCTGGAAATCCAATGTCGTCATCTGCTGCTGCTGCTACTGCACATCAGCCATTTGCTCCTTGCTCTTGTTGATGGGCATAGCTCGGATAAGTGTGCCAGAGGGCGGGGGCTGGGTGTCCACGAGATTCACCACTGGGCAAGGCTTGCCCAATTTGCAGTAGGGCTTCTTGAGATCAGTCGAGTACGATGCCAGCCTGCAATGCTTGGCCAAGTAGAGGTGCCATACTGGCCATACCGCATAACACATCAGTGGCAGGTGCCATACCACAGAGTACCCACTCATGGCCATGCACAGAGTGCTTGCCAAAAATCCAGGCAGCCTGAAATGCCCGGCCAAGTAGGGGTGCCAGCCACCAAGTCCTGGCCGGGCCTCTGCTGCTGCTCCGCCGATGCCTGTCAGCTTGCAATGCCTGCCCAAGTAGGGGTGCCAGGCCAGCTACCAAGCCCCAAGACTTCCTGGCCTCTGTTGCTAGGTGTCAGATGGCCAGCCATGCCACTATGGGCACCCCCAGGCACCAAGCGCTGAGCCTGCCTGCCCAGGCAACCCGGGTTGCCAAGCCCCAAGCCTTCCCGGTCTCTGCTGCTGCTTCTGCTGCTGCTGTGTCTCAGATGGTCTGCCATGTCCCCACGTGCACCACTGGAGTGCCCCAAGCCTCCAGGCAGCCAAATTTTCTGAACGTTCGGGGGGTCCGAACTCCACGGGACCGAACCCATGAAACCGAAATAAGTTTTTGGGCTGAACGGCCAAACATCTGAACTCCGTTCTATTCGCACAGCCCTAGTAATGCTGCCCAAAGTGTGATAACATCTTGTGTGGCCTCACCCTTTTGTTTCTCTCCTCTATATTAAGTGCTGTCCCGCCGAGGTCTGTCCTGGTTCCCGACTTCTTCAACATTTTCATTGGTGATTTAGAGGAGGAAGCAGAGAACATACTAAGCAAATTTGCAGAGGACACAAAACTGATGACATCACTCAATGTCTGCATCTTAGTTTTCTGTAAGAGCCAAATCTACTCTAATCTTCCTTCCTGGGATCTCTGCTGTTTCTTTCACTTTGCAGTGGACTCTTGGGAGTGGAAGCTTCAGGATATTTCTTTAAGAAGATTTTCTTTACGAACGTCAGCTACGCAGGATACCTTTCAGAAGCTTTTATGCCCAACTTAATCAAATTTTCCATGAGGGAATAACATCCCTGCGTTTCTCCTTCTAAGTGTTCCTACTAGGGCTAAAATGAGATCTCGCCAGTTGAGAAGATCAGTGGTGCTCTCAATGAAATTTGAGAGCACCAGTTGAGAATGGTGCTCTCAATGAAATTTTCCTGATCGAGAACAAGCTGAGAATTAGCTGTTCTTGCTGCTGTTTTCACAAGATTCTTAAATAATTAAAAAAAATCTGAGCATGCACAAAATGATCATCAGGGCACTTCTGTGCAGGTGTGGCCCTTTTCCAAGATGGAATGGGCCACGCTGGTTCCATTTTGGAAAAGGGCAACCAGTTTTGCACATGTGCAGACCAACTGCCCTTTCCCAAAATGACACCAACATGGCCCACACCATCTTGGAAATGGGCTGCACGTGTGCAGGGTGGCCAAGGGGCCATTTTGTGCAATGCGCAGAGCATTTAATTTTTTTAAAAAAACCTCAAGAGATTCTCAAAACGTCAACGAGATCCTCTTAACGTTTCGTCAACAATTCTCAATTCTTGCAAGGTTTTCCAACACTTTTCAGCCCTAGTTCCAACACTTGGATCTGGGAAGATCATAGAGTTCTTCCCTTCATAGATTATTTTACCTAATTTTCCTGCTTCTCTTAGTATTTATTTTTATTTTTCTTGGAATTTATGACATTTTACTGTAATGGGCCTGGAAGGGGCATTTTCCGCTGACAGTGTTCTCATTCAATTTCTGGAGGGTTCTGAGGTGAATAGTTTTAGCTCTGTCTAAATTAATTGTATATGAGTGTTATAGTATTGTCTTCCTCAGCATCCCCCTCTGAATCCCAATATTTCATTTTTTCAGGAAGAAGTTCTATTTTGTTTTTTATCAGGAAAGTTACTTTTTCTTTTTCTTTTAGTCTGCCAGATCAGAGATTCTGGCCTCATCATTTTGTATTCCAGCCTGTAGGGTCTTACCATTTATCTCATTAACAAATATCTTAACTGACAATACTTCAGCAAAAGTATTATTTTTGAGGAGTTTGTAAGCTTTTAAATTCCTCTTTCATTTCCAACAGCACAGTCTCCTAGCCATCCAGAAAATATGTTTCTGAACCAGTAATTTGTGGGAAGATATGGAGAAACAAGGGTGAAGAAAACCTATTGTCATGTCATCGTCACTAGCCTAGGAAGCAGTTTATATGATGCACGGCTGAATTACTCATTCTTAATAGCATTTTAAGTATTACTTACGGATAGCTTTAAAAAGTGTAAAATGTAGACTGCGGAGATCTTCGGTGCTGGCTTTTAAATCTTCACTTCAGCCTATAAAAAAGCAGAAGTAGTGCTGACCCACAAGTTGTTAAATGATTGTAGAAATAATCACAAAGGTAATGAGTAGAATACAACTGGGCACAGTCTCTGTACATGTGAACAAAGTCAGGCTGCTTGTCCACGTCACGATTCTCCCTCTGGCAAATCTCCCGGCTGGGAATCTTACATTTAACTCTGCACATGGGCAGTGGGTTAAAAGTGTCATCAGATGGGTCCTGCAGCTTTTTTACTTACGAATGACAGGGCTGGATTTTGAACCCTGTCATTCATAAGAAAAAAAGTCACAGGACCTGACTGATTATGCTTTTATCCCTGCACCCATGTGCCGAGTTAAACCTAAGATTCCCAGTCGGAAAATTTGCAGGAGGGAGGATCACTATGCCAGGTAACATGGGCAAGCAACTTCAAGTTACTTCACGAAGGCCTCCAAAGGGTAAAAACTAAGGCTGAAACAAGATCTCGCTTTTCTCAAGAAGCTTGTTGCGAACTGGGCTCTCAATGAGATTTTTGAGATTAGCTGATTCCCAACTCATTCTCATTCTCAATATCGTTCTTGTGAGATTTTTGAAAAAATTAAAGCACACATTGTGCATGCGCAACACGGATGCCGGGACTGTTCGCCCATGTGCTTCCCTTTTCCAAAATGGCATGGGCCACATTGGTGGAAAAGTGCAGTCGGTTCTGTGCATGTGCAGACCAGCTGCCCTTTTCCAAAATGGTGCTGACACAGCCCGTGCCATCTTGGAAGAGGGCAACGCATGCGAAGAATAGCCCCAATGGCCATCTGCACATGTGCAGAGCATTTTTAAATTTTGTTGAGAATCTTGTGAGATAGCAAACCATTTTGATTCTTATTTCAGTCCTAGTAAAAACATGTGATGTACAATCATGGCGAATTGTGAGCAAAAAAAGTCCCAGCACCCACTTTCGCACACCCTCCACAGTACTCCAGGAAGGTGGGGGAGGAGGCCAGGGAAGCTACCCCTAGAAAACATGCTGGCACATGGAGCTACAGGGGGACCTGGCACCACCCAATGAAACCCAGCTGCTGGGAGCAAGGAACACACCCCATGGTGAGCACAGGAAGAAAAGCTGAAAGCAGAAGGGAGACATAATATGAAAGCAACCACATGTGGCCCAAAACAATCAGTACCCCTTGGGTGCTTCCAGTCCAGTCCCATTCACACACCATACACAACACATTTCACAGTTCACCCACAAAGGTGGTCCATAGGGCACAGTTCCAAGAGGGTCATGCCAGCTGGAGGGTAGGCAACGCTGTCCCTCCCACAGATATAACTCACACAGGCATGGGCAGCCCATAGTGCAAAGTTACCAAGTGGGTTGCTGCAGTTGGGAGGTGGGGGGTGAGGAATTTCCTTCCCCACAGAGAGATCACTCACAAAAAAGGCCATAGGGCACAGTTCCAATAGGGTTGTGGCAGCTGGGTCACTCACCTAGGCATCACTTGTACAGGATGGAAGTCACTAGCTCAAAGTTCCAACAGGTATCAAGGTGGGTGGGTGTGGGGAACCCTGCTCCCTCCACATACAACCACCATTGATACATGCCCCTCTGTTAACCCCTCACCTGCATATGCTGAGCCACCATGTAGTGGGGATCAAAAGGATCTCTGCTCCTGGCCAGAGCGAGCTGGACATCTGGTCATGTCTAGACCATGAAAGGGCATGGAGCTCAACTGCAGTCATGCAATCAGGGAGCTCCAGAAACTCTGCAAGGAGGTGCAGCTCTAGCATCCAATCAAGGCACTCGTGCTGGGGCCATGGCTAACCTCTTGCTCGCTGCAGGGTACTGGCAAAGGAAAAGAGCAGCAGAAAGGGGGGCCCGCAGCAAGACACAGGTGAAACCCGGGTAGCTCACAAATCTCCTGCAAACTCGCACTCTCGGTTGCATCCAACAGTACCATCACCCCTGGGATGGGGAGGGGAGTCCAGTGGAACTTAACATCTGGAAGTCCAGCTCGCCTTTCCTATCCCAGCACTCTGCCTAGCAACATGATGAAAATGGGTTGGCCACCAGCCCCTGCACATCTTTCCTCAGTCAAACGTCTGCCAGGGCTAGGGTTCCAATCCCCCCCCCCCCCCCCCCCCCCCACAGTTTCTCCAAATCCCATTTCCTGGGTCCCAGCACACAGGACAGCCCCAGACACTGCAGCACACTCCTTGGTCAAGTACACAGACTGAGCCTGGGAGGGCAGAATGGGTGACAGCGACGGCGTGGACCACTTCATACAAGAGCATACTCTTTGCCAAGTTCACTAGATAATGAAATACCTGAACCCGTCCCAAGAATGCGGGTCATACAGTTCCCATTGATCCATTCACAGACTGCCATCTTGAGCCTATCAGGGATCTGCATACTCACCACTTCCTTACTGGGGAGGAGGCTGCAAAGTTGCAAACCAACCATTCCCAAACCCACCACCCCAGAGAGAGGCCATGACCCCACATTGGGCACAAGCTGCAAAGGAGCAAGAATCCCCAGGTTGGTACAGACAAGCTCCCCGCCCCCCCCCCCCCCCCACATACACACACACTTTGAAAGCATAAACAGATCCTGCTGTGGGGGGACAATCCCATTTGGCTCTCCCCACACTCCCATGCACACCCCCAACACCCCCAAACCTCCAGACCCAACCCCAACCACCCCTCTACACATCCACATACCCCAAACCACCAGACTGGCAACATCCCCCTTCCTACTCTCCCCTCTTGAAATTGAGGCCACTCCATTTTATCGCTGCAGTGACCAGGAAGGTATAACAGAAAACGGTATGCAGCATAAAGCAGTTTTATTCTCTTTTGTAAGAATGTGTTTAACAGAAACATAATACCCTGCCCCCTCACTCCCCCTTTTGGCTCCATCCCCCCGTGCTCTTTTGGGTGCAGGTCCAGCAGAGGGTGTTGTCTCCTCCTCCTCAGCCTAGGGGACCATCTTTTGGCAGCTGGGTGCAGGGCCTTCTCCTGGGTCAGTGGGGTTTCTCTCCCGCCCTCCCCAGGTGGTCTCTCTGTGGCAGTGGTGCAGGTGGATGCCGGTGAACAGGGTGATAAAATGTGTACCACATACATATACCTTGTGTCTACCGCGGGATGGCTGCTATGCTATACTCCCCCCACTACCCTGGGGTGTGCTGCTGACTTGGGTCCAGCCCATCCGTCTTCCTACTGCTCCATCCTTCCCTCTGGGGCACTGTGGTAGTGATGTGGCCTGGGCATTAGGCAGCAGCTTCAGTGGAAACTGGGTCTGCCCAACATGGTAGTCATTTCTGCCAGTTCCTTTTAAGGGTGCCGGGTTGGTCTAGTGGGACTGGGCATTGAGGGGGGCCACTCCATTGACCTCTCTGGTCTTCATTGCCATGGAACTGTGATCCTGGCAGACCTTTACCCATGTCGGGGTTAGGCGGCGTCTAACAGACCTTATAGCCCGGCCCTGCTCGGTTGAGCAGGCATTAGCATGGACAACACCTGAGAAATTTCCCAGAGGATGCAGTCCAGGTTAGTTACCTACCCACCCCAAAGTGGAAGCAGACTAACATCTGGCAGAGGGAGAACAAATGTTCAGGTGAATCCCAGGCCACAGCAAGCCAACATCACATCTGTTTTTACCCTAAGTTCATGAATTTGACACTGTCATTAAATGAGAATTTTGCTATTGTCTTCAATGGGTGGAAGATTGGGCCAGAGTGTCATAATTAGCAGCTAGTGTTTTGTTAAAATTAGAACATTGTGCTGAACAGTGCTTTATTATTAATCTTGTAGGATATAATTCCAAAGCTCTATGTGGGAGATATGTCCACAAACACTATTTCTGTCTGCACCACTTTGAAAAGAACCCATATGTCTGTTTATAACAGCATGTTTCAAACGTGACTTCATAAGTCCACAAATACTGTTAATTTTTGTCTGCGTTGCTTTAAAAATGAAGCCATATGTCTATTAAAGAGGGTTTCAAATGAGTACAAATGTGGGGCTTGAAATACTTTTAATTCAGTTCCAGTAATTACACAGTTTTATTGTCTGTATCAAGCAACAATGTAGATTTCTCCCACAAAGAAAATAAGTTCCTTGAAATTCTGGTCCTTTATATAAAGCCAAAACAGAACAAAAATGTGTGTGTTTGCATGTCTGGTGAGAGAGGGTGGGAGAGAAAGACAGGAACATGGATGCTGTGTTCCACATACTACAGTCAGGGGCGGATTGGCCATTGAATGCACCGGGAGGATTCCCGGTGGGCCGGGGCCGGGCTGGGGGCCGGTCATGCTGTCTTTTTAAAAATTATTCTTAACAAACAAACCC
>QEPC01014828.1:24506-64383 GCA_003113815.1 Sphenodon punctatus
GGTGCTGCGGAAGCTAATCTAACTACGTCGGGGCAGGGATTAAACACCGCTGGATTCGGATTGGTTGGGTTTACACTTTGCTCTGTGCCGGCTGGGAAGGGTCGGATGCAGTTTTGCGCGCTGGGCGATGAGGTGGTCTAGCTCCCGGCACAATTTGGAGCCGCCTCCAACCTTCCCCGCCCCCCATCATTCCCATCCAGGATCGGGCCCCATTCTGAGCCGTCCCCCTTCCATCCACCCCCAGGACCCTCCCCCTTCCTATTCCAACCCATCCCGACCCCGCAGAGCTCAGAAACCCCCGGCACCATGTCCCGCTCGGAAGAGGTGAACCGACTCACCGAGAGTGTCTACCGGGTGAGGAGCGCGCCGATCTCCCCCGCCCCCGTGGTCACTTTCCCCGCGGATCCGCCCTCCCCTCCTCCTCTCCCCCTCCCGGTAACTTCTCTGCCGCTCCTTGGCGGCTCCATCCCTCCATTTTCTCCATCTCCCTTTCCCGTTGACTTTCTCTGCATCCCCCGGGCGGGCGGCTCCTCTCCTTCCAGACCTTCTTTCCCGTTCACCTCGCACCCCCGCTCCTTTCCTTGGCGGCTCCGTCGCTTCCTTTGTTCCAAACCCAGCACTCCGAGAAAAGCCAGGGAGGAAGGGAATGAAAGGGGGGGGGGGATTCAAACAACAGGGGGCCCCCAGTCCCGGCCCCAGAGAAACCCCAGGCCTCCGATTTGCGTTGGAATTAAAGGGGGGGGGGGGTAGATCCATCCCCGGCTCTACAACGTCCTCTTCGTCTTCCCAGCTCGTCTCCACCCAGTCGGCCTCTCTCCGGGTCCAGGAGGGGCTTTGCTTTGTGGAAAGTTTGCAGAGCGAAAAAGTTAGAGCATCGATTCCAATAGGGCCGGGCCAGGCCAGCCAGGGCCGGATCCAGATCCAACCTCTCCCCCCCGCAAAGGGCCGGAATGGGCTCTGATTGGGGGTGGGGGGGCTTGGCCGGATGCCTGGGGGAGCTGATTAGGATTCCAGTCCAAGCTCCTTCTCTCTGGCGGCGGATGGGAGGGGCCGGCCGGGGGAGGGGGGGATGTAACCCTTTACACCCCAGAATAGGCCCCATCCCCGCACATCTTTCAGACAGACGGGGGGGGGCGGTGGGATGCGCCATTCATCTGGAGAGGAAATGCGCAGGATCCTGTCTCTGAAAAACAGCCACATCTCAAGGACAGGAGTTTCCTTAGGAGGCAGGGCAGAACCCAGGTGACCTGTCCCCCAGCCTCCTGCTCCAACCCACTAGCCCCACTTCCCTTCCAGCGAACCCAGGAGTCCTGGCCTCCAACCCCTTGCTCCGGTCCACTAGCCCCATTCCCCTCCCAGAGAACCCAGGAGTCCTGGCCCCCAACCCCTTGCTCCGATCCACTAACCCCACCCCCCTCCAAGAGAACCCAGGAGTCCTGGCCCCCAACCCTTTGCTCCAACCCACTAGCCCCACTTCCCTCCCAGAGAACCCAGGAGTCCTGGCTCCTATCCCCCCTCCAGAGGGTCTCTTTCTTTCAGACCCAGCACGGTGGATGTGACTCCAAGGTGCCCAATGTGATATAACCTTAGCCTGGTTGATCCAGCACTGAAAGGCAGCTGGTTCCCACGACTGGGCGGGGGACCCCAGAGGCAGCTGCAACTAATTGTATGGTTATTTTCCTTTTTGAATCAGGTGATTTTGGATCAATTTAATCCTAGTTTGCGGAGTTTTGTTACCATGGGAAAGAGCTACCAGAAAGCGCTGTCAGGTAAGCCTCCCACCCCAGGCAACCAGTCTTGGATTGGAGCCAGCACTCCCTAGAGGGGAAAGGCCCTGGATTCCGTTCCTTGAGGCAGCCAGTCCTGGATCACAGCTGGTGCCCCGACAGGAAAAGCCCTGGATCCCATTTGCACCCTGGCCTTTTCTCTCCCTTCTAGGGGTCACCGTGGCAGCCAAAGGCTATTTTGATGCGCTGGTGAAGCTCGGGGAACTGGCCAGCGACAGCCAAGGGTCCAAGGAGCTTGGTAGGTGTTGGGGCGGCAGTCAGAGCCCCCTAGAAAGGAGGGAGGAATTGGGATGGCTTTGGGGGTGAATGAGGACCCTCGGCTCCATCCTTGCTCTCATGTTTTAGACACATACATGCACACAGCATTTTAGACACACGTGTACACACAGAGACTTTGACACGTGCATGTGCACACACAGAGTTTTAGATATATGCACACGTATACACACAGTTTTAGACATGCACATGCAGTATTTTAGGCACATGCATGACACAGAGTTTTAGGTGCAGGCATGTGCACACGCAGTTTTAGATGTGCAATGCATGCGCACACGCAGTTTTAGACGTACACATGCATGCACACACGCAGTTTTAGACGTGCACATGCATGCACACGCAGTTTTAGACGTGCACATGCATGCACACGCAGTTTTAGACGTGCACATGCATGCACACACACAGTTTTAGACATGCACATGCATGCACACACACATTTTTAGATGTGCACATGCAGTATTTTAGGCACATGCATGCACACATTTATGTATTTATTGCATTTATTGCATTGCATTTTTGCCCCACACCCTCCTGTAATAGGAGCTCGGTGCGGCTTACAAATCCATAAAATACACAATATAAAATACAATAAAAAGTTTAAATAACAATAAAACCCATACTGGAGCGCCACAGAGTATAACTAAAAAAAACCACTCCTTACCCTCAACCCCCCACCCTACCCATCTCCCTAGCCAAAACGAGGTCTTACACAAACATCAGAAGGAGGAGAGGTCCAGGACCACACGGGCCTCTGCTGGGAGGGAGTTCCACAGCCTCGGGATGGGCACCGAGAATGCCCTCTCCATAGTCGCCCCCCACAATACCTGGGGGACTTCAAGAAAAGCGCCCCTGGTCAACTGCAGGGGCCGATCCAGAGCCCGGGGAGTGAGGCGGTCCCACAAATAGGTAATGGCCCAGGCTGTATAGGGCTTTATAGGTCAGCACTAACACCGGGAAGACTATAGGCAGCCAGTGCAGAGAACAGAGCACTGGTGCATGCAGAGTTTTAGGCGCACACAGTTTTAGACATGCAATTTGCATACACACACACACATGCATACCCAGAGTGTTGACTCATGCATGCACACCTAGCATTTTGGACAGTTTGCACACACACCCTTTTGTATACACATTTTGACACATTCCCATTTGAATGGGAATGTGTCAGATTTTGACACGTTTTGTAACATGTTTTTGTGACACATGGGAATGTGTCTAATTCTGACACATTTTGAAGTACATTCCCAGTTTGCACACACATTTACATGTTTCCATACCTAGGTCTAGAGACTCACCACTTGCACTCTCACACACCTTCGCACATATACACATTCATGGTTTGCACGTGCAGCTTTGAAAGCCGACATTGTGCACCCACATACGGTTCAGATACTACCCATTTGCATTCACACATGTTTTCACACTCCCAGTTTACACACACAATTGTGAACACTGACAGTAGGTGTTCTGGAGATGTCTACAAGTGTGTGTTTCCACACCCAGTTTTAGACACTCACAGTTTGCACAACCTACACATTTGTGGTTTGCACTGACACACTTTTGCATACACAGGTTTAAATATGCACAGTTTTGGATACTAACAGTTTGTGCACACACACAATGGTTTGACACAGTTTTAGACACACAGTTTTACACATGCGCAGCTTGACACTCAGCTTTAGACAGATGGACAGATTTACACACACTCAGAGTTTGGCACAAAGTTTCACACACACACACACACACACACACAAGAGTTTGTACATGTACTTTTCAACACTGCTGGTTGGTGCTCACACTTTTATACACTTGCAGTTTGCATAGCAGGAGGGTATAAGGGGTGAGCTGTGCTTGTGTTTAGCGGTGGGTGTGTATGTGCAAGGAGTGAGCTGTGCTTGTGTTTAGTAGTGTGTGCATGTGTACAAGGAGTGAACTGTACTTGTGTTTAGCGGTGAGTGGTGCGGCACCAGCACCAGCTGTATCTGGTGCGGAGGCTGCACCCGTATATCTCCAGACTCGACCTGGCCACTTTGATCCATGGCTTCATCACCTCGAGGCTAGACTATTGTAACACGCTCTACGTGGGGCTTCCCTTGACGCTGGCCTGGAGGTTGCAGCTAGTGCAGAATGCGGCGGCCCGTCTCCTAACAGGGCCGGGCCGACGAGAACACATAACACTGGTGCTCCATGCACTGCACTGGCTGCCTGCAATGTGCCAAGCCAGGTTCAAGGTGTTGACGTTGATCTATAAGGCCCTGTACAGTCTTGGACCTGGATACCTCAGGGACCGCCTCATCCTCCGTGACTCAGGACGGACTCTCTGGTCCACCGGGGGCGCCTTCTTGGAGGTCCCACGCGTAAAGCAGGGGGCTACAATGGAGAGGGCGTTCTCAGTGGCTGGGCCCGGACTGTGGAACTCCCGCCCAGAGGAAGCACGACTGGCCCCGAGTCTGCTGGCCTTTTGTCGGGCCTGCAAGACATGGCTGTTCTCCCAGGCCTTCGGAGGCGGGGAGGGGAGGGTGGGCTAAATTTCTGTATGGGGGTATTTTTAAATTGTTTTAATAATATTTGTGTAGATTTTTATATTTTTTATATTGTGATAAAATGTTTATTTTATGTTGGAAGCCGCCCCGAGATGCCATAGGCATAGGGGGTGGCATATAAATGGAATAAAATAAATAAATAATAAATGTGTCGGCAAGGAGTGAGCTCAATGTGTTTAGATGTGTGCATGCAAGGAGTGTGTTTAGGTGTGTGTGTGTTTACAATGAGTGTGATAGCAATGAGTTAGGTGTGTGTGTGTTCACAGTGAGTATGCTGTGCATGATTAGGGCTGTATCTGAATGTCTGTGTGCAAAGAGTTGTTCATATTTAAGTGTGCATGTGCAAGGAGTGAGCTGACTTACATATGCAAGTGTGCAAAACAAGGGGTGTATGTGTTTAATGCGAGTTCTCTATTGACTTGGAATGAGCTCTGTGAGTGTGTACAAGGATTGCTGCACACCTATGTGTGTTTAGTTGCACACTGTGTGACTAGTGAGCTATGCAGGTCATGCGGGTGCGCAGACTGAGGATCTGTGTTATAGCATGGGAGGATGTCTGAGCCCCAGAGGATACAGCGTGTGTGTTGGGACTCGCTGCAACTGGGCGAGGGGGATCCTGAGGTCGGCCCCGTGTGGCTGCAAACAAGGATGGGGATTAGAGGAGGCAGAGGGATAATCCAGGGGGACTGGGACAAAGGGCCTTTCAGAGGCTGGGGAGAGACCAGAACGGATTAACACACACACACCCCAATCTCCCTGCCTACCCCCACAGGAGACACTCTGTTCCAGATGGCTGAGGTGCATCGCCAAATCCAAGTGCAACTGGAGGAGACAGTGAGTGAATAAGAGCAATGGGCCGATCTACCCCAGCATCAAGCCTCCCCGCAGCCCCGGATCAGCCCTATTGGCCCATCTAGCCTGGTATCCCTTCTCCCTCTCTGCCCCCTGGATCAGCCCCATAAGCCCAGATCTGGCCTAGGATCCCCTCCCCCTGCCACCCCAGATCAGTCCCTTGGGCTCATCTAAATGGTTATTCTCCCTCTCTATCCGCCTCGATCAGCCCCGGCCCAACCACTTCAGGATCCAGTCTCCCCTCCCTACAGTCCCAGATCAGCCCCACAGGCCCATCTAACCCAATATCAGTGTCAGAGTGTCTGGTTGGAGGTTGGGGGCCGTGTCCCTCTCTCTCTGACCACCTCCCCTTCCTCCCTTCCCCTCGGTCTCAGGTGAAGCTGCTCCATTCAGAACTTCTTGCTCAGCTGGAACGGAAACTGGATCTTGATATCAAATACCTAACGGTGAGAGAGCGCCCCCTAGTGCCCCCGCCTCACAGCCCCACAGTATCTCCTGCCCTGAAGCCCTGTATCCCTATTCCCCATGGCCCTGTAGCCCTCTGTCACGTGGCCCTGTCTACATCCGCTACATGGGCCCACATCCCCTCCCCCCGCAGCCCTTCACAGTGTGGCCATGTGTCTTTCCATCTCCATCCCTCCACCCCAGCCTCCTGTCTCCGTTGCCCAACACAATCTCTGGTGCTTCCCGCAGGCCACATTGAAGAAGTACCAGGGCGAGCACCGGGCCAAGGTGGATACCATCGAGCGGTGCCAGACAGAGCTGCGGAAACTACGGCGGAAATGTCAGAGCAGCAAGAACCGCCAAAAATACGGTGACCGGGAGGTGCAGGTGAGGAGGGGGGTCCTCATAGCAGGTGACCCTGCTCTGCCCCTCACAGGGCCCCCTGCTGGGACCACAGCAGCTGAGAGCTCCCCACACAGCCAGCCCCAGTGCCACTTGCTGGGACCAGAATAGCCTTCTCTAAACTGCGCCCCTGCTGGGACTGGAATACCCTCCGGGACCTTCCCGCCCCACAGCATCCCCTTCAGACACTGGAGTAGTCCAGAGCTACCCCCACAGCCAGCCCCCCACTGCCCTGCTTCACACAGTGCCCCCTGCTGAGGGTTTATGCTCTATGTGCCGCTGTTTGAGCTTGGATTGGGATCAGATAGAGGCAGCGGGGGGGGGGGTGGGGTGCTCCAGTGGGTTTAACATTCCTCGTCTGGGGCAGTCGGTGTCGGGAGAGAAATCTCTGTCAGGGGGTTTTGGAAAGAGAATATTGGCACCTTCACAAGCATACACAGACACATGCAGAAACTGACGTGGTCACAGTAGACTCACACGCTCACATATACATACACACAGTTGCACACACACACAGGGATGTTGTGTCCCATCCCCCCACCCCCCATCCTGCAACCCCCCCAGTTTTGGCTGGGGGGAAGGCAGCTTTGTGCCCCATTGCCATGGTAACCATTACTTCAGGATCAAGGAGTCTACAGGCCAGAGCGATGGGGGGGGTGTTAACCCTTCTCTTGCTGGATCCCAGCAGATCCCCTGCCCCACACCCCTCTGGGATCCTGACTACGGTTTGGGGCCAGCTCTGGGCTCTAATGGGATCTCTTTTTGAGAGATTCCCCCACCACCTACAGTGAGTTCTGAGCGACTGTATCTGCTTGGATCTCTCTCCCTTGTAGACCCTTCCACTGCCATCTGTAGGATCTTCAGGTTGGGATCTGGTGGGATCCCTTCCCTGTGGATTCTTTCGTTTACAGGGTTTGGTGAATTCCCCCACCCCCAGCTGCTTGCTGTAAGGTCTCTGAGTGATGGGATCCAGTCTTTCACTTGTTAGGTCCCTCAGCTTTTTTTCCTCCAGGAGCTGAGTTATGAGATCCACTTGAATCTTGCTCCTCTGGACTCTGGGGTATGCAGTGATCTCTCCTAGGATCCTCTTTCAGCCTGCTGTGGATTTTTGCAGTGGGATCTCATTGGATCTGGTTAATCATTTCCATTCATTTGCTCTGGGATCTGAGCGACAGGACCCAGCCCAGTCCCCTGAGGTCCCTCTCGTGTAGATCCCCCTGCCACTGGCAGATCCACTAGAATCCCTCTTTGGAGAGTTCCCTCAGGTACCCACCAAGGACTGCAATTGACAGGGTCTACTCAGGATTCTCTTCAGGATTCTTCTTTAGCCTGTTGAGGGCCTGAGCAATAGGATCCAGTTGGATCTGGTGGATCCTCCCAAGCCATTTGCTGCAGAATCTGAATGATAGGATCCAGTGAAATCTGGTGGGGTTGCTTTCTGGGCAATCATTCCACTGGGATTTACTGGGAGTCACCAGAGATTTTTGAACCTCATGCTAGGTGTTCTGTGCTGGGGGATCCACTGAGATCACTATATCAGATCCCTGAGCACAAGGTAATCTTGCTTGCTGGGGATGATCTTAGAGGATGCTTCCCATAGGAGGGCATTGGAATCTGGCATAGAGTTAGTATCTAGGCCCAGTGGAGAAGCACCAGGGACCATCCCCCCATATCCAGCAGACTCTAATGTTGCTGGTTGGGGACTATTTTCTCTCTAGTACGTGGAAGTGATGAGCACCAAGCAGAGTGAGCTAGACCGCTTCGTGGCGGAAGGATACAAGGCAGCTCTGACAGAGGAACGGCGCCGGTACTCTTTCCTGGTGGACCGACAGTGTGCTGTCTCCAAACACTTCAGTGCCTACCATACCAAGGTGAGCCCCCCCCCCTGCCATATCCCTCTGCCCCCAGGTGAGGAGAAGGGACTATCCTTCCACCTTGTATCCTTCTGCCACCTGCCCTTTCTCTCCGCATGAGAGCCCTCTATTGACCAGACAGAGAACCAATTTCTTCTCATGGTGTCCTTCTGTATGTCCCATATTTTCTCATCTGTCCTATAGTCCTCTGCCCCCACAGAGAAGAGGGCAGTTTGCTTCACCTCGGGCTCATACCTCTGCACTGTGGAGAGAAGAGCGCCACATCCCTCCACCTGTCCTGTATCCCTCCATCCTGTGAGAAATCAACAAGTGCTGTGTCCCTCTGCCTACCCTGTATCCCTCCACCCACTGGGGAACCCAGCACCAAATCCCTCTTCCTAGCTCAGCATCTCCTGGCTCAGTCAGCTCCATAACCCTCCACTCCTTGGGGAACTTAGGGACGTATCCCTCCACCCTGTGGGAAGCTCAGACCTGTGTTCCTCCAGCCGTGGAGGGAGCCTAGCCCTCTGTCCCTTGCCCCATATCCCTTCACTCCAAAGGAATCCCACCCCACCTACCAGGGCTGGCCCAAGGGTTTCAGGGGCCATGTGCCAAGCCTTTCTGCGGGGCCCCAAAGGCCAGCGGAACCTTATGGCTGCACTGAAATTTATAGCTTCCTTGCATGTTCGTTTTCAATTGTGTGTGCCCGCCTAACACGCATCCCCACTCGTCCCCATGCACGGAGCAACTGGGGGAAACGGTGGTTACTATGTGTGTGTGAATGAGTGGTGGGTGAGTGGGGATGCGTGTGCAGCCGTGTGCATGCCCCATCCATACACTGGTGTGCCCACAGAACACCCCCCACCTGGCGGAGCTATGTAAAAATAGCATGTGAGGAGCCACTCGAAGAAGAACAGAAGGTTGCTATAAGGTTGTAAATAAGGTTGTAAATAAGGTTCTTTGAGATGGCTCCCAACATTCTCACAACACCCACCCATCCAGCTTTGCATGGAATGTTTTCCTTATATTTCTAGAAAGGGTTGGAAGGAACTGTCATTCTGAGGGGGGGAGAGCACTTTTTATACTGCAGGAGCTTGAGACCATCATGTGGCTATTATTTGAACAGGGTGAGTTTGCACAATCCAGTTTTGAGAATGTTAGGTGCCATCTCGAAGAACCTTCTTTACAAGTTAGCAACCTTCTGATCAGCACGTGGGCAGGAGCTGTTTGTAAACAAACAGCTTTATCTACCAGTCTGGTTGTCCCAGTTGCTGCTGCTGCAGTGCTACAGGAGGGAGAGGCAGGTGGGGGATGGGGTCCCCGTGCCTGGGGCCGGTCCTGGGGGCAGACAGCGGCGCAGACAGCAGCGGGGGGGGGGGAGGGCACGAGCTTTCTACCCTCCCCCTTCCTAAGGAAAGGCTCCCTCCGGTAGAGGCAGACAATGAGAACTGAGCAGCCCCAGCCCGGCTGCCTGGTCTCACCATTCTCCCTCTTTCCACGGGGCAGACAACGGGCTGGGGGGCGAACTTGCTACCTTCCCCCTCCCTAAGGAAAGGCTGGCGAGTGAGCACTGAGCAGCCCTGGCCCGGCTGCCTGATCTCACTCTCCCCACGGGGCAGACAGCATCGGGTGCCCGGCGGAGGGGAGGGGCAGGGCCATGGGGGAAAAAAAAACAAGAAGGGACAGGCGGCCGGGCAGCAGACTTTGCCAGTGAGGGTGGGGAAACATTTTTTAAAACGGCTGTGTCCCGACTCCCTCTCCAACCCGCAGCGGCAGTGCTGCGGGGCTCCCTCCCTCTGTGGGGCCATGTGCCTTGGCACCGGTGGCACATGCCTCGAGCCGGCCCTGCCACCCACCTCCCCCACCCCAATCAGCCAGGCTCCTTCACCTTGTCTCTCTTCTCTGCTCAGGTGCGGGAGTTGCTGGCATCAAAGCTGCCAGCCTGGCAGGCATCCTGCACCCAGCCCACTCGCCTTCCAGAGCGCGCCCTCACCCTGGTCAAGCTGACAGCAAATAGCCCCTCCGGGGCCCCTCCAGCAACCACCCCTGAGACACTGCCTGGCACAAAAGCCCCAGAGGGGCCCCCCGAACTGGGGCAGAACCATGTAAGTGTCAGTGCCCGCACACCTGGCTCTCACTACTGATGACACACTACTGGAGCCCCACACAGCCCACTCCCCTCCCAGAGAACCTAGGAGTCCTGGCTCCCAGCCCCTCAGCAAGGTGAATATTGTAGAATAGAAAGGCGTTCAGAGAATGGTGATGGCAACGAGTCTGCAGAGAGCCTGAGCCCATCGCTCTGAGAGAGGGGAGCTGCATCTCCTGTGTCCAATGCCTGAGCCAATACCTTTGGGGTGTGGAGAGCCAAGATTCCTGGCTCCCTTCTTGCTCCCTCCTCTTGAACTCTCTTCTTTGTCTCACCCTACAGCATGCCTCAGTCCGGGAGGTGACCCCGCTTCCCAACGGAGACTTGCAACGTAGTTGGGGATCCCGGGACCTGAGGTACCCACTCCCTGCGGAGCCCATCACCATGACCTTAAGTCGCACATCTCCACCAGCTATGCAGACCCCCCCATTGATCAAGGCTGCTGAGAACTACTCCTGCACCCTCCCCATGCCCCGCAAAGCATCCACAGAGATACGGCTCAGCACCCTGGGTGAGTGACCCCCAACCCAGAGCCCTCAAATTCCAATGCTGCCCCCCAGCCCTGCTGCTGCCCCTCAGTTGCCACCCAGTTTAACCCTCTCCTCCCCCGCAGCTGAGACCAGGACCCTGCCACGGATCAGCCCCCTGGCAGTGCTGCCCCCCCGCCCGGAGCGGCGCCGGGTGCAGGCAATTTTTTCCCACGCGGCTGGCGAGAACAGCACCTTGCTCAACTTCCAGGAGGGTGACACCATCGCACTACTGGTGACTGAGGCCCGAGATGGCTGGCACTATGGCGAGAATGAGAGCACCCGGATGTGAGCCACAACCCAGGTGTCTGGGGGGCCCCCCTTACCCACTCTAACCCTCCCCTCCCAGAGAACCCAGGAGTTCTGGCTCCCAACCCCTTGCTCTAGACCACTAGCTCCTACTCTCCTCCCAGAGAAGTTAGGCATCCTGGCTCTCAGCCCCCCTGCTCTTACCCACTAGCCCTCACTCCCCTCCCAGAGAACTTAATCATCTTAGCTCCCAGTCCTCTCTATGTTCTCACCCACTAGCTCCCACTCACCTCACATTGAGCTTTGGAAGTACAGTGATATTAGTGCCCCCCAGTGGTGGGGTGGGAGTAGACGAGGTCTCTCTTCTTCTCCATTCCTGCCTGATGTCTCTCTTCTTCTTCCTCCCTTCCCCCCCCCCACCCCCCCACAGGAAAGGCTGGTTTCCTTTCTCCTACACCCGGCCCTTCCCCCTGGCTGAGGGGGCCGACAAACCACACAACAGGTAAAGGTTTCTCAGAGAGTGGGAGCTAGTGGTTAGAGCCAGAATTCCTGAGTTCCTGGGAGGGGAGGCTAGTGGGTGAGAGCAGGGGTGCTGGGAGCCAGGACTCCTGGGTTCTCTGGGAGGGGAGTGGGGCTAGTAGGTTGGAGCAGGGGTGCTGGGAGCCAGGACTCCTGGGTTCTCTGGGAGGGGAGTGGGGCTAGTAG
This sequence comes from Sphenodon punctatus, assembly GCA_003113815.1. Taxonomy (NCBI): domain Eukaryota; kingdom Metazoa; phylum Chordata; class Lepidosauria; order Sphenodontia; family Sphenodontidae; genus Sphenodon; species Sphenodon punctatus. The sequence continues at coordinate 36,291 of QEPC01014828.1, forward strand.
GTTGGAGCAGGGGTGCTGGGAGCCAGGACTCCTGGGTTCTCTGGGAGGGGAGTGGGGCTAGTAGGTTGGAGCAGGGGTGCTGGGAGCCAGGACTCCTGGGTTCTCTGGGAGGGGAGTGGGGCTAGTAGGTTGGAGCAGGGGAGCTGAGGGGGTTATACTCTATTTCAGGGTGAACAATCTTAATCCTGTTCCCACCCCTTCCCCAGTTTCCCCCTCTCCAAGCTGAACAGTAGCAGCACTGGGAACTTGGACCGAGCTGGGGCACTGCCTGCCGGCCCCGAGGTAGGGGATGGGGCCCACTTCAGCCTCCCACCCCGCGCTGGTTCCGCCCGCCAGCGCCCCTATAGCATGATGAACCCTGATCTCTCTCAGGTGAGTCTGAGGGGTGGGGGGATTCCTAAAGTGTTGTCTTCTCCTCCCCCCCGTGTGTCTGTGTTGCCCCCTGGTACCCAGTCTGTGCCCTGTAGAGGGACACAGCCCATTTGACTATACGGGACAGCACACCCTGTCCTCTTTCAGTCCTCTGCCTCTTGTGCCAAGGTCTGGGGAGATTTGAAGGGGGTGGAGGATAAGCTTCCACTGGTTCATCTTCTCAGTATTCATGACTGATGCCACTCCCCTCTGTCCCTGTGGCAGGCATATTCCCGACCTCCTTCCTCCATGGAGGGCTGTGAGAATTTGCCAGCAGCAACACCATAAATTTCCCCCTAGAAATGGAGACACAAAGATACACACACACCACACACACACCATCGCTAAAGCCAAGATGTGATGTTGCATGGGGCTGTGACGTAGTTGGTGGAGAAATGGGCTAGCTGGACCGACGGACACAGAAAAACAGACAGAGAAATTACTCAGAAGCACAGACAGACACAAAACAGACTCACAGACATGCATGCATGGACAGACAGACAGAAATGCTCAAACAGTAAAACACCCACAGCCCGAGATGCACAGAACGAAATGCAGACACAGGCTATGCAGTTCCTGTTCTTTCCACAGGGGGTAGCATTCTGCTCACTCTCGCACTCTCTCTCTCACACACCCACACAGCCGGCATAGGATAATACTTCACTCATCTCATCTCTCATCTCATCTTTAATTTCTTCCTCACTCACACACACATGCTGCACACAACCAGCAAGGAATAATGTGGCACTCACTCTCTTGCACTCGTACGTGTACACACACATGCACACAGAGCCAGTAGGGGTAGGTAGTTCTTCACTCACTCTCTTGCACTCGTATGTGTACACGCACACACACACGTGCACACAGAGCCAGCAGAATGCAGCATCACATGCACACATATACATGCACAATCTACACACACAAAATCTGCCTCTCAGACCCATCCCCATCCCCCCCCCCAGGGTGGACCCCTTGGTGCCCCAGATCCCTTCCCATGGACACAGTACCCCCACCCCCCAGTGACTCAGCTGCTATTTGCCTAACACTCTCCCTCCCCTCTCTCTCCATTCTAGTTAGCAAGTGAGCTGGGGACGCCAACTGCTTCCCTCTCCAGGTAAGAGACACCCACCCACCCACCCCCAGGGATCCCCTCCCCATCCCTGGAAGTTTCCTTGCCCATCTCCTGCACAGAAATCTGCCTTCCCCACACAGAGACTCCCCCTGCTCTTTCCTTGCCTGGGAATGTCCCCCCCAGAAGGAATTCTCTGGGAATTTCCTCCATCTCTCCCCTGCCTGGGAATATTCCCCCCTCCCAGTGAATGCCCTTCCCCGCCTGTCTTCCGCTCTCTCTCTGGCTATATTTACACGCCCTTTCCACCACCCACCAGTGCGACTCACTCTAGTGGTGATAATACTCTCTGCAAGCATTCACACATGCACAGTAATTTCCCCTCGGGGAGGCCATTCAGGAGGTTGAGTCAGGTGGAAAGTCGTTGTTATTAGGCGTAAAGTACCTTAACGTGCATCTTTGGCCATTTTTGGACTGCCAGTGGGATGCAGGGGTGGAGCGCCGCTGCAGGGGCCGTGCGTGGGGGGAGGAAGGAGATGGGCGCACACCCATCTCCACGCACAGAGCAACTCATCTTTTCGCCGGTTGCTCTGTGCGTGGGGGGTGGGTGGAGGTGCGTGGGTTGCAGGAGCGCGCACTTCCACATTCAAAGGGGATGCTCCCACTCATGTTCACTGGGTGGACATGAGTGGGAGCATCGTTTAAAAACAGCCATGGACCTCTTCTCCCTGTTCACACAATCACATACCCTGGGAGTGCAATAATCTGGAGCTTAGGCCACTGTGGGGAGAGGGAAACATTGTGTGTGTGACAAACATGAGCAGAACCACAGTGAGGTTAAAGGGTAATTTCCCAGATTAAAGCTGCATTTATACACAGGCTAGTCCCTTCCCTGGACTACTCACTTTGGTCTTGATAATCCACTTTGCAAGCATTCACACTTTGCAGAGTAATGGTCCAAGAGGAGGATTTCCTGGGAGTTAATGGCTATGTGAACAGCTCAGTGTTACAGATTAAGGACTTTAACACCCTTTAATTAATGCTTTTTCTTTGTTCACACTTGCTCTGCAGTGTGTGCTCCGCCTTAACCAGAAGTACACATAAGAACATAATGCCATATGGGGCCAGATCAATGGTCCATTGAGCCCAGCATCCTGTCTCTGACAGTGACCAATCTCGGTTGCTTGGGAGAGGTCCCAATGGGCCCAATGGGCAATCCATTCCCTGTTGTTCACTCTCAGCTCCCGACAGTAAGAAGTCCTGAGATGCTTATAGCAGGAGGGGACGGCATGTCAATTTTAATAATAAATAAATAAGTGATGTCCCCTAAACCTACTTACCTAATAGCCGTTAATGGACCTACTCTCCAAGAACTTATCCAATCCCTTTTTAAACCCAGCTACGCTACTGGCCTTGACCACATCCTTTAGCAACAAATTCCACAATTTAATTGTGTGTTGAGTGAAAAAAAACAACTTTCTTTTGTTTGTTTTAAATCTGCTGCCAGTTAGTTTCATGGAGTGTCCCCTAGTTCTAATACTATTTGAGAGGATAAATAACTGCTCCCTATTAACTCGTTCCACACCCCTCATGATTTTATAAGCTTCTATCATACCCCTCAGTCTTGTCTTCTCCAAGCTGAAGAGCTCTAACCTATCAAGCCTCTCTTTGTACAGGAGCTGTTCCATACCCTTTACCATTTTTTTTGGGGGGGTGCATTTGTGTGGTACTTCTACTTTGGTCGGGACTTGATCCTTTTTGTTGCCCTCCTCCGCACTTTTCTAGTTCTACTATATCTTTTTTGAGATGGGCTGACCAGAACTACACACAATATTCAAGGTGCATAGAGGCATTATGGTATTTTCAGGTTTATTCTCTATCCCTTTTTGAATAATTCCTGAGGTAGAGTGTGGTCGCCGTGTTGGTCCCAAGTGACAGAGAGACAAACGTGCTTGGAATGATCTCTTTCACGGGACCAACTGGTGTTGGTGGGAATAAATAAGCCTTCGAACCTCACAGGGCCCTTCCTCAGGCATGTAGCGTCTGCCAGTAGGAAGTGTGTGGCTACACTACATGCCTGAGGAAGGGCCCTGTGTGACCCAAAAGCTTGTTTATTTCCACCAATAAAAGAGATCGTTCCAACCACTTTGTCTCTCAAATAATTCCTAACATCCGGTTTGCTTTTTTGGCCACTGCTGCACGTTGAACTGAGGATTTCAATGTATTGCCCACAGTGGGGCTGACCCCAAGCCCAGTGGACCGACGCGCACAGCACCCCCGGCACCGCGCCCACGGGGGTTGGGATTACGGCCATTGACTCCAAGCCCCTTTTCCCAAGTAGTAACTCCTAGTTTAGAACCCAGCACTGTGTACATAGAGCTTGGAGTATTTTTCCCTATGTGCATCACGTTGCACTTGTCCACATTAAATTTCCTCTGCCGTTTGGATGCCCAGTCTCTCACACACAGGGTGTGTGGGTGGGGAACCACCCCAGCCTTTGCTTCACATACTGGGTGTTTGCACCCACACCTCTGCTCTGCCTCACCCCCGGGCTGCCTGCCTGCCAGATGTGCAGGCAGAGCAGAGGCGGAGCAGGCTGTCCCTGCTCCAGGGCAGCCATGCTGGTGGAGTTTCATCCCGGAGCACTGCCAGCGGAGTGGGCAGCCCAAAGCCGGGGCACCAGCTCGGGGTGGAGCTGCTGTCCATCTGCTCAGCGAACGGCCGCTGCAACTCTGGTCTCAGCCGGGGGTTGCCCTGGGCAACATCATGGGCTTGCGGGTGGCAGCCCAGTGTGTCGGGTGATCCAGCCAGAACTCTATGGTGTGGGGGACGGGGCACTGCATGGGCACAGTGTGGGCTGCAGCAGCTACCAGGCCCACTTTAAACAGACCCAGGCAGGGGTGCAGGCAGGCAGATGTGGGGGTGCATGGAGCACATCCAGGGGTGAGCACCCCCACGTCCCTGTTGTGAAAACACCCACTGTGTTTGCTTAAAAGAAAGCAGGATTAAAGTGTGTTAAAGGACTACTGCTTCAGTCTTGGTGCGAACAAAAGCAGGATTAAAGTGTGTTGTTAGCAGGTAACTACTCCAGATTGAGGGCATGCTTCTCCACTCACTGAAGGCAATGGCAAAACTCCCATTGACTTTAATGGTGGAGGATTGTCCCGTAGGACTTCACATGAATGAAAGCAGGGTTAAAGTGTGTTATGAGGTAGTTACTCCAAATTAAGTCTTTACACGAACAAAACAGGTTAAAGTTTGTAGAAGGGCTCCTGCTCCAGATTAAGACATTGCATGAATGAAGGATTCATTGACATTAAGGGGCAACTACTCAGGATTATGGGTTTGTGTGAACACATCTTCTGTCATTCTCTCCCCGCACCCCCAGGACCAACCCCTTTGCCCATATCAAGCTGAAGCGCACTGTGACCAATGACCGTTCTGCACCGCTGATCCAGTGACAGGGCCTGAGGAAGAGTGTGGCTCCCTGCTAACCCCCGTCCTGCTCAGCCAGCACCTTCATGTGGACACAGGCACCAAGGACAAGGGGGCTCCTTGGAGCGTGCACCGCCCCTACAGCTCCCTCTCACTCATGAGGGGACTGCAGATCCAGGCTCGGTGGGAGGGACAGTCTTGATGCAGACGGTCATGGGTTTGAATCCCAGGTCAGAGACTCCTGTAAGGGGGCAGTGGGGAAGGGGTGGAGAGAGGGAGCAGAGATGGACAGAGTGGGGCAAAAGAATAGTGGAGAGAGAGCGGAAAAGGGAAGGGTGAAAGGAATGTGCGGAAAAGGGAAGGGAGCAAGGAGGAAAACAAGAGATAGTGAGGTGAAGGACTGGTGAAAGAGAAGGGATGGGTGCAGAGTTGGAGGGACAATGGAAGGATTGTGGCAGAGGCTTGATGGAGGATTACAGAGAAGAGAAACAGCATCTGCAGTGGTTAGAGCAGGGGACTGGGAGCCAGGATTCCTGAGTACCCTGTAAGGAGATGAGGGGGTAGCTAGGAGCCAGGATTCCTGGGTTCTCTGGGAGGGGAGCTGGGGCTAGTGGGTTAGAGCCAAGGGGCTGGGAGCCAGGATTCCTGGGTTCTCTGGGAGGGGAGTGGGAGCTAGTGGGTGAGAGCAGGGGGGCTGGGAGCCAGGATTCCTGGGTTCTCTGGGAGGGGAGTGAGAACTAGAGGGTTAGAGCGGCAGGGCTGAGAGCCAGGATGCCTTGGTTCTCTGGAAGGAGAATGGAGGCAGGATAGTGGGTTAGGGTTGGGAGACTGGATTCCTGGGAGGGGAGTGGGTTCTAGTGCGAGTTAGAGCTGGGAGGCTGGGAGCCAGGATGCCTGAGTTCCTTAGGTGGGGAAATGGGTCCTAGTGGCTTAGAGCAGGCATTAGCCCCTGCAGTTATGCTGCCCCCTTCAGGTGTTGACAGGCCCAGCCAAGCCCCTGTCCCTCCAATCCTGCCTCCCTGTCTGTGTTCCCATCCCACATAATCCCCACCCCTGACAAAGTGCCTCTCAGTCAGGATGCACAAGGAGAACCGTGTGAAGCATGAGTGTGGGGAAGTGGGAAAAGAGTGAGGGGAGGCTCTTATTAACACACAACTCAACCTAACCCATCAGAGCTAGCAAGATACTAATGTATATGAATGTGTGTCCATCCCTGCACTCTGCTCTGGAGTGAGCGATGGCTGGTGTGTGCGTGACTGCTGCCCCTCCGCTGGGGGGAATGAACCCTGGTGTGTGTGTGTGTCCCTTCCACCCCCGAGCCCCGGCATGAGAGATGACATCCTGCAGTGTGGGGCTGGGGGTGCATCCCTGCAGCCCCTTGCAGGAGTGAGCTGCCCCCTGCTTTGTGCCTGTGTGTGTGTCCCTGCTGCAGGGAATGAGCCCTGCTCTCGGGGTGTGTGTTTGTGTCTCCCTGCTGGAAGGAAGAAGCCCTGCTCTGTCTGTGCGTATGTGTCCCATGGGGTGTGCATAGCTGCCATGTATAATAGCTCTCCCCACTGACTCTAATATTAATAAAGTTTAATTTAATTCCAGTCCTGTCTAGACTCTGATGAGGGTGTGTGTGTGTGTGAACGTTGCACAGTGAGTGACACAAAACCCAACTGAACCCCTTGAGCGGGCAGGAGAACCTCCAAACCCGACCCCTGTGTCTGCACACCCTGACATCTAGACCTCTCCCACCTCCCTTGTCCACTTAGCCAGGCATCCCTCCCTCCCCACCCAGCTCACTCTATACAGTCATCCCACCCTACCTCTCTGCTTCTCCATCCATCACCCCCACCCACGCAGCTCCAGGAAGGATCCCTTTCTTCCAGCTACAACTCTCTCTTTCTCTTTAATTTTCATTTTTTCTTTCTTTTTTTTTTCCATTTTCTTTTTTAAAATCTCTTTTTTTCCTTTTGGCAAATCAGAAAATTTGGCACCAGGTCCCCCCCAACCATGCCGTGGCAGGCCCCACTCTGGCCCCAGCACTGACTCATGGTGTCCACAATATTTACAGAGTCCTTCTTGGACGGCAGGGTTCCTTCTCTGCAGGGAAGGGGTGGTGGCTCAGTCCTGGCAGATTTTGGAGGGGGTAGGGAATTCAGTGGAAGGTCCAATAGGGGCTAGATGGGCCCATGAGGCTGATCTGTGGTGGCAGGTGGGGTGGATACTGAGCTAGATGGGCCCATGAGGCTGATTTGGGATGGCAGAAAGGGGAAGGGGGATACCAGGCTAGATGGGCCCGTGGGGATGATCCAGGGCTGCAGAGGGAAGGGAGGATGCTGGGCTAGATGGGCCCACAGGAATGATCTTAGGCTCCAGGGTGTGGGGGGAATACTGGGCTAGTTTGGCCCATGGGCCTGAACCAGAGGAGTGGAAGGGGGAATATAAGGCTAGATGGGCTGTGGGTCTGATCCAAGAGGGTGGGGTGATTGGGCGCTAAATGGGCCCAGGGGTCTGATCTTGGGTGGGAGTGGGGAGGCTACCAAGATAAATGGACCCATGGGGCTGATCCAGAGAGTTAGGAGGGAGGATACTGGGCTAAATGGACCAGCCCAGGTATGAGCCAGGGCGGCGGGGATGGGAGGATGCAGTATAGCCAGCCAGTTCCAGATCAGCTAGCCCTAGAGGGGAAATGTCCCGGATCCTATTGCCTGACACCCCGAGCCAGCCAGCCCTGGATCAGAGCTAACGCCCCCTAGAGGGGATCTCCTCACTCAGTTGCTTCCATTGCAGTCCTAGCACAAGCTAGTGCAGCTACCCAGTCCTGGGTCAGCACTTCCCAACTTGGGCCTCCGGAGCGTGTCCTGGAGAAAATCCAGTAGGTTCCCCTTTGTTCACAGTACAGAACAGTTCAATTCCAGAAAATCCCCATGATTCCCATTTCTCTCCCAGTACCAACTAATGTCTCTCCTAGTCCAAACCAATCCCCAACGCTGTATGTTCCTGGCTCCCACTTTCTCAGGCCCCCAATAGATTCCAGATGCCCAAGTCATGCTGAGGTTCTGGGTCCAGTTAGCAGGTTCAAGCAGCCAGTTGGAAAGGGGTCCCTGCCCTTAATTCCTTTGGCACCATGAGGGTTAACTCAGAGTCCTCTATTCACCTTCTTGGGGGTGCGGTAATATCAAAGTCCCTCTCCCCTTGTTGCTGATGAAATGGGAGGAGTGTCCACTATTGTTCTGGTAACGGCTCCTGGGTCCAGAATTTGGCAGGATGTCTCGAGAGGTGTTGCGGGGGGCAGGGGGTGGCTGTAGGATTATACATTCAGTAGCCACCACTGCTCCAAATGGGGCCAGCCCCCCCCCCCCCCAAAGTGATTGACTGGTTCATAAAAAAAAGTCAGTCCCAAATGGCCAGATGGGGGGGGGAGGGAAATCCCAGGCTTCCCCCAGTTCAGTCCAGTGTTCCTTGGGTCTGGGGGTCGCTGATTATCAGGATCCCGCTGCCCACCTCAGTTCTCGATTGGGTCTGGAAGAGAAAAGAGAGAGATCAGCCTGACAGGACCATCTAACCTGGAATTCCCTCTTTATTCTCTGCTGCCTCAGTTTGGGCCTATGGGTGTAGTATCCTACACCCCCCACCTGCACTGCCTTGGATCAGGCCTATCTGGGATTCCCCCTCCCCTCTGCCAGGCCTGGACCCAGATCTAGCCCAGTATCTTCCCTTCCCCTCCCTACCTCCCCAGATCAGCCCCATAGGCCTATCTAACCTGGTATCCCCCCACACACACACACACACCTCCCTGCTGCCTCTTATCAGCCCCACAGGCCCAGCTAACCTGGTATCCCCCCTCCTCTGCCTGCTGCTCTGAATCAGCCCCACAAGTCCATCTAGCCTGATATCCTGCCTTCCTAGATCAGCCCCCTATCCACTTCTCCCCCAGAGTCCGGCCTGAGCTCACCGGCTGTGGGTCCAATGGGGGCATCACAAGGGTGGGGCAGATGTGGCTCCAGGGCAGGGGAGACAGTGAAGCGTGAGAATCTCAGAGCGTCCATAAGTGCAGGATCAGGGGCCTTGGCTGGGGGGGGCAGGGTGGGCGCTGTGGGCAGAGGAGGGGGCGTGGCTGGGTGGAGTTTGGCATCGGTCACCATGGAGACAAAGGACGGATTCTGAGCCATCAGTGGGAAGTCATCGTCCCACTCGAAACTGCCACCTGCATGGGGGAAGGGTGGAGCATGAGATGGGGACCATCCCAAACCCATCCCCATTGCTGATAATTCATCCTGGTTCTTACATGAACCATAATTGCACCCCAACCCTAATCTCAATATCAGATTTAGTCCTAATCCAAATGCAAACCGTAATCCCAACCCTAACCTTAATGTTAATCCCAGCCTTAATCCCAAATCTGACATAATCCCAACCTTCATTCTCAACCTAGTGCAATCCTAATCTCAAACTCAGTCCTAATCACAATCCTAATCTCAGACTTAATCCTAATCCCAGCCCTTCACTTTAATCATAATCTTCATCCCAACCTATTTGTAAACCCAATTTCCTAAAACTTTACCTCAGTCCTAACCACAATCCTAATCCCAATCTCAGATTCCATCCTAGTTCAAAATCCAACCTCAACTCTTATCTCTTCAATTCTAACTAAAATTATAATCCCAGTCTTAAACTGAATACCAATCAAACCTGCATGCCAAACCTAATCCTAACTGTAGCCTCCATCCTAACCTCAATCCCCACCTCCACCCTAAACCGTTTTAATGCTAAACCTAGCCTACTTTAATCCTAACTATAATTTCAATCCAGGCCTAAGTCCTAATCTCAATTCAACCTCCATTCTAGTTCCAAACCCAATCCTAATCTCAAATTCCAACCGCGATCCCATTCCCAATTTGAAATTTTAATCCTCCCAGATTTAAACCTAATCTCAATATCAGCCCCAGATTATCCCAATCTGCAATGGCTGCCTTCAGTGTCCCTACTCACACTGCTATGGGAGTTTCATGCCCTAACTCCTCTGCCCACCACCTTTTCTTTTCCTTCGCACCATTGGAAGCTACCGTGTGTGTATGTGTGTGTGTGGTGTGTGTGTTTGTGTACACTGAGTTCCTATTGGCTGGGCTGGGGGAGGGGGCAGTTACTTACTGAAGCCATCAGCAGGTGGGAAGGGGTCCAGCCCAGACTCAGTCGCGGGGCCGGGGGAGGGGCTGTCACCATCAGGGGCTCCCTGGGAGCTCAGCTCATTGGTCGGTGTCTCCTGGGCAGGGACACGGGAGAGAGAACGGCTCAATGCATAACAAAGGGCCCCTCCCCCAATATAGACTCCTCCCCTTTTGTGCACAGCCCTCCCATGATGGTGTATGGCTCCCCTCCCCTGTGCAGCACATGGCTCCTCTCCTGATCCATTGTCTGCCCTCTCCCCTCATGGTGCACAGCCCCTTCCCCCTCCAGCACATGGCTCCTCCCCCAATGTACACCCTCTCCCTCCTGTGATGTATTACCCCGTCTCCCACAGCCCACAGCCCCTACCTAATGGAGGCTCTTCCCCCATTGCACAACCTCTCCTCACAATGCGCAGCTCCTCCCCCAACGTAAGCCCTGCGGTTCATCGCCCCTCCTCCCAAAGGCAGCACAGAATAGGTGGCCTCTTCCCCAAGGCACATGCCCCCCCCCCCGCATGCTTCCTCTCCCATAGTGCACAGCCCCATCCTTGAAGGCTTGCCCCCCACCAGTGAATGCCATGCCACAGCTCATGCCCCCTCCCTTCACAACACATGGTTGCTTCCTCAATGTTGGGCCCCTCCCCCACTCACTGGCATCCAAGCCTCACCCTCCTCCCAACACCTAGGCCCTCCCCCAATGCATGACCCTTCCCCAAATGCATGGCCCCTCCCCTTTTCTCCCTGACCATTTCCCTATACCCCAGACCCCCCCCCCCAACACTAAGTCCCCTTCCCACCCCAATGTTCTAGCCCTTGCATTTAACACATGGCCAAACCCCCTTTCTCTTAGCCAATCCTCTGCCCTTCCCTTGGCTTCTTTACTTCCCTGTGGCTTTGCTCCTTCCGTACTCAGTCCCACCCCTTTGGTTAGCTCCACCTACTCTTCACAGCCCCTCCCCTTCAGTCTTGCCAGTGCACTGGCCTCCCTTTCTCCCCTCTCACTTCAGCCCCACTCCCCTCATGCATCAGTCCTGCCTTTCTTGACATCAGCTCTGTGCCCTCTCCCCAACCCTTTGTTCTGCCACCCCTTCCCTGCCCCCTTTCTCTTTGGCCTGAGCCCTTCTCCCTATGACACCGCCCTCTCTCCTCATGGCCCTGCTGCCTCCTTTTCCCCTGGTCGTGCCACTCTCCCTTTGGCCCCATCTCCTCAGCAGCACCCCCTCCCCATGACCCTACCCCTCACCTGGTCAAAGAGGTAGATGGTGAAATCGTCAAAGAAGGAGACCATCTTGCGCTTGCGGTCGAGCTCAGCAGCTGCCTCTTCAGCCGAGCGTGGCGACTTCAGCAGTCCCCGCAGCCCTCGGCCCTCGTCACTCTCACTCACCACGATGGGGACCCCCCGGCCCCCACTGCCCATGTCTCCCTCCCCTTCCTCCTCGTCATCTTCCTCCTCTTCCTCCTCTGTAGCTGCCCCCTCACGCCCCCCCAGCCCTGGCCCTTCCCCCAGTACTGTTCCCTCCCAGAACGGCCCCTTTCGTCCTGTCCCAGTCCCTGGGAAGGACTGGAGCGAGAGCGGGGGCAGCGAGAGGGACAGGCGGGACAGTTTGGCTGTGGAAGGGACACACAGGGGGAAGGACAAAGGGCAAAGGGCATTGAAGAAGAGGGGATGGGATTGTGGGGGAAAGAGAGAGAGTCAGTCAGTACAAGGAAAAGAAATACCCATAATCCTCCCAAATTCACCTGCACCTGCATCTTTCCCCGTATCCATCCATGCATCCATCCTCCAGACCCATTTATCCACTTCCCTACACACACACACACACCCCATCTATCCATCTCAAACTCCCAGAATGCACTGCATAAACACAGCTGCCATTGTTCATTCCCCTCCCCCCCGATACCTCCTTCCCCCAGACCTCTGCCGCCCCCCTCACCTTTGATGTCCTCTGCCCCATGGCCAGAGGCCCCACTCTCTTTGGGTGTGTCGGGGGCTGTGGATTTCCTGCCCTCCACTTCCGGCATTGGATCCTCCTCCAGTTCTGTAGCCCCATGGCTGTCTGGCTCAGTCCCACTCTGCTCTGCTGTGCCAGTTGTGGGTTCTGTGACCTCTCCACTCATCTCCTCCTCCTCCTCCTCCTCCTCCTTCTTCTCCTCCTCCTCCTCACCACTCTCTGGCACAGAGAGTACCATCATGTTGCCATTGTGGTTCTCTGTGGCCTCTTCCCCCTTCTCTGTGCCCCACACTCTCAGCACAGCATGGTCCCTCAAGGGTGCGGCAAGTGAAGTGTCCTTGTCCTCTGTCATCCCTTGGCTCCCCAGCAGCTTCCGTGTTACATTCTCCTGGAGTGACACCATCAACTGTTCTTTATACACCTGCACCACAAACCCCGTCTCCTTCCCCACTGCTGGCTCCGCTTCCCCATCTGAGAAGTAGGCGGAGTCCCGGTGGAGTGTGGCCAGCCCCAAGCCCCTTCCCTCATCTTCCAACTCCGTCCCTTCCTCACTGATAGAAAGGGTGAGGTCACTAGTGGATTCTGAGATAGCCCGGTCACTGGTGGATTCTGAGATAGCCGGAAGCGTCCCCAATTCTTCATCCTCTTCCTGCTCTTCTTCGGGAGGTGCCGGAGGGGGCTCTTCCTTGAAGATAAACTCAGGGGAGAAGGTGCTTTCTGTCTCATAGCCACTGTCCCCAAATTTCTGCCCAGGGGAGGAGTAGTGCGAGGCCGGACTGCAGACGTCTGAGGAGCTAGTGTTAGAGGGGATATCAAGGGAATCCACCGAGTCTAGAGTTCCCCTCTGCTGTGCTGGAGGGGCCAGGGGGAGCCCCAAGGAGGCAGGGCATGCCCGGAAGCCTTCCATGGCCTCAGGGGCAGGGCATGCCTGGAAGCCCTCCATGGCCTCAGGGAGGATGGCGATGGTCTCTTCATCAGCACTCTCAGATAGCGTGGAGAGTGGGGGGATCTCAACTGGCACAATGACACTGCAGCAAGCAGTAGGGAATGGGTGGCTGGGTGGCTGGACACCTCCCCCCCTGCGCTGTTGGGGCTCATAGGTCTTTACGGCTGTGCCCATCAGTGGGTCGTAGTATTCCCCATCAGGTGGCAGTACTACAGGGCAATCAGAAAGGGAACCCCGCTCGGCACGGAGTGAGGAATCATCCTCAGTACCATAACTGTCCCGGTGGGGGCGCCGCAGCAGCAGCGGGGGGGCATGGTTGCTCCAGCTGCTCACTGCCACGTCCCCGCGGGCCACAGCACAGGTGCACCGTGCCCGATTGCACAGTGGGCACGGGAGGAAGTGGCGCCGTCCCCCGCCCCCACCGCTGCTGCCTCCATCGTCTGTACTGCCCCCTGAGCTCTGGTCATCTTCCTGCTCCCAGGGAGGTGAGGGCTGGAAATCGGAGGGATCCCCAGCCAAGGTCTCACCTGCCCCCCGCTCCTCCAGTAGATCTGCATCCCAACTGCGCTGCTGGTCCTCCAGTTCACGGTACACAGTCAGCAAGGATTCCGTCAGAAAGGCCTCTCCCCCACCAGCCACCGGCTCCATCAGTGAGGTCTCCTGGATCTCTCCATCAAGGCGGAAGGGATTGCCGGGACCGGCAAGGAAGGGGTTGGTGGGAGGGAGGATGGGGGGGGTGGGGTGACAGTCCCACTCCGAGGGGAAGAGGGGCTGAGGGGGTGAGGTGCCAGGGCTGGGCGACTGGACGGTGCATTTGGGCCCCTCACCAGCGCCGTGATCCTCCAAGCGGATGTAGTACTCACTGCTGACTGAGGGGCTGCGGGCTGAGATGACTGGCACAACACTGGGAGTCTCCAAGCTGTGCCGGGCTGGCAGCTCATAGAAGGGATTAGTGCCTGGTGCTGCTAAGCCACCGTTGCCAGCAGGTGCCGAGGAAGGACCCTTCCAGTGTCCAAGCCGTGCCCTCTCCCACATGTACTCGAAGTTCAGACCCCCACTACTCTCTGTCACTGTTAGTACATCGTCCATGTCCCCACCATGGAAGCCATCCAACAGTGGGTAGGCCGAGATCTCCTCCTCTGAGGGGCACCGGCAGTGACGAGAGGAGGAAGGTGGTGGTGGTGAGGAAGGACGCTTGGGTTTGAGGGCATTCCAACGCCACTCAAAACTTTCCTCTGCCTGCGCATTGGAGCGCTCATTCAGCAGGTAACTCAGCTGCAGGTGCAGCTCCTCCAGTGTGGGGCGCTTCACTGGGGACAGCCAACATGACTGCATCACTTCATACCTGTGACAGGAAGGGGGAAACCGTCAGAAAGACGGAAGAGCAATATACAGAAAAATACAGGTAGAAAAGCAAGGAGAATGGGAAACAGCTGGGAAAACACAGGTGGAGCAGGAGAACAGTTGGGAAAAACCAGGTGGAAACAGAGGCACAGTCAGGAAAACACAGGCAGAATGGGAAAACTGTCAGACAAACAGGTGAAAACAGAGGAGCAGTTGTGAAAACATAGGAACAATAGAGGAAAAACAGATAGGAGCAGAGGAGTTGTTGAGAAAATACAGGCAGAACAGGAGAACAGTCAGAAAAATAGGTGAAAACAGGAGCAGTTAGAAACAATCACTGGAATACAGTCAGAAAAAGAGAAACAGTCCCAAAATTCAGTAGAAATAAGAGGACAGGAAAACAGGTAGAAATAAAGGAAAAGTCAGGAAAAAACAGGTGGAATGAGAGAACAGTTTAGGAAAAACACATTGAAAACAGAAGAATGGGTGGGAAAGAATTCAGTAGAAAAAGAGGAATAGTCAGAAAAAGGGGGGAAACCTAGTACATACAGGAGACTAGCCAGGAAAACAGTCAGATAAACGGCTAGAGACAGAACAACAGTCAGAAAAATCAGGTGGAACAGGAGAGCAGTCAAAAAATGAGGCAAAGAAGCAGAAACAAAGGAAAAGTTGGAAAGTTAGAAGCAAAATTAGAAAATGGGTAGAAATGGCAGGGGAAATGGGCCAGTAAATAAATTAGAAACAGAGGAAGCATTAAGAGTTGGGAGGGGGGGAATAGAAACAAATGAACAATGAGAAAACAAAACAAGGAGAAAAAAATCAATAGTTAAAAAGCCTAGATGGAAATAGAAAAACTAGGAAGACAGGCAAAAATAATATAACAGCCAGGAAGACCGATGGACATTTAGGGAAAGGGTAGGAACAGGAAAAGAACAGAAAAGATCAGTTAGAAACAGAACAACAGTTGAAAGCACGGTAACAGAAATAGCTAGACATAGAAGGAAAGTTGGGGAAAGAAGTAAGAACAGAGGAACTGTTAGAAAAATAACAGAAATAGCTAGACATAGAAGGAAAGTTGGGAAAAGAAGTAAGAACAGAGAACTGTTAGAAAAATAACAATAGGGGGAAGACAAGTATAACAAGAGAACAGTTAGAAGACAAATAGAAGAATAGTCCTGGGGGAAAAAACAGGTAGCACTATAAGGATAGTTGGAAAGTAAGAACATTTGGAAAGTAGGTAGGAATAGGAACAGTCAGGAAAATGGGTGTCTGAAACAGAAGAACAGGTGGGAAAGAATAGGTACACATGGAAGAACAAGAATAGAGCCTGAAGAACAAAAGCAAGTAGAGCCGGAAGAACAAATGAGAAATCAACAAGAAATAGAAGAACATTCAAGAAAATAGTTGGAGGAACAGTCAGAAAGTCAGAAGTGCATTTGGAAAATAGGAATGAGGAGAACAATCAGAAAAAGAATTAGAAATAGAAGATTTGAAAGAGAGCCCCCCCCCTCCCCCCACTGCTCTCTGGAGAGAGAAGAAAAGTCAGACAAGTAGAAAAAGAACAGTAAAAAAAACCAGGCAAAAATAGAAGAAAATCAGATCTTGGAAAGTCAGATGAGCAGTTGGTGGGGAAATGCTAAAACATGAAAGCCATTGGGAGAACTGTCAGAAACCCAGAACTGTCAGAGACAGAAGAACTCTCAAAAGAACAGGTAGGAAAAAAATAGAAAAACATAACAGACATGAGAAGTGTCGGGGGGGGGACAGTTAAAAGAAAATAGGCTGAGGCAAGGAAAAACCCCAGGATAACAGCCAGAAATGCAGAACAGTTGGAGAGACAGAAGAACTTACAGAAGAAATGGTCTGGAACCCTGGAACAGTCAGCTGAGCGAAAAACAGTCGCAGGGACAGTTAGAAACATGACAATGATGGAAGAATGGTAAAAGGGGCAGTAAAACAGTCAAGAGAAACACAGGGGACACAGAACCATCAGAGGGATGAACAGAAAGACACAGAGAACAGTCACTGGGAGCTGGACAAATAAGACCCACTGGAGAACAGTGAGATAGACACAAGCCAGAACAGTCATAAGAGGAGCAGCTGGAGGAGGAGGAGGAGAGACAAGAACAATGAGGAAAATAGATTAGTGACAGAAATATTGTTGGGAGGACAGTCAGAAAGTCATAAAATAAACCAGTTCAAAACTATGGGAACAGTTGGTGCAGGAGCCAGTTTAGTAGAATAATCAGAAAAAAAGATAGAAACGTAAGAATGGTCAGAAGAACAGTCACAGGGGCAGAGAACTCAGGAAAGATGTCAGATGGACATAAGGGATGTCATCAAGGAGACAGGATATCTGTCAGAAACCACACAAAACACAATAGTCGGATAAACACAGGTTAGAAAAATACAGAGCAGAGAGCACTCACTCAGCAGAACAGCTGGAAGGACAGGTGGAGAAGAGCATAAGGGCAAGAGCCTGGCTAGAGGGGAACAACAGTCTCAAGAACAGTCAGAAAGACAGAACGACAGTCAAAAGAACTCTCAGGGGGACAGAACAGTTGGATAGGATAGAGTAACAGTCAGAAAGGGAGAAAACAGGCACCAGGAATGGAAAAGACCATCCCCCATCCCTCCACAGGGAGGCAGTCAGAGCCAGCAGTTCAAACACTTTGTGGCTGACAGGGTGAAAACAGACATGACGCTAACCACCTTTTAACCACCCTTGGTGGTTATTTATGCATGTTGCAGGGCTGTATTGGTGCCCTATGCAGCCCTGAAACATGCATAAATGACCACCAAGGGTCGTTAAAGGGTGGTTAGCGTCATGTCTGTTTTCACCCTGACTGTCTCATGGCCAAAGTTACAGCTGTTACCATCCCCTCCTGAGGGGGACTCACTCACCAGTAGTCGGAGTAGGGAAGTTTGAGGCGTGGCTTGGCCAGCTTCATCTGCTGCTCCTTGATGACGAAAGTCAGCACTTCCTCATCAGAGAGATGCCGATATGGTTGAGAACCGAACTCAAACAACTCCCAGATCGTCACCCCCAGAGACCTAACAGGTGGAGAGACAAACAGAGGAATATCACTGTATTGCATCTTACAGGCAAGTGGGGAACTTTCACCTGTTGCAGAGATGCAGCTGCCTCTGGGGTTAGGGTGGCTGTTTATACAGGAACTCCTCATCCAGCACTGAGGTTCAGCAGCCTTTGAAGTGGTGGTGGCAGTTTATACAGGGATCCCTCATCCTGTGCTGAGATAGAGCTGCCTCTAGGGTGGAGGCGGCTGTTTATACAGGAGTCCCTTGCCTGGTGTTGAGATGCAACTGCCTCTGGGGTGGAGGTGGCGGTTTATACCTTGCCCAGGGTTGAGATGCAGCTGTCTCTGGGTGTGGGGATAGCGGTTTATACAGGGATCCCTTGCCCAGAGCTGACAGAGGTCGCATTCACATCTGCAGTGGCAAGAGCCACGAGGGAAGATGCAGCAGCGGGGAGGAGCAGAAAAAGAGCTGGTGCGAATGGGGATGTGCCACATCTTCCCTCACGCATGTCAGGGAGAAAAATCCTGCCCTGATGTGTGAGGGAAGCCACGGCACATCCCCATTCACACCAGCTTTTCTTCTGCTATCCGGCTGCTCTCCGCTGCCGCCTCGCGGGTCTCGCCGCCGCCGCCGCACCCGGGTCAAGTGTGAATGCGTCTGTCTCTGAGGTGCGGGTGGCTGTTTATACACGGATCTCTGACCCAGGACTGAGATGCAACTGTCTCTGGGGTGGGGGCAGCTGTTTATACAGCGGTCCCTCACCCAGAACGGAGATGCAGCTGTCTCTGGGGTGGGGGCAGCTGTTTATACAAGGATCTCTTGCCCAGGGCTGAAATGCAGCTGTCTCTGGGGTGGGGGTGGCTGTTTATACAAGAATCCCTTGCCCAGGGCTGAAATGCAGCTGTTTCTGGGGTGGGGATGGCATAGGGATTAAGGGACCCACCAGACGTTGCTTTCTTTGCTTTGATCAACAACCATGAGGGTCCCATGCACCTCGTCCAAGAGCTCTGGAGCCACCCACCGTAGGGGAATCCAAAGCCGGTCAGGGGTGATGTAATAATCTTCCTGCAAAAAAACAGAACAGACTTAGAGTCTGTGCCCCGCGGAGCCCATTCCCTGACATCCCCACCCCCAGCCACCGAGTCCCAAATCAGAGTCGACACCCGCTAGAGGGGTCCCCTACCAACCTTGTAGTTATTATGTGAGAGTCCATAGTCACCGACCCGGACGGTGAGGTCTGATGTCAACAGGCAGTTCCGGAGCGCCAGGTCACTGCAGGGGCAGGGGGAAGTCAGAAAATCAGAGCATCTTTGGTTGGGAATGTCAGTTTCTTTGGAACCCAGGCATCCCAGCTCCCTTGCTGTAGCCCGCCCCCAGCTTCTGGTCTTCCCTCACCTGTGGATGTAACTGTTCTTGTGGAGGTGCAAGACACCCAGTGTGATCTCGTAGGCCATGCGTTGCAGTGTTGAGAGGTCCCGGGTCAGAAGATCAGGTGTCATGCCGTCCGCTTTGCGCTGGGCGCGGAGGTACCGCTTGAGGTCGCCCTGGGCAGGGGTGGGGGAGAAGAGGTTGGTGTTTAAAGGCACTAGCACAAACACACACCAAAACAGAGCCAGCCAGGAGCAATGACACACACACAAACAAGTGAGCAGGGAGCAGTACTGCTTAGTGCTTACATGGGCATACACATGTGTGTGTATATAGCCAGCAGGAAGCAGCGCTGCTCATACACACACACAAGCATGCACAGAGAAACAAACAAAGCTAGAGAAGGGCAGCACTGCATGCATGCATACACAGAAACCAGCAGGAGGCAGCATTGTACGCAGACACAGCCAGCCGGGGGCAGTGCTGCGCTGCACAGGCAAACACAGACACAGAGAGCCAGCAGGGGCAGTGCTGCACACGTGTGCTCACACACACACACCAACACACACAGTCACAGAGCGTCAGAAGAGGATAGCACTGTGTTTGAGCACACACACGCACATTACACGCACACGCACAGTCAGCAGGGGGCAGTACTGTGCACATATGTTCATACACACACCAACACCAACACACAGTCACAGAGAACCAGAAGAGGATAGCACTGTGTGCGTGTACACACGCACATCGCGCGTGTTCACGCGCACACTCACACACAGTCAGCAGGGGGCGGTACTAGGTGCACAGGCACTTATGTTCACACACACACCAACACACAGAGTCACAGAGAACCAGAAGAGGATAGCACTGTGTGCACACATGCACATCGCGCGCACACACATGGACACACACACACCAACACACACAGTCACAGAGCGTCAGAAGAGGCTAGCACTGTTTGCGCACACACACGTACATCACGCGCACACATGCACACTCACCAATTGGCAGAATTCCATGATGAGCAGAAAGGGGATTGTCTCCGTACACAGCCCCAGACACTGCAGGATGTTCGGGTGCTGGAGGCTTCTTGAAAAGAGCGGGCACAGAACGATGAGGAGAGAAAGGGGAGAACCGCATTACTGCCATGGAGAACCCCAACACTCACACACCGCAAACACGCAGACCACAGTGGGGGCAGCTATTTAAAGAGGAATCCCTTTCCAGCGCAGATATGCAACTGCCTTGGGGATGGGGATGGCTGTTTATACAGGGATTCCTCTTCCATTTTAGGGGGTACCCTTGCTTACCGATATGGCTGAGCCTCAGAGAGGAATTTTCTCTGTTCCAGGGGACTTGCGCTGACCCGGAGCTCCTTCACCACCACCTGAGCTGGCGTGAAGTCAGAAAAGATCTCGCCAAGAATGACCTGGGAACCACAACAGAAGGCAAAGCAATATGGGAGGCTCAGCACTCCCGTAACCGAACTCTGCAAATCTCCCCCGAACCAGCCAGTTCTGGATTGGAGCTGGCACCCCTTGTCTGGCGAGGCTGGGGTTTAAAGATTGGGGTCATGCTCACCTTCCCGAACCAGCCGTTACCAATCTCCTGCAAGTAGCTAAGATGCTGCCGGCTCAGACCCAGGTGTTTCACCAGATCTGGAAGGGGATAATAAAATCAGATGAGGAGAAAGGGGTTTTTAACACAACCATGTCCCACCCTCTCTCCAGTGCCCATTCCTGCTGGTCCTGTATAACTCTGGAGCAGTTGTGATAATCTAGTTTCTAGAATGTTATTTACTGAAAACCAGGACTCCTGGGTTCTCTGGGAGGGGAGTGGGGGCTGGTGGGTTAGAGCAGGGGGGGCTGGGAGTCAGGACTCCTGGGTTCCCTGGGAGGGGAGTGGGGGCTAGTGGGTTAGAGCAAGGGGGGTGGGAGCCAGGACTTCTGGGTTCTCTGGGAGGGGAGTGGGGCTCGTGGGTTAGAGCAAGGGGACTGGGAGCCAGACTCTGGGAGTATCCCTATGGAACGCATTAAAAGGAAATAGAACTGAAGAGCTGGAAGGGACATCAAATGCCATCTAGTCTAACGCCCTGGCCTGAGGCAAGATACCCACCACTGAAAGCATCCTTGACAGATCCTTGCGCAGTCTTTTGTTGAAAACCTCCAGGGAAGGAGATTCTATAACCTCTCTAGGCAGCTCATTCCACATTTGGGAAGTTTTTCCCTAACATTTAATTTAAAATCATTGCTATTTGTCCTGTCTTCAGAGGCAATGGAGAACATCATGTTGAGCAACCTAGAACATATTATGGAGGTTCCCATGATCCTGGAACTCCCTCCCCTTGGAGGTTTCTCTGAGCTCGAGCCTGCTTATTTTCCAAATACGATGGAAAACCTTTCTATTTGGCGAGCCATTCGACAGGCAGGGATAGGGCTGGGTGGGTGGAGGTTGGGGTTAGGAAAGGGTTGTGGGGAGTTTAAGGAGATTTGAAAGATGTTTTTATTGATTGTAAGTCACCCTGAGCCATAAGGAGAAGGGTGACATATAAATTTGATTAAATAAATAAGTATATTGCAAGCAACCTCAAACAGAACAGCATTGCAGGCAACCTAGACTAGCACTGCGAATAACTTAGAACACCTAGAGTCAGCTGCGTAACCTAGATTCAGCTGTGTGATGCAGCCGGAAAAAAGGCTAATGCAATTTTAGGCTGCATTAACAGAAGCATCGTTTCCAAGTCATGAGATTTAAGATTTCCACTCTATTCTTCGCTTATCAGACCTCATGTGGTGTATTATGTCCAGTTCTGGGCACCACACTTTAAGAAGGATATCGACAAATTGGAATGGGTTCAGAGGAGGGCAATGAAGATGGTCAGGGGTCTGGAAACCAAGACCTATGAGGAAAGGTTGAAGGAGCTGTTCATGTTTAGCCTAGAGAAGAGAAGACTAAGGGGAGACATGATAGTGGTCTTCCACTACCTGAAGGGCTGTCACAGAGAGGATGGCAAAGACTTGTTCTCTCTTGTCCCTAAAGGCAAGACTAGAAACAATGGGCTCAAATGATTAAACATTAGGAAGAACTTCCTAATGGTAAGAGCTGTTCAACAGTGGAACAAATTGTTTAGGGAGGTGGTGGGCTCTCCTTTGCTCGAGGTTTTCAAATGGAGACTAGACAGCCATATGTCAGAGATGCTGTAGCTGTGTATTCCTGCACTGTGCAGGGGGTTGGACTAGATGACTATGATGTCCTGTCAAACTCTATGATTCACCATGCAGAGCAATCTAGAACACCATGCAGAGTAACCTAGAACATCGTGTTAAGCAACTGAATGTCCAGAGCTTTTTGCCCTTTTTCATGGGCATGAGCAGATAGTGGGCATATATGGGTCCTGTTGGCATGCCCCATTCCCACCTGTCTTAGGGATTTGCTGGGTAGGTGCCAGCAGGGAGACCTCTGAGAGTGGCAGGATATACACATCTGGGATGGACTGCGATGAGGATGTCTCTTCAGCAGGTGGTGTGTATTCCCCCGAATACTCCTCCCCATCTGGGTTCTCAAACTCCTGGGTGGCACAGGGAGAGAAAGAGAGGAACGGGGCATTGGAGTGGGAATGCTGGCCTTTCCAGGGAGACCAAAAACCCTCAATTTGGAATTACATGTCCCAGAATGCCATTCTACAAGTTCTCTTAAAGAATCAAAGCAGATAGGTTGCGGAGAACGCTGTGTGTGCCTCCTTCCCACTCACTCACCTTGAACCCCACATCCCCACGCTTGCAGCAGAGACAGGTGAGGAGAAGGAAGATGAAGGCCAGGAGCCCTGAGCAGGAAATCAGAACCACGGCATAAGGTGGAGCCAGGGGCACCCGGCCCTGGGATAAACCATCTAAGAAAAAAAGAGAGCAATCTGAATAACCAGCCTGGCACTGAGATGTGTGATGGCCAAGTGGTTCAAGTCACTGAAGTCTGTGGGTTCAAGTCCTGCTTCGTCTCACACCAAATAGCCATCTTGATCCAACTAGCTAGGAATGGGCACCTAATCCACTGGGTTGGGCAAGTCAAAAGTGAATAGCCATGGTGCTGGCCATGTCACTCCTTTGTGCACCATAGGTTACAAAAACTGGTGTGTCTTTACCTGCACCAGCCTGATGGGCTGCATGGATCAAGGTGGACTTTTACTGAGATGCAGCTGGGGACAGCTGTTTATACAGAGATTGATCCCTTGCCTGTCCCTGAGATGTAGCTGCCAGGGCAGCTGTTTATACAGGAATCTCTTGTCAAATCCCTTTGTAGACATCTGTCCATCCATCCTTTCAGCCCTGTGTCTTTTCCTCTCCATCAGCTACCCCCACTTTCCCTTCTAGTCAGCTGTCCATCCGTCTGTCCTCTGTGTATCTCACACAAACCTCCACACCTCACTATTCACCCAGGCCTTTTCACAGTCCTCTCTACCTATCCCCTCACATCTGTCTTTCCATCTGTTACACTCCTCCTGCCCCCTTCACACCCATTCACCTACCCACTCACAGATCCATCCATCCATCCACACACCCTTCCAAACATCAATCCAGAGCTCGATTCATCCATCCACACACACTTCCATCCACCTATCTTCACCCATCTCCATCCAACCATCCACCCACCTAGAGACCTATTCAAGTATCCTTTCAGCCTTCCATCTATCAATATGCTGGGATATGGGGTGGGTGTGTGGAGGGACGTGCATCCATCCTGCCTCAGTGCTTGGTGGGAGGCAGAGTCCCTTCCAGACCAACAGAACTTAGAAAGTTCACAAACTGCCAAACCCATCAATCGCATCCCCACACACCTTATCCATCCATCCATTCTGCCCCCCATCCATCCATCCATGCCCACACACCCCTCCATCCTTCTTTTCATTCATCCCCCAAATTCTTCCCTCCATTCATCTATCCCTACACACCTCTCTAACCTTTTGTCCCACTTCCACCCATTCCTGCACAGACCTGCAACATTCCCACCCCCGGCTTGGGCCCCCACAACTCTGAATCCTTGGCCTTGTCTCATGCCCCCGCCCTCCCTGTCTGACTGTGCCCAATTGACTCCTGGGTTCTCTGGGAGGGGAGGGGGGCTGGTGGGTTAGAGACGTGGGGCTGGGAGTCAGGACTCCTGGGTTCTCTGAGAAGGGAGTGAAGACTAGTGGGTTAGAGCAGGGAGACTGGGAGTCAGAGCGGGGAGTAGTCACCATAGGCGACTGGTAACGGTCGATAGTGGGGGAGGGCATAGGAGTGGGAGCTGGGCAGGGGTTCTATTGAACTTCCAAAAATTTGGGGGGATGTGCCTCCCCAACGAGTTGCCTATGGGAGTGAGGCTAATGGGCTAGAGCAGGGGGCTGTGAGCCAGGACTCCTGGGGTCTCTGGGAGAGCAGTGGGAACTAGTGGGTTAGAGCTGGGGACTGGGAGTCAGGACTCCTGGGTTCTCTGGGAGAGCAGTGAAGGCTAGTTAGTGAGTGAGAGATGGGGGGGCTAAGACTCCTGGGTTTGCTAGGAGAGGTGTGGGGCTAGTTGGTTAATGTATAGGAATCCCAGTCCACTCCCCCTGGCGCAGACTGTAGATTTATCACCCTGGCCACCCCTTCCACCACAGACAAAGAGATGCCCACCTTGGGGGAGGGGCACAGGTAATGGTACCCAAACAGGTGGCCGTAGACAGACAAACAGACAGATTCTTGAGGACAGACAGACATAAAGATGCTGCAGACTCACCGCTGTCTGAGGGCGCTGCTAGGGCTTTCTCCGGATTGAAATACGACATGGATGCAGCGAGCAGAAGGAGCGGGCCTTGATGGAGCATCTTAGAGAGCGTCAGGCTGGGGGTGGGGGTGCGAATCACAGGAGGGCCCCTCAGGATCTGCTGTGGCTTAACCCCTCAGTGGCAGGAACAATGCCCCCCCCATCACGTCTCGCCACCCCGCTACCGCAGGACGCAACAGTGCCTGGGTGCCAGCCAGCGGCATCCTTGTCCTGGGGAAAGGGGGAATGCAGCAGCGGCACAAAAGGAGGGGTGGCAGCACCAGAAAAATGGCAAATAGGTTGGAACAATAGGTGAGCTCATGGGGGGTAGGCAGACGTTCGGGGAGGGAGAAAGGGGGGGATGGAGAAGGTGAGAGTGCAGCTGAAAGGAGGAGTGAAGAAGAGAAGGAAAGGAGGGAAGGAGATAGGCAGCGGAGGAGAGAGAGGGGAGCCTAAGCCTGGTGCTGGGGGGAGCAGGGAAATTGATGGAGAGAAGGGCCCGCCTGCAGACCCTCTGGCTGGGCTTGCCCATTGGATGCCCCAGCTGCTGCTCAGGGAGGGAGGAGGATTCAAGGATGGAAAGGGGAGGCTGTCGCCATGGCAACCTAGTCCTGGGTAGCAGTAGTAGCAGCAGTGGGGAGGGGGCTGCACAGTAGAGAGGCAAGAAGCAGAGGTGGGAAATAGGGATGGTTTGGGCATGAGTAGTGTCACACATACACACCAGTGAGCACCCATGCACGCACATGCAAAGTGCCATGTCACATGCACAAAGGCATACACCGTGCCATGTCACACATGCAAAGTGTCATGTCACACACGCACAAAGACACAGGGTGCAATGCCACACATGCAGAGTACCACCTCACATACAAACACACAGTGCCATGTCTCACACAGATGAAGAAACATGAAGTACCACATAACATACAAACACACACCGAGAGTACCATGTCACACATACAGAAGCACACACACACAAGAACCATGTCACACACACGAAGGGTGCCATGATGACACACACACACGCGTGTACGCACACAAAGAGTGTCATGTCTCACACACACAGACACATGCAGAGTGCTATATCACACACGGAGACTTGTACAGTACCATATCACACACACAAACACACATGAGTGCCACAATACACACACATGCACACACATACAGAGTGCTATCTCACACAGACACAGACACACAACACAGTAGTTCTGTCATACACGAGTGGTGAGCACGCTGCAGCTCAGAGCCCCATGAGGCTCTTGGGCAGCTCAAGTGTGGCTCTGTCTCAGCCAGGGCTGGTCCTGGGTCCCTGTGTCTTACTTCACTGCACCTGAGTCTCCTCAGGAGGTGAATTGCAGCTGCACCTGGGAATCTCAGCAGCCAGGACTGCAGAACACCAGTCCCACCAGCCAATCACCAAGCAAGAGAGGTGTACATGTATATGCACCTGCATGAGTGTCTGTACACATGTGTGTGCCTTGTGACTCTTTGCCTAATAAATAATAATTCATAATTCATTTTATTTCTATAGTGTCCCCTCCCTCCCTCACCAAATGGCATTCAGAGCATTTCACAATATAAAAATATAATAAATCTATATAAAATCCATTTAAAATAGAACTCCATTTAAAAACAATTTAAACAGGAAAGGTGTAGAGGCAGACGAAAAAAATACATAAAGCAGAGCCAGCAATGGATCCTAAAAGCACTTGGAAAATAAATAGGTTTTCAGGTGCTTTTTAAAGGTGAGGAGGGAGGAAGTGGGGCAGACATCTGGAAGGAGCGAGTTCCACACCGAGGGGCCACCACAGCAAAGGCCTGATCGCCCACTGACTTATTATTCAATTACTCATATCCCGCTCTCTCCAGCCCTACGGCAGCTTGGGGCGGCTCACAAAATATTTAAAAAACATCTAAAAACAATACATAGAAGGGATTACTAAAACAATAAAAACAACAACAAAGAGATAAAACCACTGGTAAAAAAAACCGTCCTTATTCCCCACCCCCCAAAGGCCCGGACGAACAGCCAGATTTTACAGGCTCAACAAAAGACCAACTGGCTGGGAACCAGGCGAACCTCCTCTGAGAGGGAGTTCCACAGTCGTGGTGCAGTCACCGAGAATGCCCTCTCCATCGTGGCCCCTTGGTTCACTTGGGGGACCTCCAAGAAGGCACCCCCGGCAGATCACGAAGGTCGTTCCAGGGCCCAGGGAGTGAGGCGGTCTCTCAGATAGGAGGGGCCCAGACCATGTAGGGCTTTAAAGGTCAAAACCAGCACCCTGAATCGGGCCCGGAACGCTATAGGCAGCCAGTGCAGCGCCCGGAGCACTGGTGTAATGTGCTCCCTATGGCCCATCCCCGTACTGCACCAGCTGCAGCTTCCAAGTCATCACCAAGGGCAGCCCCACATAGAGCACATTGCAGTAATCCAGCCTTGAGTTGATGAATGGATTTAAGGTGCAATGGTGGGATCCCCGACACAGGTGGTTTCTGAGCACAGGTAACCATTAGGGCATGGCTCCAGGAGCAGGTCTCAAATATAACTGGGCCTGTGCTGTTCAGAACCCTAAAAAACATCAGCGCAATCTTAAATTCAATCAGCTGCTCAACAGGCAGCCAATGCAGGGAACAGAGGGTGGCTATAATATGATCACAGCTGCCCAAACCAGTTAGCAGCTGCACTGCTGCATTCTGAACAAGCTGCAAGTGATGGAGAAGCACCGCTGGAAGCTTATAGAACAGGGAGTTACAATAACCCAGCCTCATGGACACCAGAGCATGGGGCACTGTGGCAAACATGGTACATGGTGGCTCTTGGGGTTGAGAACTTTGTCCACCCCTGTCACACACAAACACACCCAGAGAGTGCCATGTCATACACACACACACAGGTGTCATGTCACACAAACACTGTCACAGTGCAGATACCCATAGTGTCCTGTCACATGAACAAAGACACACAAAGTGCCATGTCACATGCACACATGAAGAGTGCCATGTCAAACACACACGGTATCACACACACACACAAAATTAGTTGTCACACACACATGGATCCACAGTGCCATGCCACACACAGATAAACAGTTGGTGGTGGTGTGGCTCTATATGTAAAAGACAACATTGAGTCAAGTACAATTAAAAATTTTAAGGATGCAAACTTCCTTAGAATCTCTATGGATAGAAATTCCAGGTATAAAGGGGAAGAGTATCGCAGTAGGGCTATACTATTGTCCCCTTGACCAGGATGAAGAGACTGATAAAGCAATGCTAAACTAGATGAGACAGGCTACTAAAGTCAGCAACATAATAATAATGGGTGACTTCAATTACCCTAATATTGATTGGGTGAATGTTTCCTCGGGGCGGGACATGGGGTATTTTCAGACGTGACAGGGCGGCATTCGCCCCGTCACGGAAACAACCCTTAGATTCCCCGCCGGGATCACTCTGGCACGGCCAACAGACGTGCTGGGGGATCCCAGCAGCGAATCAGGGAGGGGGCGGGGCCGCACAGCGCAACGTGTGGCTGCATGCCCCTGCCCCCCCCCCCACGCTTCCCCACTGCCCGCCCTCTAGGGAGACGGGCGGG
>QEPC01014830.1:14101-27709 GCA_003113815.1 Sphenodon punctatus
CTTCAGAAAAGTCGCGGTGTGGCGCGGGCAATTCCGAAATGGCGGAATGGAATCGCGGCGCTGTAAAAGCTGCTGCCGCATCAGCCATAGGTCCATAGATGGCTATTAGTGAACCTCTGACTGTCGGAAGCTGAAAGCAGACAGCAGGGAAATGGATGACGCCATTATGACCTGTTGTGAAATTCTCTGACGTGACTGAAGGTGGCCAATGTCAGAGACAGGGTGCTTCACTGGATGGACCATTGGTCTGATCCAGTATGGCACTTCTTATATTAGTCACTGGAGAGATCAAGTGTTAATTTTGCCTTGCCCCGTGCTTCTATTTTCAAAGCCAATGAAGAATAACATACTTCTTTTGATTTGCTTTAACCCATTATACTCCAAAATACTGAAAAATCTTATTCCACAAATATTGTACACAACATGGCTGCCCTTAAAAGCCTGGCTCTCTTTAAACCATGGGGACTATAAACAGGGAAGGACATTAGAAGATGAACTAAACAACCAAAGATAATTCCTTTTGCCAAAGCTTTTGCATACTTATGCATTGGCATCACATTAAAAAGAACTGTCCTGGTAACTGTTTACTAAAAATCAGTCAATACCAGGGATTGTAGAAGCATGGTTGTCTTGCTGTGAAAGCCTACAGCTGGAGGGCTTAGATTTATCTTGTATACCACAGCCAGGAAAAGTACATACACAGACATGCCACCACAGCTTGAGTTTAAACAAATGGCAATCCATTAAGTGTAGGGTTTTTTTCCGCCATCAAAAAGCATTTGAAACATTTTTTCTCATAGGTTTCAGATAGCCTGAGGACAAACAAGGTTGCTTGTCAATTTATAGCTGAGTTTATACTTATAAAGGCCCCATGAGGATGCTCTAAGCATCAAACTAACGTCCATTTCCTTTATGTTGCATCAGGCTTTGGAGACTAATGTCCTCTAGGTGCATTATTTTTGTCTGAGTCCCATTAACATGGCAAGATTAAAATGGTAAGTGATGGGCAGAAAGATGGGCTCTCATTTTGGCACAATAAGGGCTAGATATAAAACAGGTGTGAACGACTTTAGCTATTTGACGGTGTTTAGAGAGAGAGAGAGAGAATTTTACCAATGCATCGTATGATCAAATCAGTGTTAGAAATGAATTTAACTTAGGGCTGAAAGAAGAATCAGTCTGATTCTCGCGAGAATCTCACAAGAATCCAGGACCATCAGTGAGATCTTGAGAAGATCTCGCAAACAGTATGAGAATCTAGTGAGAAGTTAACTTAAAAAACAACCCCTAAACTACTGCCCATGCGCAAAATGGTCACCCAGCAATTCTGTTCATGCGTACTCCTTTTCCAAAATGGTACTAGCAGCATCAGCACTATTTTGAAAAAGGGTTGCACATGTGCAGAACAGCCTGGTAGCCATTTTCCACATTGACATTTATTTCCCTTGCCCTCCCCCCCATCGTGGTGTTGGTGACTGCAGAAAAGGAGAGAGAGACAGATAGACAGTCGCCAGATGCAAGACTTGGTGAGGGATACAGTGTACACACGACTCCAATAAGTAAATCAAGAAAAAAAAAAACTTGATCGAGAACTAGGGCTCTTCTTGATTTTCTATTCTTATGGGAATTGAGCCAAGAAGCTTGATTGTCAATGAGAATCAAGAAAAAATTGAGATCGGTTTCAGCCATAAGTAACTCCAACATGGTTGTAATCATCGGCCAATTGATATTTGTGAAAAAGCCCCCTCTGGGAGTAAGTCTTTGAAAGGTCTGGGATGAAAATACAACGTGCAGCCTTAGAGCTTACAGTTACCATTGTGATTATTCCCAGAAGCCCATGAATGTCCAAAAATACTTCTCCTTACACTCTCCCTTCCCTGGGCATGCTCTTGTCCTCATACACCTCAGCTTACTCTTACAGCCATTAGACTAATTGGATCAAAGGCAGCACCTTTTTGCCAAGCCGAGTAAAGGTGCTGACTGTGTAAAGGAGCTAACCCTGCATCAACGTACCAGCATTCTGACACACTGTTGTACTAACCACCTAGCAGAGGACCACCTAGCAGGGCCATTAAATGAACACGGAGGAAAAGGGGTGCTCAGGGAAAATAAGACCATTGCAGAAAAGCTGAATGAATTCTTTGCTTTGGTCTTCATGACAGAGGATGTTGGGGAGATACCCACACCAGAACTACTCTTTGTAGGCGATAAATCAGAAGAGCTGTCACAGATCAACATGTCTCTGGAAGAGGTCCTTGAGTAAATTGACAATAGTAACAAATCACCGGGACCAGATGGTTTACACGTCAGAATTCTGAAGGAACTCAAATATGAAATTGCAGACCTACTACTGGTAATTTGTAACCTATCGCTAAAATCTGCCACTGTACCTGAGGACTGGAGGGTAGCGAATGTAATGCCAATATTTAAAAAGGGCTCCAGAAGTGATCCTGGAAACTACAGACTGGTGAGCCTGACGTCTATACTGGGCAAACTGGTGGAGACTACTATTAAAAACAGAATTATAGGGCATATTGATAAACATAGCTTAATGAGGAAGAGACAACATGGATTAAGCAAAAGAAAGTCATGCCTCACTAGTCTATTGGATTTTTTTGAGGATGTGAACAAGCTTGTGGATAAGGGGGAGTCGGTTGATATAGTGTAGCTGGATTTTCAGAAAACATTTGATAAGGTCCCTCATGAAAGACTCTTGAGGAAGTTAAAAAGTCATGGGATAGGAGGCAGCATCCTATTGTGGATTAGTAGCTGGCAGAAGTATAGGAAGCAAAGAGTAGGACTAAATGGTCAGTTTTCATAATGGAGAGAAGTAAATAGTAGAGTGCCCCAGGGATCTGTACTGGGACCAGTGTTGTTTAATCTATTAATTAATGTTCTGGAAAGGGGAATAAGGAGTGAGGTGATCACTCCTTATTTGCAGACGATACCAAATTATTCAAGGTAGATAAAACAAGAGCAGACTGTGAAGAATTGCAGGGGGATCTTGAGAGACTGGATAACTGGGCATCTAAATGGCAGATGAAATTTAATGTGAACAAGTGCAAACTGATGCTATAGGGAAAAACAATACAAACTTTATGCACACAATGCTGGTTTCTAAATTAGGAGTTACTATTCAGGAAAAGGATCTTGGAGTCATTGAGTGTTTTTACACACACATTTCTCCTGGATGTTTGCTGTTACAACCTGAACTTTCTGTGTGTCTAAATCACTCACCCAGATCTTAAACATCCTGATCTTTTAATTTCTGCGTATAACTTCTCCCAGAACTTTTGTGTGTAAAACGTTTTCCTGGTAAACAGCTTTGCTCCAGGCAGCTGTGGTCACTTGGTTTCCATGACAGCCTGTTACATCTACAGCTGTGGCTACTTTAGGCTGCCTCAGGGCAATTTTTGTGTGAAGAATGCATCCAGGAACTGCCTCAGGGCAGTATGTGTAAGAAAAATGAATCCGGAAGTTACTTGTGGACTTGTAAACCCAGAAGATTAAAAAATCTGGAACTTTAACGTGTGTTTAAAAATGCCTATTGTGGACAATACATTGAAGTCCTCAGCTCAGTGTGCGGTGGCTGTCATTAAAAAACCCCAGAATGTTAGGAATTATTCATAAAGGGCTAGAGAATAAAACTGAAAAAATCATTATGCCACTATATGTCTAAGGTGAAACCACACCTTAATACTACGTGCAGTTTTGGTCGCCTCATCTCAAAAAAGATATTGTTGAAATAAAAAAGGTACACAGAAGGGCAACAAAATATATAAGGGTATGGAACGGCTTATCAGTAACAAGAACGTATTTTTTCACTCAATGCACAATTAAGTTGTGGTATTTGTTGCCAGAGGACGTGATCAAGGCCAGTATAACTGGGTTTAAGAAAGAATTGGACAAATTTCTGGAGGATAAGTCCATTAGCAGCTATTAGCCAGGCAGGTTTGGGGAATGTAACCTCTTACTATTGGGAGGTGGGAGTGAACAGCAGGGAATGGATTGCCCCACAGTGACCTGCTGGGTACTTCAAGCAACAGAGGTTAGTCATTGTCGGAGACAGGATGCTGGGCTCGATGAACCATTGGTCTGACTCAGTATGGCACTTCTTATGTTCTTAGCTATTGGGGACTGAAGAACAGAAAAATCCTATGTGAGTGCCATGTAGAGTGCATTACTATAGTCCAATATTGAGGTAATGAAAGCATGGGTAATTGTGGTCAGGTTGTCATCCGAGACATACAGCTGAAGGTGACACACCACATGTAGTTGACAAAACGCACTCCTCGCCACAGCCCCCACCTGCACATCTAAGCGAAGCTGAGACTCGAGAAGCACGCCCAGATTGGGAACCTGGGGGACCAGTGGGTGGCGAATTCCATCAATGATGGGAGCCGTTACACCCACTGCCCTACCTACCATCATCACCTCAATCTTGTCAGGATTCAGCTTCAGTTGGCTCACACTCATCCAATCCCCGACAACTGCCAAACACTGGTAAGCACTGAGACTGCCAGGTCTGGGTCCGATGAAAAGGAGAGGCAGAGTTGGGTGTCATCAGCATATTGATGACACCACACCCCATATCGTCTCACGACTTCACCGAGCGGCTGCATGTTCACATTGAACAGGAGAGGGGACAGAATAGAACCTTGCAGGACGCCACACGTGAGGTCCCGGGGAGAAGAAGAACAATCCCCGAGCACCACATGCTGAGTTCTTCTGGCCAGCCAGGAAGGAGCAGAACCATTCAAAAATAATCCCCCCCACCCCAACTTGATCCTGCAGGCACATCACGAACGTCTCATTGTCAACGGTATCAAACACAGCAGACAGATCTAACAAAATCAACAGGATTGATCAACCTTGATTCAGTTCTCGGCAAAGATCACTGACCAAGGCCACAAATGCAATCTCAGTGCCTTAACCCAGATGAAACCCGGACTGCATGGGATCAAGAAAATGTACGCCATCCACGTGTCCCTGCAGCTGCTGAGCCACAACACGTTCAATAACCTTCTCTAAAAAGGGGAAGTTAGAGACTAGCCAATAACTGGCAAGGGAGTCAATGTCAAGTGATGGCTTTTTAAGCAGAGACCAAACCACCGCCTCCTTGAGTCAGCTCGTCACTGTGCCATCCAAAAGGGAGGCATTGACCACCCCTGCCAGCAATGGCCCCAGTGTCTCCCGACTGGCCTTAACCAGCCAGGACGGGCATGTGTCCAGTTCACAAGAGGTGACCCTAACAGCCCCAAGAACACCCTCTGCATCAGCAGGCACCACCCACTAAAATTGATCCCACAAAATCGGATAAGGCAGGGTTTACACACAGTTCTGGTTCTCCCATTGTCATAAATGTAGCATTGAAATCATGGTGGATAGGAGCGATCTTATCCGCAAAGTAATCAACAAACATGTCACAGCGGGCACTGGAAGACACCAGTTCTAGGCAGAGTAAGGCTGGATCGACCAGCCCCTTCACCACCCAGAAAAGCTCTGCTGGACGCCAAAATAGGGCCCAACTCAGTGTCCAGCAAGGTCTCCGTAATACTCATGAGGTCGGCCGCATAATCCACGATCAGCTCCTGGACAATTGTTGATTTATTTGCAACTGACCTCACATTCAGCAGCAACAGCTTCAGGCCAGGGGCCCTCTGATCGTGAACCACCGTACTGTCTGCTTGGGGGACAGCAAGAGGAACAGGCACCAGAAACCTGTCCCATATTGCTGATCGCACATATCTCCCCAGAGGGACCATACTTCCTCCGCCCCATCACGACCCCAATTACTGTGGTTCTCCCCCCAGCCAGTCCCAACCCCAGACCCCCCTCCCCCAGGCTGCCCCGCCCAACTGACAAGGGAGATCCCACCCCCTCCAACCCCCCCCATCACCTCCTGCTCTCAGTGGGTGGTATTCAAACAACCTTTCCCAGGGATCATATCCCCCTTCACACTGGGGTAAATGATCCCTCCCTCCCTAACCCAGTCCTTCCCCACACCTCTCGCTGAGGCAGGGGACATTCCCATCCATCCCTCCGCTATATAACCTACCCACCAGCCACCCTACCCTGAACCGCCCCCTAACCAAACCTCCCCCAACAAACCAACATTTACAACTCCAGTCCTGACAATGATACAATGTCAGCAATACAATAAAACAGACAAAAACAGATGATTCCCCTCCAACCCATCCAAAAATAGTAAGCCCCACTACCCCCAACCTTCGTTGCCAAGAGCAACCCCCTCCATCCCCGTTCCACACCTAAGGGCGACACCAAAGGGCCCTTTGGCAAGGCCCTTAGGCACGCAACTGCACCCCATTTGTGTGGTGGTGCCAGGCTAGGCTGCTTATCAAGCCCTCTCCACCCAGAAGTCACTGCCAGCAGCTGTTTATCATTCTAGACAAACAACGCCAGGTTTTGCAAAATACTCTCAGAATTAGAAAGTGGACCAAATCTTCCCAGAGAGTATTGGAGATCCATAGTAAAGTTCTTAATGAGGTAGCCTTACCTTCCTCATACTCTATGTCAACAACGACGGACCTCAAGCACAGGGGCAAAATATGACTTGCGCTAATTATTGGTCCCTTTCCAGTGCCTGGATCTGGCCCCTTAACCTAGTTCTGACTAAGCCAAGCACAGAAAGACTGAGTTCAGAGTAAGGGTGCAGAGATGAGGGACTGCACACAAGGATAGAGGACAGATCCAGGGCACAGATTCATAATTCGGACCATCTTCTTTCTGAGCTACCCCTTACAAAATTCTATCCTCCATATTTTATGCCAACCTTGGAGCTTGTACTAGTTTTCAAAGTGGCCCTGGCAGGAAAAACTGTCCCCAACCTCTACCCTATACCTTGCTATTACAGAACTCTATTGGCTCTCGGGCAGGGACCGTGTCTACCTTATTTTTTGTAAAGCACCAGGTACATCACTGGTGCTATATAAATGCTAATAAAATAATAATAATAATAATAATAATAATGTAATTGTTTTCTTCATTATAGCGAAAGGTTAAT
The DNA here is from genome assembly GCA_003113815.1 of Sphenodon punctatus. Lineage (NCBI taxonomy): Eukaryota > Metazoa > Chordata > Lepidosauria > Sphenodontia > Sphenodontidae > Sphenodon > Sphenodon punctatus. The sequence continues at coordinate 21,126 of QEPC01014830.1, forward strand.
AAGTGAAAGGACAATCAGCACGACAAACAGTGGGTGAAAACAAATGTGCAGCTAATGCATCAGCTACGTAGCCAAGGGAGCGGGGCCGTCCCTGCACAGGTCAGTTTGGGACCCTGAACAGACCTGCACCCCACCAGGCAGGTTGGTGAGCCCTTCCCTGCCGCACCCCCAGTGTGGGGAAAGAATCAACATGCGGTTAGGCAGCCCTGTCCCTGGTGTACCCCCAGCACCCTACCCCTGCCATGATGGGTAGCCATGGCTTCCAGCCATGGTGACCCCCAATCCCCGGTGAGGGAATGGGGGACATGATGGCCATGGTTCTCCTTACACAACTACTTATACTCTCCCTTCCCTGGGCATGCTCCTGTCCTCATACACCTGAACTGCCTCTTATAGCCATTAGTCTAATCAGCTCAAAGGCAGAACCTTATATGCAGAGGGAACAGAATATGGTGGGGGATGGCAGTAGGAATAGACCCAGCGGCCTGTTATGGCCCATGTTGGCCACCTGGGTGGTTTATGGCCCAGGCTGTGGACCCAGAATAGTCTGGGGGAGCATAGCTGAGGTAGCCACCTACCTGGGCTGGAGCAGCAGAAGGCCCACATCTTGTGGCCTACAAACCAATGCACCAGTGAATCTCTGGCCCAGGTGGGCCATAACGCCAGGTTTGTTTTCACCCAATAACAATCAAAATGTTGAGAAAGAAACTGTCAAGCTTGCTATAGCCAATGGTCAGATGTAAGGACATTATTGCGAGGGCACACACTCTTGCCTCTTCTCTGCTCCTTTTCTCCTGCTTCATTTGCTCAACTAGTTTGTCTTAATTGGGTTACCCCCATTATATTATTAATTACTGATGTTGTTTATTTAATTAATTTATTTATTTATATAGTGAAAGCAACGTACCTGGTGTTTTACAAACAACAGTTATAGACAGGTCCCTGTCCCAGTGGGATTATCATCTAAGAAACAAGGTAGGGGAGATGAAGGGAAGGAGAACAGAGCGAGAGACAGGAATAAATCTAAGAAGTTGTGAAGTTGCAGGTACACATGCTCAGCTTCCTTAGAGAGAGAAGAAAAAGCTAAGAAAATCAGGGCGGATACTAAGGGGAGTAGGAGCTAGAAAAAGTGTGAGGGAAGAGGTAGTTTTTCAGGAGGGTTTTGAAAATAGGGAGGAAGGGAGGGAGCAGAATGAATGAGCTCAGGGAGAGAGATCCAGACAATAGGGTCAACAAGGGAGAACGATCAGGTATGTTTTGAGGAGCAAGGAGCTTGTGAGCAGGCAAACATGGTAGCAGACGAGGAGCAAAAATCATGGACAGGAGTGTGGTAGGAAAAAAGTGATTAGACATGAGGAAAAATAGAGGCTTTAAGCCCGTCAACATTTCACAACCTTCTGGCTTGCATAAACAAGAGTTACAATCCAACAAACCCTTAAATGTGTGCTGAACATTAAGCAAATATGGAATCCCATTGAAGTTAATGTGACTATTCTGCTGCCAAATGTTAAGCACATGCATAAGAGCTTTCCTGAAACAAGACCAAAGCCCTTTGAATTTAAATGTACGGATAAAAGATGTGATTGAGGGTTCAGAGATTGTACAAACATGCTATAAATCTTCTGGTGAAAGATATGCTCAAATAGTTATCAAATGAACTAACCTGCATGTTTTACAGTACCCAAATGCATTGGGTTACAAGTCAGATACAGATGTTACCAGGTGTACTTCACCCTGAAGAAAATGGATCAATAAGGATGGGAATCTATACCCAGGACCCCATATTCTGTTTCCACCATTGCTGCCAATGGGGAAACACCGAGTACATGGGGGCCTTGTCTATACCTAGCGCTCAGTTACATTTTTTAACCTGCCCACTGTGGTCTGCTAGCATGCAGACTCTACAGGCTATTGTTCTCTCACAGAACATTTTTTTGTTGTTACGTTCTGTGGCTTATGTGTGTTCTTCAAATCATTACAAACCTGTAGTGAAAATCTTGAAGCCAGGAAATAGGAAAAACCCATGGTAGTTTTTACAGTGGTAGAATGTATGTCGAGTTTTTATGGACTCTTACCCTTTACTCTGCTAATCAGGTTTGTGCAAGTAGCAAGGACTTCATCTACTCATATAAGTATATGTTTATTGACCCTGCTTGTGTTGCAGCTTACTAAGCCTAGGTACTCTTAATCATCAGGGAGTGCAGAAGATGAAAGCAGCATGAAGGAGGAACTGATTGGATAAAAAAAAAATGTGGAATGGCTTCTCCAAGCCACTTATGTTATTTATCTACAAAAGTTTTAGGAGTTAGCAGCTTCATTATAATAGATGCCTATCAGAAAAACACATATTTTGACAGAGGAAAGAGCAAGTGATTCTAACTCATGGATCTGGGTGTGATCTAAAACTCAAATGTGCACAGCTTAGATGGCTAGTTCAGATACTTTTGTCACATTCTTGAGGTCTATGCTCTCTTAATTCATATTGTTGAGTCTTTAAAGCATCTTTAGGTCTCTGTTTGGTCTTTCTGGGTTATGGCCAATTAGAAAAAAACCCCACCCAATTAATATATATTTAAAGCAAACAAACCTGTAGCCCAGATTCTCTTCTGATGTGAGTCCCAAAGTTTTGCCTGTGTGACTCCATTATGAGACATAAATATAATTCCATGACCAACAACAAATCCATGTAAATGGTGTCTAATATCATTGTGATTGCAACACCATTCACAGCTAGCATGACCCCACTTGGGATTTTGACCCATGGTTTGGGAACCTCTATCTTTAGGTCTAGTTTAGTGCTGAAGTGAGCCGTCAAGTATTTATTTTCTTTGCTACCCACATTTTGGAAGGGTATCCAATCACTATTTATTAGAGAAATGGGACCCTGAACAAATTACCCATTTTGCTTCAATATGAATACTCAACTCTTTTTTTGGAACATCATGAGGAAAAACAAAATCCTTTTCCCCCTCATGCAATGCGGGAGGCTTGTGAACTTGCTTAGCAAACCATTATGAAAGCATCAACATAAATAAGAGTTGCATACTCCAAAATCATGCGTATATTATTTCCTTTAGATTCTTTTTTTGGATTCTTCTCTATACTATAGAATCCTGCCATATAAAGCTTTTCTTCCCAAGAGAATAATACTTTTAACCAGCAAAATCAGGTTTTGGTTCCGTCTCCTGTCCTTGATGGAATGCTCTCATCTCTGGGCCTTCCCTTTCGCTCAGCTCACTTTTTCAGGGCTTGAGGAGGGGGGACTGAATCCATGGACCAGATCTGGGAACCCGAAAGGATCCAAACCTGCTGTGGGCCAGATGTGGCCCCCAGGCTCCCTGTTGTGCAAATTCCATAAGCAGAGGTTCCATTTGCAATAATGAGATTCCAATTAATTATTTATTTTATTTTGATTTCTATCCCCCGAGGCTCAAGGTGGCTCATGATTTATTTTTTATAAAATACACAATAAAACCCATAAACAACTAATTACTCCCCACTCCAATATACCCCTGCCAATTAAATGCCTAGCTGAATAAAGGTCTTAAACTGCCTCTGGAAGACACTCAAGCTCAGAGTCAGAGTTTGAGGTTATGGAAGCTCAGTCTGGTCCTGTTTATTTGGATCAGGTTCAATTAGTATCACCCACCTATGAGGGGGAGATGTTTGAGGCGATGAGGACAACTAGTTGTCCATCCTGGCTGGTGAAAGCCAGCCAGGAGACTTTGGAGCCATTGTTGTTGGGTAGGGTGGTCAACGCCTCCCTACGGGAGGGTAGGGTGTCAGGCCCCCTTAAAAGAGTGGTGGTCCGGACCCTACTTAAAAAACCATCTTTAGATGCTGAGTCCCTGGACTGCTATCAACCTGACTCTAACCTTCCCTTTTCTAACCTTCCCTTTTCCACAGTTGTGCTATGGGTCCCAGATATGGGGGGTGGTATTTCTTATCCTATGCTGGAATCTGTCCTAAATAAATGGTTAAGATCCCTATTGGGGGTCCCCGCAGGGACTGCATCCACATTACAGCATTTGGAAGCTGGAACTAAATCAATATTCTCTGAAACCAAATTTTCTACTGCTAGATGTTTGGCTTAAAGTAGCCCACTCCCCTGATGGCCTACTCCCCAAATTGTTTTTGAGGAGGAAAAATGGTTGGGGACAACAGAGTAAGGCATTCTAGATAGGGTGTGTAAGAGATAATATTGGGTGCCTGGGTTTTTCTTGGGACCATTTGATAGCTGCCCTGGTGAGTGGGTCTAGACGCCAAATTAAACAACGAATTAGGGATGCAGAATTACAATAGGGTATGGCGGTAGCAGCTAGGTCTAGACATCTCCATGGTATACATTTTAGATACCTGTCCCAGCTGGTCCCAGCAATCTTTGGTCTGACTTGTCCTTTGTGAAGGAAAGATTTTACAGCTTTATGTCTGCAGTCAATGCAGACAGCAGTGTTTCAGGGAAGATATAAGAGAATCAGATACCAAGATAAGGTTTGTATTTGTAGGGGAAGATTGCATAGAAGATCTCGTTCATTAGTTATTACTCTGTCTAATTTATGCCCAGATATGCCTAGACATGTATAAAGTGCTAAATACGGAAATTGATGGCTCCCACACACATATGTTGTCTTTGTTGTTGAATGATACAAATGACAATATCACCATGGTGGTATCATCCTTTGCCCTTTCTGCAGCTAAGCAGAGGCTAAAATTGGCCAAATCTCACCCCTGAGAATTCCATTGTCTTTTGACTGTAAATTTATGGTTGATGGTTGTTTATTGAGATTTGTGATTCTGGGATTGCCATTTTTCATATTTGGAAGATGTATGTGTTTTTTAAAAAATTCAGTTTTTACATGTTAATTTGTTGCCATGGCTTTTTGGCTAGCGCAAATAAATTCAAATTCAAATGAAACTTCCCTTTTTAGGGAAGGTTATTGAACAGTTGGTTGCCTGTCAGCTCCAGGCTCATCTTGATGCTATCAGAGTCCTGAACCCATTTCAGTCAGGTTTTCATCCTGGGTATAGCATGGAGACTGTGCTTGTGGCTTTGGTCGATAATCTGCATTTTGAGATGGACAAGGAGAATTCTACCTTGTTGATTTTGTGCGATTTTCACTGTCCTTTGATACAGTTGATCATGAGGTGGTTTTGAAATGACTGCGGGACCTGGAAGGGGTGCTCAAGTTGTTCCCTTTTTTTGTGTTAAGGAGGTCCCAGCGGGTGGTGATGCTCATCATCCCCTTGGGAGCTTCCCTGTGGTGTCCCATCAGATTCGATTCTGTCTCCCTCTTGATCAATGTGTATCTGAGGTTGCTGGGCAAGATCATTTGGAGGTTGGGGTGAGGCGTCATCAATATGATGATGATACTCAGCTCTACGTCTCTTTTTCATTTGACCCACACCCCAGTGTCTTGGTGCTTACTGAATGCCTGGCTGCTGCCGGGAACTCAATGAGGGTGAGCTGATTGAAGCTGAATCCTGACAAGAGTTAAGTGATGATGGTTGGCCAGTCCTATGACTTGGAATAGATTGGGACAACTGTCATTGATGGGGTCCGACCGCCTGTGATCAATCAGGTTCAAAGCCTTGGTGTGCTTCTGGATCCCTCACTGCACCTGGATTGTCAGGTTGTGGCAGTGGCCAGGAGAATTTTTTCACCACCTCCATCTGCTTCTCTTTCAGACTTGGATCTGGCCACTGTAACCCATGCTTTTATCATCGAGACAAGACTAGATTACTGCAATGTACTCTCCCTGGGGCTGCCCTTGATGACTGTTTGGAGGCTATAGCTGGTGCAGAATGTGGTGGCTTGGCTTCTTTCAGGGACAAGTCACAGAGAGCACATTAGACCTGTGCTTCAAAGTCTGCACTGACTGCCTATAACATTCCAGGCACAATTTAAGGCGCTGGTTTTGACCTTTAAGTCCCTAAATGATCTGGGTCCCATATATCTAGAGGCCGCCTATCCATGTTCTATCACGGCCCTCTTGCAGGTTCTATCTGTTACCCTTCTCCATAGTTGGGGGTGTGCAGGAGGGTGTTTTTGATTACTGCCTAAGTTTTATGGAATTCCATTATGCGGTAGGTTTGCTTGAGCCTGAGCATCTTCCAGAGGCGGTGCAAAACTTTTTTATTTGGAAGAGTAGCAGGGATGAGGGTTGGTTGGGTTATTGGTTAAGATAGTGAGGAGGGTGGGAATTTTGAAGGGAGGGAGGGAGTGTTTTATTGTATGGATTTTTATTGCTGTTTTATTATTGTAAACCACCCTGAACCCTTGTAGGAAGGGCGGTGTATACATTTCAATGAATGAACAAACAAAATAGGGCTTAGGCAAACCTCCAGAGGAAGTGAGATCCAAAAACATGGAGCAGCCACCAAGAACGCCTCTCTGTGTGTCCGGTAGGGATGGACGAACGCGGTTCTGAAATTCAGAGTTCGGCCCGAACTCAGCCTGTTCGGATGACCTAACCCGAACCCGAATGCGAAGATACCAAACAAACCGAACACCGAACGGCAAAATGGCCGAACAGTTCGGATCACGTTTGGGTGAGTTCGGGTGGCAAAAAAAGGTTCACTGGAAG
>QEPC01014830.1:29259-40030 GCA_003113815.1 Sphenodon punctatus
CGACAATATCACCCATTTATTCAATCCTGTCCGATTCTATTCAACATGAATGCCAATCCATACTGGTCTCGTCAAATTACCCTATTTATAAACAGTTCTTAGTCAGCAACTGCCAATGTTACTGATTATAATTGTCCAAATCAAATACCGCCGAATTAGTCAAACCTATTTAGCCTACTTTGCACTGTTGAGGCGGCGAAAAAACGACCCTTCAAAAGGGTCGCAAAAAAAAAATCCTCCTCGGTCCCTTAATGGCAACCAGTTGTAAACCACAGTGCAAGAGGGAGGTGGGTGGGACTGCCTCTCCGACAGGCCCGCTCTAACTGCCGCCACGCGGCTTCTCAGAGGACCCGCCCCTTCTAACGAGGGCGGGGTCCTCAATATCCAATGAGGCGCGCATGCGCCGCCTCACTAACAGGACGGTTGCCCAGCAACCAATACACACCGGCGAGGGACTTTCTAACGAGCCCCTTCGCCACGGCCACCATCGCTGTGCCTCTCTCCGGGAACAGGGGGGAGAGGTGCGACAATGACCCGTCGCCGCCATTTGGGCGGCGAAGGGAACTTTTGTGTAACCTCCAGAGAAGGGATCCTCCCACCCAGCACCATTTCCTGGTTAAAAATAATGAACCCTCAAGCCTCACCTGGAAAGTCACCCAGGTGCAAGATTCTCTTGCCCCTCCATCCAGCCTGACATTTACCCAAAAAATCCTTTCCTTGTCTCCCAGGACCCATCTGCAAAGGCCCCATTCAATGCCCATTGTGAGCCTTTGTCTAGTCCTGGGTTCCCAAGCACCCACCCAGGAAGCTTCTTTCTAGTATCCCAACACCCACTGTGAGTTTTTGTGCTGCTTTGTCCCCTGGTCTCTACAATTGACCCGAGCTCCCTATTGTGGAGTTGAGTTGCTTTTGGACATGGACGAGCGAGGGTCTCCTGTGCGAATCTACCCCAAGGGCCTCTCAGGCTTAGGTCTGTCCCCCTCCCACTCCTGACTCATTGCAGGATCGCTGGGGTTCACCTGTCCCATTCACAATGGGCAAAGGAGAGATAACCTCTTTTCCACCTTTCTCGCATCCGCTCCCTCTCCCCCCCCCTCCACTTTGAACTGAGGAAATTCAATACCCCCTTGAAGACTTCTTTGTTGCCCGGCTAACCACTCTCACTCCCCCTTTTTCTTGTCTCTGACTTTGGGCAGAATAGCCTACTTTCTGTTTTCCACAACCTGGACTCCCCCTCCACACTGCTTAGTTTAACCCTGTAATTGCCAGTCCAGACAATGCAGCGCTGTTTGTATGTGTCTTAGCCACGATAAATAAACACCCCCTCCTACTTTGAAATATTCCTTGTTTCTGTCACGTCTTTCAGGGGGGGCAGAAGAGGGTAGACCAACAAGTTGTAGTGTACCACAGCCTCAGACTGAATCTCTAGCCTGCATGACTGAAAAGACTAATTCCCCACAATTTGAGCTCTTGCCTGTGCACTGGGACCTCCCCACCCCAGGACCCCCATGTTCACATGAAGAAGAAGGGTCATGTGATAACAGCATGGGGAGCCAGGCAGGCGGTTGCAGAAAAGCTGGATGGGCCAGCTGCTGCCAGAGCTTCCACCATAGTGGTGGGCCGCAGTGCTGGCCACATGAGAGGACACCTGACCCTGTCCCACCCCACCCGAGATCCTGCTCCTGACCACAATGGGTGACAGCACCGTCCACTCAAGGCCCCAAAGTGGTGTTCGCCACATGGCAGTATAAGCGTGGCCCAGGCATGTGATTTGTCCCATCCTGGGCAGCCTTACTCCATGTTGGGTAAGTCTGTTCCATGATGTGTCCTTGGAATTTTTTGAGGACATATTGCATAGCAGTGAACTGCTCCCTCTGCCATGAGGTGGGGGGGGACATCTGGCTGGAGCTGGCCATACAATGCACTGTATTGTGTGGTCTGACTGCCTATAGTGGGGTAAAGATACCCATGATGTGGTAGCCTCCCCACCCGGTCTCATGTAGTTGCACCCGCTGGGTCAGACTCATGGTTCATTTTGGCTCATGGCCGTTGCTTGGCAGGTTGATGTAAGACACATTAAGATGATATAGAATAGTCTACCCGTGTGAAGGTCTCAGCCTAATCCCCCTAAATTGGAGATTATTTTTATCCCTGAAATATGTTTTATATTCCTCAGAAAAAATTGGTAGCCTTAGATACTTCTAGCCTTGGAAATTACTGCCACACATATTGTTGCCCAAACCTCTTTTGGATAGTAGAGCTGAATCAAATATTTGTAACAAATACAATTTCTAACAAATTTGCTTATTTTGATTGGTGCCCAAGAAAGTATATATGAATCACTGTTTGGTCCCTCTTTGTCTGATATCCATGTTTGTACTTGACAAGTTTATCTATGCAGTGCAGGGAATAAGAAAGAAAATTGTTGGGAAATGGAAAGAGTATTAGGTCCATTATCTTAATATGTGTAAAGGATCATGGATAAGACCAAAACTAAAGGAACAAAATACTATACAAATTCCGATTTTTGCTCTCTGGAGTTTTAGTAATAGCTAAATTATACTAAAGGAGAAATATCTCCAGAAGGCATAATCCCATAATAATATCTTCTACTGTGATTATATTTGAATGAGGTATCTCTCTCTATATTGCAGGGGATAAAAGGTGCTGACAGTAAGTCAGGGAAGGGCAAGCCATCTTCAAGAGAAATAGGGGTTAATCCCTGTATTTGTAAGTCTTAGGAAGGTCAAGACTTGCTGAAATATAATTATTACAGGTTAATTGAAATTGGAAATGTATGTAGAGTTTGGGACCGAATGGATCAAAACAACGAAACTGACTTCAGTTAAGAGTTTTTAATGCAATAATGGTGGTTATATATTTTATGTTTGTTTATATGTATGAGGTTTTGTGAATATTCTTTTGGCTTAAGCCGTAAATAACTTACTTACTAGATATCCATTTCAATTATTCTTTTTCACTTATTCAATTTACTTTGGCATTTTGGTTATTTGTGTCAGCCATTTTGCTATTTTGGTTACTTCATTTCAGCTAGTGTGTGTGTACAATAGTGCAAAAGCAAAGTAACCAAAATATCAAAATGACTGACCCAAGCTACTGAAATATCAGGTAAACAAAATAATCCCACTGGAATAATGAAATAACCAGATATCTGAATATCTATTTTTGTTGGGAGTTTTGTTTGGATATTCAGAGGGCAATTTGATAATATAAATAATATTCATGAATATAAAATCAACTATTTGTTTTTGATCTATTGGCTATCATGACATTCTTGGCCTCATTGATTTTCTGTGGCAGTGAGGGTCAATATCTGAATTACAAGTTCTGCAGAAAAAGTGCTTTCTTTTACCATTTTTGCCACCCTCCCAGTCCATTGAATGTTCCCTTGTCCTTGCATTATAAGATGGAGAGGAGATTTGCTACTAATCTACTTTCTCAGCACCATTCATTATGTTACACCTTTTTATCATCTTCCCTCTTACTTCTCTCCTTCTTAAAGTATTCAATCCTATTCTTTTCAATTTCCGTTCATATGAGTTTCTCTAGGCTCTTAATAATTTTCATTGCCTTCTCCAAATGCATCCAACTCATTCATATCCTTTTATAAAATGGAGGTGGCCAGTACTGGGTACGATAGTCCAGATAAGAGTGAACTACTGGTTTTGTATACTGGTATGATATTCTTTCCAATTTCATTTTCTATCACATTGTTTATGCATCTAAACATCATATTTGCATTTCTGATCAATGTGATTTTCTGATTTTCCCATGGTACATAAATCCTTTCCTGAGTTGTTACTATTAACTTAGAATTCCACAGGGCTGGTTTTCTCTACTAAAGTGCATTACCTTTCATTACTAATTGGATTTAGTCTGCCATAAACAGACTCTCAGACCCAAAACAAAATATGGATTAATATGGTCCTGGGCTCAAACCCATGCATTTGTGGTCCTGGGTACAGTGGCTGGTGCCTCACCACTACCAAGGCACTCTGGTCAGGTTATCCACAGCACTGGTCAGGCCACAACCCTCCCTTAGCCTTGCCCCATGACCTCCTGGTTGACTGCTGGCCTGTATATAAGGCCAGTCTGAAGACAGGAAGCTGGGTGGATCAGCTGTGACTAGCCCTTTTCACACGGGCATCCCCCCTTGCACACATATGCTGGCGGGCGGGGGTACCTGTGTGAACACCATGACACATGTGGGGGGGATGGGTGGTCACCCGTGGGAACACTGTGAGCAGTGGGTGGAGGTGTGTGCATACTCCCGCTCTCCACCCACCACCCACGCATTGAGCAACAGGCACCAATGCTCTATGCATGGAGATGGGTGGAGGTGGGAGCATGCACACACCTCCACCCACTGCCCACAGTGTTTCCATGGGTGCCCACCCATCCCCGAGGCACTCTGGGATGGGTGGGCAAATCCCCGAGGCACTCTGGCTAGGAGGCCCCAGGCTAGTGCTAAAGGCAACCCCCAGTGCTGGTTAGGCTACATCCCTCCCTCACCCTTGATCAATGCCCCCAGTTGACTGCTGGTCTGTATATAAGGCAAGTCAAGTCAAGTTTATTCTGCGTGGCCAAAGGCCATTACATATAAGGATATACATCAAACAAATACACATCCTCATAGAGGAAAACACATACAAGAGTAAAAGGGTGATGCATATCAAATAATAAAATAATACATATAAATTAACTAATAAAATAAGACATAAAAAGACCTACTCAATTAATATGATGTTTGATTCAAAAGGGAATATATTACACAATCCCTGAAAATATAAGGGGACTACCCCTGTAAAGCCTACAATCCGTGGTCCAAGAGTACTGGGGCAAAATCACAATAAGAATTACTCCGTCCCTCAGGCTTCTACTACCGTATGCCTTCTGCCACACCCCTCACAGTCCCTGCCTCACAGCGGTGGGATATACGGTCACCTATTTCATTGCGAATAATCCGACTGCATAAGTTTACCAAGGAGAAATAAAACTAAATTGAATACTAGGAAAAGTCAATCAGGGTGATGGCCAAATTACATTAGACTTCGGAGTACCACTCGTATCTCATCTGCGCCTGTTAAAGGCAGACTTAAGCCAAGGAGTCATCCGGGAGGGCTCTGAACTCCAGAAAGTTCTTCATATAGTGAAATGCGCACAATAAAAAAAGATGCAGCATTTTTGATATCCTGAGGGTCTGAGCCATCCAGAGGTCTGACCAAAAGGATACTCCCCAGCAATGCCGCCAAGTATCTTGCCCTTGGCACATCATAAAGATGACAATGTAAGATGATGTGGCCCACGGTCCCAGTAGCAACGTTATTAAAAGGGCATAACCTTTCAGCAAACAGGATATCCGGGTTCAAACCCATGCATTTGGGGTCCTGAGTACGGGATACCCGGGAAGCGTCCCTCCAACACCCGTGAGGGCAAGGCGTTTACTCGGGCATGAAAGAATAATTGTTTAGCCCTTGTTGATAATACAGCAGTTAGGTATTCCGCCATATACCCAGGTTTGGGTACCCAATCTATATAAGCTCTGATGTGGGGAGAGATGTTTACCTTGCCAATCTCCAACTGACATGCTATGTCTGAGGCTCTGGTCAATACCTCCATCCTAACTGCCCCAGGAAGTTTATGGGAAAGATATTCTTTAGATAGTCCCATTTCCTTAAGTTGCCCCTCTATTTTGGAGACCCATGGGCTAACAAAGGCATCTTCACTAACCTCCTTTAATAAGCCCAGGCACTGATTGAAAAAGATTTTACACCAAAATTTCAGCACTTGCTCAAGAGCCGCCTGGTGCCAGCTTTTTTGCCCAAGTTCCAGCCTAGCAATGGCATGTGGGATACCTTTCGGGTTTCCCAGCAGGCCCATGAGGAACCTATTTTGAGTTGAGTTGATACCTTGTGAGGAAAAAGGGACCCAAAGCTCTGTCCCGTATAGCATTTGGGCTCTGACCTTACTGTTATGGACCTGTACTGCTGACCTTAATGCACTTCTTCTTTGGCGAGTGAAAAAGTCATAAATGGAGCAGGAGGGACCCTTAGCTGCTGTGACCGCTCTTAGCACATGCTCTCTCCAGGTACCGCTCTGGTGAAATAACAGTCCTAAGTATCAAAAAGATGTTACTTGCTGGAGCGAGTGGCCCTCTACAACCCACTGGTGGTGTTTCTTCCTGTTAGTAAAGGTCATGACCTTGGATTTGCTGTAGTTGGTGGTTAATTTGTTTGCTTTCCAGAAAGAAACAAAGGCATTCAATTGCCTGATCAAACCTATGCACGTTTGGGACATTAGCGCGACATCATCTGCATAACACAGACGACCGATTGCCCTGGAGGCCAGTTATGGGGGGAAAAAATTGGGGTCAGCCATTGCCGTAATTATTTAATTAATATAGAAATAAGGCAAGTCTGAAGCAACAGGAGGCTGGGTGGATCATCTCCTTTGCCTTTCTGGGTCATGTGCTTCACTTCCTTCCTGTCTCCATGTTCCTTTTGGACTGGCTCTGCTTTCCCACTGGATCTTTTGTGTGTTTTGGACCAGATCTGTTTGGATGCTTGAGTCCCTTGTCTGGAACCTGGTCCTTCTGACTCTGCCTGTATGCTCAGCCAACTTCATTCATCTGCCCATTCAGCTGGCTTTTGTCATGTGGCAGTTTCCCTTCCTGTGATATCTTGGACCCCGGTCCTGGCATGACTCTCTGTGCTCTGTCCTTGGTCCCTGACAAGATGCTTCTCCCACTCTTCCCCAGCTCTTCATGCCCCTTTCATTTCTTAAGCAGATTACTGAATCCTATCTTGGCAAGAGACATCACAGTGCAATGCTCTAACACATGTGCAGGTTCAGTTGGCTACACATTCCTACAAAACCTCCAGAGTGGAGGAAGCCAACACAGAAATGCTACTCATGCCAGTTCACCTATGTGATGGGGATGTTGTGTGAAGGTTTTTGCAGCAAAGCAACAGCTCAGTCTGTGTCTGCTTATCATGTAACCCATTTTCACACAATACTGCACACTCCCAAGGGGGAAGCCTACACAGCAAAATCTTCTGCTTGGCTTCTCCAGCTCCGGTGGTGGTATTTTTATGTGAATTAGAGCTGAAATTTATATCCACAGTGTATATCTTATTTGATGAATTCTCCTTCTTCAGATCTGACAAAGTGAATTAAAACTGCTATTCAATTTCCACTTAATCGAATATTAGTTTTGGATATTTCACTTGAGTATTCCATTCTTCTGTTATTTCAACACAGTACATGCACAGTAGCCAAAATGAAATAATTGAAACAACAAGTAACTGAATAAGCGGATATGTGAATATCCATTTTGTTTGCAGATAGTATACTGATAGGCGATAGCTCTCTGAAAATGTGAATAGGATGTGTGTTACCAACAGGGCTATTGATTAGCTATTAATTATTGATTATGGAGGCTCTAATTTTATGTGTTTATTGGGAATCTGTTTCTTTCAATATTGCTGGGTTCCCCTGTTGCTTAACAATTAATTTAATTCAGAGACATTGAACGAGTCAGATTTGTTTGAATAATCAACAGTTTTATTATTAGTAAGCATCAAATAAAGTCCAAGAATATTCCACAATCCCATATATGAATATAACTATTATAGAAACACATGCAAAAAGAACATACAGTCTCAATGCCCAATATCTCTCATACAAGTGCTCAAAGTATTCGTGGATATTATCTGGTTCTGGCTTATAAACTACGCTTAACTTTCTAAGCATTCTTAACAAGCTAAATATAGTTACCCCTTCATTCAGCAGACCAGCTTCTGAAGTGAATAGGGAAGTTGACAAGTCTAGACCACAAGATGAAATTAAAGAAGGAGAAGATGCAGAGAAGATGCTCTCCGCCATTTGGTCCACTATTTTATTACCTTGTTTCTCCTCCCATTATCCACCCAGGAAACATACGTGTTCCAATAATAATCTAATAACTTTAACCAATCACAAAACTATCAACTTTTCAAGTCAACAAGTTATTTCTTCATTTTGCAATGCTAGCTTCCCACGTCATAGCACAAGTTGCAATAGTGCGGTCTCAACTCCCTTTCCTGTTATTCACAAAGTAGTTCCTTAAATTCTACAGCAACTTAACCTAACCTTCAGCTTTAACACACTTAAAACCTCTATTAAGCAACACTCTCTACTTCTATGTGTGAGGGCCCCCCGAGGAGAGGGGTACACGAGGGAACCCACGGGCCTGACCAGCAGCTCACTCGGTCCACACAAGGGACTCCTGAGGTGAGGGGGTGCACACGCTTGGCCTGACAAAGAAGTTCCCTCAGGTTGTAGGGTGGCCCACAAAGTCTCATTAGAGACAGGGCCGTATCATCACAGGGAATGGGATCAGTACTAGCGTGTGCAGGCCCCCTCCTTGTCCACAGGGGGACCAGGTCCCTGCCCACACGTCCAAACCCCCACACCCTTCCAAACCCACAGTGATAGGGGGAGAACACCGCGTGTGGAACAAGTGCGGGGGGGAGAGAGACCCGAGGACGGGGGGAAAGGGAAAAGGGGGGCAACTCCCACCAACCTCAAGGAAGGACACTCAGGGCTACCTGGAGATAGATTATAGTGAACACACAAAAGACAACACACACTTACAGACAACCGCTCACTTGCCCAACACTCCACTCGTGCACACCACACGCTCTCCTCGCACTCTCGCACTCTCGCTATGGAGATAAGGATCTCTGTTGCAATGCTCTGGGGGCCAGTTTCACAGGAACACTGATCGCCGGCAACTGTAACCAGTGCCGGCTGGCCTTAAATACTCCCGGCTCCGCCCCTCCGTGCGTGCAGCCGCTCTGCTTCCGGTTCTCGGGGAGTGCCACCCCCTCCCTCCCCTACTAACAAGGCTTCGCGGAGTGCCCCTTGATCGGGGGTGTTGGCCTCTAATGGATCGTTCTGGGGTGCGGGGTCCCTGCCTTTCCCCCGGGGCCCCCTCCGCCCCCACGCCCTGACACTATGCACTTCAAATATATGAATCATGAGTAAATATAAAAATCATTATCTGGGCCTCAAAAGCCTGAACTTAACAACTCAGGAATCCAGGCAACATGTGAAAATACAAAAATCACTCATTTCAGCTTTAGTGCAAATGCACCCTGAGGGAAATTCTAAAGTTCTGCTAGTTGAAGGAGTGCTTTCTTGGGAAGGGGATATCAGAAGTTCCCATAGGACAGTATAGAGTTGCACAGCAAAATAAGATGTTAACAAACATGACGGTGGTACAATTTGGCCTGCTTTGGTTCACGAGCCACCGGCATGTTTGTTGGAGTCACACCAGATGTTTGCCTGGGATTCCCAGGTGTTTCAGCAGTGAACCTGGGATGTGATACTGCCTCTGTGATCACAACCCAGGCTACATTCCATCTGACTGGCAAGAGCAGTCTTCAGCAGGCTACTGCATCTGTTGTAGGCCGCCGTTACCTAGCCTGGATCAGGTCTGCCATGGTGGGAGTGCATCTCCCCACCGTTCCTGGCAGCAGGACTATGTTGGTTCCCAAACCAGGTCGGGACATGACGGTGGTGCTCTGCCATCACTTCTTTTAACACCCATAGTTGTTTCCAAGTACATGATGCCTCTTACTGCTACATGGCCAAAATGAATTTGGTAACTTTCTTATAAACAATTTCCCCCTGTTAGTCTAGTATATTCATACTCAATTAAAACCAGCCAACTCATTTCCAGAGGCTATGTTTGATTTAAATGGTAAGACTGATATCTAGTTTTAGGTCATTCACAAAGTCTCATTAGCTTGTTGATTGTTTTCAACACCTTTTGAGAGAAGGTTTCATTAACATGAAGATGGAAATAAAGTCTTTTGTTCAGACAGGCTAACCATTATATAGTGTAATTTATAGACTCTAAATATTAAACTCATCAAAATGTATACAGTAAATCAATTTGCAGCAGGCATCCTAGACATTGTCTATTATAACTGCCAACCCTGATGAGATGAAAGCTAATGAAGTTTTATGGTAGGCTGCTGTGGGTAAATTCCCTCAGAACCAGTCCTACCGCTCATAAGGAGAACTTAACTCAAGAAACAGGTAGTAACTAGAGTTGGATAAGCAGAAGCTGGGGATATACTGGGATATACTGCAGAAAATCCCTAACAGAGAGAATGCAACAGGGTTCCACCCAAGGAGATCTACAGTGGGGAGAAGACTCCTAAGGATCAGCTAGTTACCACAGAAGGAGGGCAAGCAGCACTGGAGACCCCTGTGAGGAAGGGTTTGCCAAGTCCTGCAAAGAGGCAGACAGGGGAACCTTTTAACTCAGCCTGTGGTTAATGGTTGTTGTGTTGAAGAGAGGGCAGGGTAACTCTCTGGTCACTATAGAGTTCCAGTCATAGGATGGGACACAACATCAGGCTGAGCTCTGGTGTACCAGGGTGAGGTTAGGCCAGACAAAGTAGGCCCATTAGGGCACAATTATTATTACCCTGAATCCCAGAAGGAGATAGAACTAGGTGCTTGGGCAGAGAGATCCAGATCATGGTTGGAAAGCCAGGGAAGAAGAACTGAGAAACAGGACCACCACCTGAAGACTGGTGGGGGCTAGGCAATGCCTAGTCCCTTCTCACTTGCTGCCCCCCATGCCTGGAACTCCCTCCCTGTCCACATCCACCTTGCCCCCTCCCTTCATACCTTCAAATCTCTCCTTAAAACTCATTTTTTGCTCTGCTCTGTCTGACTCTTTATCCTGCTGAGC
>QEPC01014830.1:42880-54145 GCA_003113815.1 Sphenodon punctatus
AAATGTTTGTTAATAATAATAATAATAATGCAGGGGGCCCTAGCAACAGCAAGGCAGGTGAGCACGCAGAAGTCTTTACTGGCTGCTCTGGGGTGGTGTGATCACAGAATGCCAAGTGGGAGGAGAGAAGGGTCTGTGAAGAAAAAAAATGTCTGGAATTAGGGATGTGCGGACAGAACATGGTTCGGACGTTTGGTCATTCAGTTGTTCGGTTCAAAACCTGAGTTCGGGTTTGGTTGTTTGGTCTGACGGAGTTCGGTTTGGATGAATTCAGCCGAACATCCGAAAATAGCACTATCGATACCGATACTGAAATCAAATATATTTTTTTGGTCTCAGTATCATTTGGTCCTGAAACCACCCCTGGTCTCCATCCCTGGTGCCAGGAAGTCTGCTCCTCAGCTGTCTCCCCTCCCAGACACGTTTTTCCCACCCAAAGTCACATTTTTCCCACCCCCGAACTCATCTGAACTCTTCCAAACTGTTAGGCCATTTGAACGTTTGGTTCAGACATTCAGTTTGGTCGTCCAAACAGGCCGAGTTCAGCCCGAACTCCGAACATCCGAACCGCGTTCGCACATCCCTATCGGGAATGCCAAGGACCATGAAGATCCAATTGGGAGTCCAGGTAGAGTCAGACCAGGAAGCAGGAGGAGATGTCTGAGGGCAGACCAAGGACTGGGCTTATGGAAGAAGGCCAATGGACATTGTCTCATTAGAGACCTGAAGCCCATAGACAAAACAAGAAAAAAACCCAGCAAAAAATATATTTCAACTAACCATTTTCTTGGCATTCAGAAAATGGGTGACTCCTGGAAAGCATCACCAATAAGCAGGCAAAATGTATGTGAAAGAGAACCCTTTCTCCACACATTTTGTAAAGAGACAGGCCCAAGTCAAAATTTAGATCTGGATCCAAATCAGAATTCTCCAAAACCCTAGAAAATTCTGTGTTTTCAGGTTAGTTTATAACAGGGAATTTGGAGTGTTTTTCCAGTCAAAAATAGTGTCAAACACTAAGCATCCCTGAAGATTTTCAGAAGATGAGGGGACTCAGATGCGGTATTCTACCTCAGGTCTTTTTTTCATGTCTACAGAAATTTCACAGGCAGGGAGGGGGAGGGAGAGAAAAAGACGGAAAGAGGAAGAGAAGTGAGAAGCCTATTGTTACAATTCAGGAAGAAAATGAAATAGCTGCTGATGGAGACAGCTCATCACTAAGATAACACATAATGAAAGGAACCTATCTGGGAAATATTAGGTTTCTCTGTCTAATTCTAAAGCTGAATTAGACACAACCCTCCAAAAATTGGTAAACCTGTAAAATCTACAATAATGGTTTGGGTAATAACCAAATATCTGTTTTCACTCCATCATGTTTGGTTATTCCATTTCAATTTTTGTTCAGTTTTTGGTTATTCAATTGTGATTAGTTTGGTATTTCAGTCCACATTTTGGTGTTTCAGGTATTTCATTTTGACAATATTTGCACTACTGTGCATATGCAACTCCAGAAATTATACAACCAAAATGACTTTAAAAGCTGAAATAACTGGACCAAAGAGAAACTTGAAAAACTGGAAATGGAATACCTAAAAAAATTATCAGATATGCAAGTTCCTGCTTCAGTGACTGATATTATTTGGGTACACAAAGGAAAATGTGACAACCACCCACAAATAGTAAACCCACCAACCGTTTCAGCTCTGCTTAATTCCTCTTCTTAGATGTAAAAGCTCGGATTATCTGTTCACGTTTTTACCATGTTGTATTGCCAGAACAGGACAGAAATTTTGCAAGCCAGATAAAAATCCACACAGAGCAGAAGAGAAGCAAACCCTGGTTTAGCAGAGAGCAGTGGCAGTACAGGCTTTGAGTGACTGTCACAGATATGTAACGAAAATCAGAGAGGTGTACCTGATGGATCTTCCTTATGCTATGCCAACTGAAATGGAATCAGACCATATTCTTTATATATTTAAGATGACACTTTATTCAAATTCAAGGAAGATATAGATGTAAAACTTTAAACAATGGGAAATGTATGTAAGATGTAACAGGACCAGTGCAAAGACGGGTACCACCCTGGGCACCCGTCTACCCCCCGCCCCAATCTAGTCACAGAGTTTCCCAGCGGTGGGGGTGGCAGCTGAATCAGGGACAGGAGAGGCGCACCCTTCAACTTGTAGGAAGCATGGTGGCAGCAGGAGAATTAGTGGGAAAGGTGTTCCCTTCAGCTTTCCATCTTAGGCGGCTCTGCCCCCAATCCAGCACAGAGTTGAGCAATGGTGCCAGCAGGATCAGGAGCAGAAGAGATGGCAGAAAAAAGAGGGAAGTGAGCGGAGCCACCTATGGAGCACCTCTCCCATCCCATATCCAGTGCAGAGCTTTAGGGGGCAGCAGTGGTGGTAAAGGTCTTTGAGTGGCTGTCACAGATATGGGGAGGTACTCCTGTCCCATCCAGTGCAGAGCTTATTGGTGATGGCAAGAGTGGGGCAGCTGAATTGGGGTCAGGAGAATGCCCCCCTTCAACTTGTAGTCCTAGGAGACCACCTGTGCTGTCTATATGGTAGAACAGATTGAAGACATTGTGCATTACATTTTTGACTGCATGCATTCATGATTCATTGAGCAGCAAGTATGTCACACCTTTACTGGTGGGGAAGGAGCACTGGGATATCAACTGGAAAGTGGTATATCTATTGGCTAACACCAATCTGACTATTACTAGGGCCATGGCATACTTTGCTTGGCAAGCAGAAATAAGAAGGAAAAGGTTTAAACAACAAGAATAAGCCAGGTAGAACCTAGTGACGATCAAAGCCATAGTGAGTTTATTTCTGAGTATTCCCCTAGCTAGGGTATCTTTGCGGGATTTTAGCACTTAATATCTGATTTGCTTAAGCTCCTCTATTCAAGCCGACCTGAACGGCAAACATGGGCTTCGTCTTCACAATTTGGCTGTAATTGGTTGGCTACAGTATTGTGACCAACACTAAGCTAATGCAGGGGTCAAGTGTTGCCGCCACAAACCCTGGGAAGAGCAAGGCATTACAATGCAAGAGGGTATTTTAAAGCTAACACAGGGGCCAAATGTTGCCGCCATAAACCCCGGAAAGGGTAAGGCAACACAATGCAACTACAAATTTTAACTTTACTTTTTCTTGTACACTTATGGATATTTTTGTATTATTCATTTTTTCTGCTTAAGTTTTATGCTAACAAGTAACTTATTACTGTATTTGTTTACCTTTGTTACGGCCTATGGCCAAACAAATAAATTACTACTACTACTACTACTACTACTACTATATGGTAGAACCAGCTCTGGGTTGTAATTTCCATTAGAAGTGTGTATTTGATCATTTCCAGTCAATAGGTAGCTGTGAAGATTCAGGAGTAAAACCTTTCTTTGACTCTGCGGACACTACTCTAAACAATCAATGCTGATATTCCATATTGAATAAAATGGACATCCACCCAAGCAATTTAGGCACTCATTCAATTCTGCAGTTATTTGATTATCAGAAGGATGCAGAGTGATCTCTTAGACACACAACATTAGCCTTCAATCAATAACCACTTTAATAGTAGATGGACCTCTTTTTCTTCAATCTCTTCCAGCTGCATTATTGTGACACTGCTCTTTGAATAATGAGTAGCATGCTCGATATGTCAAAGTGCAATTCCTGTTTACACTGAATGACATTCCATTACACGTTCCACATTTCTATGCAATATTCCACATTCAAAAGTGGTTCCTGTCAATAGCAGAATTTTGATTGCTTTCATAGTAGTTCCCGCTGAAGAGAAATACTAGCCCTTTTCAACAGTGCAAATCAATAGGTGGAAGTGTATATGATACTACAATCTACTCTCGACCTCAATTTGTTGGATGAAAAGGTAAGGCTGTTTATCCACAGTTGTTCTGATTTTTAGTCCGCTCAAGGTCTAAAAGGTCATTTTAAAGGATATAATTTTTTCTATGGAGAAAGCTAAAGTGAATGAAGCCTATCCTTTATTAGATGGAATAAAGACAAGCATGGACGCAGTAGACAGCCATTTGGCAGAAAAACACTAAGAAGTATATGGAAACACTTTAAAATAATGATTTCTTTAATTGTGCATTACAGCAGAATTCCTACTAGTAATGTCAATAGTGCATCTTCAGGAGTCATGAAAAGCAAATTTGAGAGAGGTCATAAAAGGTGCAAAGCTCCTTTGAAAGCAAGAGGTTGTAGAGATGGAAGATTCTGTTTGACCCCTTATCCAACACTTCCAATATCACCCAAAACTGCAATTCCGGATAATCATTACTTAAATTTGGAACTCACGCAAAAGAAACCAAAGTCATTTATGATGAGAGAATCTAATTAGGATTGAGATGAAACCACCATGTCTTTCTGTGGAATCAGAACATTGCATGGAGATCCACAGATTTGTTACCATGGTGAATATCTCATATCTGTACAACTGGATATCTCACATATCATATCCAGGACCGGCCCAAGGGTTTGAAGGGCCATGTGCCAAGCCTTGCTGCGGGGCCCCAAAGGCCGTCCGGGCTGAACCTTATGGCTGGCAGAGCTCTTGGGAGGGGATTGTAGATTGTAGGCAGAGCCCTGGCAGAGCTCTAGGGAGGGGCATGTCCATTGTAGGCGGAGCCACCAAAAATCCAGCAACAAACAGTTTTCAGCATTAAGCTTTCTCAATTTCTACACCCAAAGACTTCCTGACTTAGTTTAAGAGACAGGTAATACCAGACAAACTTAAAAGGGACAAGCGCAACACAGCAAAGGCAAGCAGCAAGTCTGTTTGCTAACACGGAAGCAAGAAGGATGACACACACCAACGGCCACAGTTGCAAAAAGGAACATACGAACACACATGACCAGAGAGGGAACAAACATGCACTGAAATTTATAGAAACCAGTCTGTTACATGCACTGTTAATTTATAAACTGCTGTTTAACAAAGAGGTCATGCTGAGAAATGTTAAATGGCAAGACAGGACTGGGATTGGTCACAAGACTAACTGTTAAACCTCAGATTTCAAAACCTCAATTTTATCACAAGCATCACATTGCCAGCATTTTGAAAACATGATCACAAGACTAACAGTTAAATCTCAGGATTTCAAAACCTCAGTTTTATCACAAGCATTACTTGTGCACTTGTGTGCACATTGTGACAGGGGGGGGAGAGGGAAGCAGGGGGATCTGGGTGCAGGCTATGGGGGGGAAAGCAGGGTGGCTTGAACGCCATGGCCACCAACCTCGGGCCGCCTCCCCACCTCAGTCCCTACCTGCATCGTGCTTTTCAGAGGTGGTCTGGCAGCGTCCAAGACCCAACTCCATCTCCCTGGGGCTCATTCTGCCATTTGCTTAATTCACACAGCTGCTGAGCTGCGGTGGCAACTTTCGATTTAAAGCAACGTGCACTTCCAGGTTGGTGAGAATGCACCTAGTGCGAACAATTCAGCGTTATGCAGACTGGTGGAACGGTTTGAAGCTGCTTTGAGCAGCTTTTCAAACCACACTCCACCAGGGTTGGTGCATTGAAGCTGCTTTGAGCAGCTTTTCAAACTGCACTCCACCAGTTCACATAACGTTGAATTGTGTGCACTAGGTGCATTCACACCAACCCGGACGTGCACATTGCTTTAAATCAAAAGTTGCCACTGCGGCTAAGCGGCTGTGTGAATTAAGCAAATGACAGAATGCCACCCAAGATTCCCACCCGCAGCAGTGGCGCGGGGCCCCCCTAGCCATGGGGCCATGTGTCCAGGCGCCGGTGGCACATGCCTCGGGCTGGCAGTGATCATATCTCACATCTGGTGATCTGGATCTCCAGCAGAATGGGGACTGGATCACACCCAGTCCATGTTCCACCAGACTCAAATCAGAGGGGAAGTTAAAACTGATACAGAATCTATAATGAACCTCCATTTCAACTCTAGATACAATAGGAAAAGATACCTGGAATGCATTACATGAATTGATCCTAAAGACTTGCTATTTCAGGGTAGGAGGTAGGGAAGAGGAATTGAGTACACTAGACCATAATACAAGAGGAAAATTTTCAGTTGTTTTACCTCATCTTTCATCTTGGGGTATTTTCCTACCCTGGGTGAACATTTCTTGCAAAAACTCGCAAGTTAGTGGCTCTCCAACTTTGCCCTTTTAGGATATTGGCTGCAATCCCAAGTGGGATCCGTGTGAGATCGAGATCTGCGCAGCACAATGCAATCCTTATGGAGATGCATGAGGTTTACACACATGTGTGTGCATGCAAGATGTGCACAGTGTGCATGGGGCATGGGATTGCCCCTAATGTCACCTGCACCTAGAATATCCCCAAAGGAAAGTTAGTTACCATTAACCTTTTTTTTGGTGTGTGGAAAAAAAACAAAAAACAAAAAAAAAAAACACACCCTGAGGTAGAAATCTACCCCAATGCATTTTACCATGGGGTAGAAATTAACCCCATCATATTTCATGTTAGTTTGCACATTCAAGCAATGCAAGTGCCAAAGGACTGGGGTAGAAATCTACCCCAAGACCCATGTTGTATTGATTTTGCAACACAGAAGATGAGGGTTAAGCAGAAGTGGCATCAAGCATTAGCAACCCCAAATAGCTAATTCAGCTCCACAGATGTTTTCTCAACTACGTTTGCTCATGGGGAAATACTCTAGTCAGGAAAAGAAAATGTCTGATGCTGCCATCGCTTAACAAGTGTTTTTGAAGTACATGGATTTCAGTTGAAATGGGGGATGGGGGAGGAAGATAATATGACAAACCCAGCATGGCAAGATGCCACATGAGTCAGCCTCTCAGTCATACATGCCAAACCCAGTAGTGTATGAGTAAGAGTTCTATCCTTTTATTTTAACAAATCTTTTAATTCCAAAATAACAATGTTCCTCTTGGGTGCAACCACAAAGGAAAATGAAATGAAAATAAATAGTTCTTGCAGCTCAATGCAAGTCATCTTATCACTTGGGCATTTTCAGCTGTAGAACAAACCTATATCTGTCTTGACCTCATGGTGTTCTAATTCAAGAATTATTTGATCTTTGATCCAGCCCATTGTTTGGATTTATCATTAGAATTGGACCAAACATTCTCTTGGCTGCCAGTCCCTTAGTACGAACGCCCATTGCTGCCTGTGGAGTTACTTGCTCCTCTCTGGAGCCCTTCTGCTAGCAATCCAGAACACAAGTCAGGAGTTTCCTCTTTCAGCCTTTGCTTTTTCAGGTTCTGGCATGTATCAGTAAATGGCCTATGCGTGTTTTCAGATGAGACAATAGCCCGCATTTCCACGTTTTGACCTACATGGAATTGTGGGCTACTGTCACATCAGAAAGCACCACCAGAGGTTAGCCTGGTCTGCTCCCTGGGTCGTGTTGATGTGTAGCCTGGGCTGTGACTCAGGAACATTGCCAACACAGCCTGGGGAATGGCTGTCTGACCAGGTGTAAAGAGCACCATTATGTACCAATGGTCACTTTACTTACCCTTGTTGGGCTTCCCACTGGTTCCAGGAACCCATTGGCTGCTATGGCTGACCATCAGCTGGAGGGGGGGGGGGAGGACCATGTTCAGTTTAAGGGTGGTACCAGGTGGACACTTGTTCATCTGTCTCCCCACCCACTGTCACAATTGTTTGGTGGCTGGGCTAGCTCTCAGCTGGAGTGACAGCTCCCACCACCACCCAGGTAAGTTTGTAATTATGTCAGGATCCATTACATTTGTTTTAACCCTATGGGTGTTTTTAAATGAGCAAGGCTGGAGGTGGGGACTCTGGCCATTGAGTAGCACTGCCATGGAGCACCCACTCAGGTGGAGTGCATGGGGAGGGATTCCAATGGGCAATTCCCTGTGTGGCTACCATGGCAGTCACCATGCACTCTCCCTGCCATAGACCATGGGGGAAGGGGATGTGCACCAAGCTGGCCTTTGCTATTGACATGTTCCTGGTATGAGCACGGAGGAACCTGGGTTGCCCTATGCTCCTGGACGGTTCTTGGGACTTGCAAAGGTCATGTACCCACCCACAGTGCCCACGAGCAGTGGACTGGTCTGTTGGTGTGGCAGGCCATTCCAGTTCATATGGGCAGGGGATACATGGGTGCTTGTTGCCACAAACATCTTTGGATTGCCCCAGACGGACTGCTCCAGATTTCTCATCAGTGGCCATGAGTGGGTGTCGAGTGGCTCATGGGAGCTCCCACTCATCTTCAGATGAGTGACTCCTGGGTGGTCATGTAGAGTAGCATCTTGTTTAAAAACATCCAATGAGAAAGAAACCATACCTTTCATATAGTTTGGGATTCATTTCCAAACTTTTCTCAGCAATACCTGTTGATATGGTAAACTGTCAAGAGCGAACTACAATCTACAAATTGTATTGCCAGTATAATTTGATGCATCTGTCTTTTTATGGAATACTTCAGTGTAAAACTGGCATACTTACAAAGAAGACAAAGATGTAGATATTGATTTTACTTTAAATGATAGCTTGTTATCTTATTTCCAAACAACAACAACAACAACAACGACACTAGGAAATAGGCAATCTTAGTCAAGTAGTCATCACGTGGAAGACACATGATCTGTATGGTTCCTTCTCTAGTTATAAGAAATATTTGCACTCAACTGTTAAGAAATATTTGAACTTTGGAACCTGGACATTCTGCATTGTGTCACAAAGATTATATATATTTATTTATTTTTTATATTTATTTATTGGATTTTTACTCCACCCCTCCTAAAACAGCTTAGGGTGGCTTACAATCAAAACAAAATAAAAATATAAAATCCATCTATAAAATACATTAAAAAACTTTAAAAGTTCCAACCATTAAAACAGGACTAGGGAACAACAACAGAATAAAACAATAAATAAGGATGAAGGGGAATAAAACCCCTCCCGCCTCCCCAAAGGCCTGGGCGAACAGCCAGGTTTTACAATTTTGTCGGAATGTTAAAAAGTTTGGGGCCAGGTGAGCTTCCTCCGGGAGGGAGTTCCAGAGGCGCGGCCTGGCTACCGAGAATTCCCTCTCCATTGTGGCCCCCCGCTTAACATTGGGACCTCCAAGAAGGCACCCCTGGCAGACTGAAGGAGCTGCTCTGGGGCGCGGAGGGCGAGGCGGTCCCTGAGATACGAGGGGCGCAGACCATGAAGGGCCTTATAGATCAATACTAAAACCTTGTACTGGACTCGGCACGCTACTGGCAGCCCTGTCTCTTATACACATCTAGATGTGTATAAGAGACAGCTATAGGCAACCAGTGCAGAGTTTGGAGCACTGATGTTATGTGCTTCCGACAGCCTGTCCCCGAAAGGAACCGGGCCACCACATTCTGCACTAGCTGCACTACCAGGAACAAGGGCAGCCTCACTTAGAGCGCATTGCAGTAATCCAGCCTCGAGGTAATGAAGGCATGGATGAGGGAGGCCAGGTCTGGGCTGGAGACGTACGGGCGTAGCCTCCACACCAGAGACAGCTGGCGAAAGGCAGCCCTCGCAACTACCTCCACCTGCTGCTCCAGGCGGAGATCCACGTCCAATACCACCCTCAGGCTCCGAACCTGCTGAGCTATAGGAGGACGAACCCCCCCCCCCCAATCAGGGTACAATTAAAGTAAATAAATAAATAAATAAATAAAATCCCACACTCTCCCACGTACTTTGGGCAGGTTACAACACATAAAATACACATAAATAGATTGACAAATCACATTCAGTTTCACACTCAAATATTTAAAAAAACACCTCACTAAAAATAGTACTGGCTAAGTGAACCAAGTACCAAATATTAAAATACCGAAGCACAGAAATGAAAAAAATGAGAATACAGGTTTTGCAATGGCAATGAAGATGATTTCAGATATTTGTTTATGGGAATGAATTGTATAGTTTATTTTTGTGAATGCAAAGTGCCACATTTATTTCAGGATTAGTAAAAGCAATGTTTGTCTGGATTTAGAGAGGGCTAGTCAGAAAAAGGAATTTTCTTATTGTGGAAAAACCCAATACTTTCCACCCTGTATATTTTTAATCCCAAATCTTAAAAATAAACAAACAAACAAACAAACTTGACCAGGCAAAATTCCCATTGAAAAGAACCTATAACAAGCT
This sequence comes from Sphenodon punctatus, assembly GCA_003113815.1. NCBI lineage: Eukaryota > Metazoa > Chordata > Lepidosauria > Sphenodontia > Sphenodontidae > Sphenodon > Sphenodon punctatus. The sequence goes on from QEPC01014830.1 coordinate 53,027, forward strand.
CTGTTGAATGATTATCTGCCATCACATGCATTATTGGAAAAGATGAGAATGGCATTTCCCCCCTGAAGAGCTACATTTCCCATGGGACATGGCGGCTACCCTCCATCCTCTCAGTAAACCAATTTGTTTTAGCTTCCTATTTCACTGACAAAAGGAAGCACACATGTATCAAAAGAAATATAGTGCTATGGGCTTTTTCTCCATAGTCTTTTCTTCCTGAGAGAAACATTTCCCATGCTGCAATGAGCAGTTGAAATTATGTTTGCCCTAGTGAGGCAGCTTCTCTACAAAATGTCTGGTGTAATCAGTACTTTTCAAGAGCATGCAAGTTTTTCCAGTTAAAAATGCTTCTACTAAAACTTTCCTGACCAAGTCTTCCTTTCAAGAGTTGAGTTCTCATAACAAAAAGCATTATTTAAATATAAGATATTATCATCAAGAATAATAATTTCTATTCTCAATCCTATAGGCAAGAAATATACTTGCAGTTTTTAGAACAGGTGCTCATAGACAAAGAACTATAAACCTCTATTGAAATTTTTAAGAAGGTCAACAAACTACTGTTATATATCAGAATCAGAAACGTTACATTTTTTAAAAGAATTCCTTAGGCATTGCTATTGGCAGTGCCATAAACTTGTATAATATTTTGGGGAGTATAATCATTTTAAAAATATTCATTTTCCCCAGCCATGAGATCGCTAAGTTGGCAAACAGTTTTGGATACAAGTTTGGAAATATGTAAATAAAGTTGCAGGAACTTTAGTACCCTTCAACCCAGAGATTGGACTAATGGGAAGATATCCAGAAACAAAGAACATACAAAAAAGAGCGAACTCATGTAAAAAACTATGCCTGGTGGCAATAAGTTTAATAGCAAGAAAATGGAAAGACACAAAAGGACCCACCTTTGCGGAGTGGATGACCTCTGGTACATGTTCTCCATGGAAAAAATAATGGTGGGACAGAAAGAACAAAAGCAACGAAAAGACTTCGAAGCAACATGGTATCCCTGTATGACAATAATGCAGAGGGAAACTGTAGAAAAAGATGAAAACGCATACTTGTTTGAATTTTATATTTAAGAAACAAGGTGGTTCTGGACCCGGCAAGGTTGGG
>QEPC01014830.1:66595-81613 GCA_003113815.1 Sphenodon punctatus
CACTGCTCCCATGAAAACCCTGAGCATCCTGCTCGTATCCTTGCATGTTCAAGCAGTTACCCTATAGTTGGTACATCTGTTTAACTGGCTACATTCTCAAGATGGCCCACACAGTAGGGCTGTTACCAGTGCATAATTTATCAAAATGAATTGCCAGGGCCCAAGCCTGCCCCAGAAGCCATGCCTCCCTGCCCACAGCTTGTCAGAGCAGGGAAATGAATCCTATTCTCCAGCTAGCAACTCAACCACTGGACTAACTTGCCTTTCTACAGATAAATATAAAACAGTTCTTTTGATTTAATCTCTATGATGATCCCTTTCAGTAGGGGTACAGTTAGTATGAATTTCATCCAAATTGCATGGAAAACAAAGACATTATAGCTGGAAATGTGTGCGTAAACCAGAAAACTTCAATTGCTTTAAGAATTGAGACCCTTCATCAAATCTTTATGTAATGTGGCAAAGATGGTCCCTTGGATATGTGGTACAATCCCTCCAAATTTAAAGCAAATGCGATACAAAATGAAGATGTTACAGATAGAAATCAATTTCCCATAGAAATCAATGGGAAAAAATAAAATTTAATAACAAATGTATATATAACAAAAATATGAAATACGAAGTGAAATATTAACAAAGCATAACAAAATTATGAAATACAAATTGGATCCCTAGTGCACACCCCTACAATCTACATCTTCCTGCCATGGCAAGCACAGATCAAGTACAGAACCCTAGATTGTAAACTTTTATTATTTATTTTATCTAATTTATTTACTTATTATTATTTTAATTTTTACCCCACTCTTCTCACCAATGGCAGCTCAGGGTGGCTTACAATATATAAAATACAAATAAAAAACCGACCAAAATATAAAAACATAAAATACCCCACAACCCTATACGATCTCCCCCACCTCCTCACTCACCCCATCCCCGCACAACATCCCCCTCCCCTAGCTTTCACCCCAACCATTTTTGGGGCATTGCCATCCTCATCCTTGTAGTCTGGAGAATTATCAGGGATGGAGATAAGGTTTGAAACATCACAGCAAATGCTGTTTCTGTCAGAAACTGGTCATTCACTTCCTCACGCAATGAGGCAGCATACCAACTTTCCCCCCGTTTTCCACCATATTTCGCTGTTTTCCACAATTTCATTAGCTTGGTAAATTCATGTTCAGTAAACTGCAATTGTTTGGTAAATCAAATATCACGGTCAGAGGGGACATTCACTGCTCAATCACTAATAAAAATAAATGGAGGGAGGATAACACTATGGTTTATATAGTACTGGCTAAGAGGGTAAAATTGATGGAAAGTGCCGTAAAGTCTTGTAAAATGACGGAAAGTGATGTAAGTTGACAAAAATACAGGAAATTGACAAAACTTATGGAAATACCGAAAACTGGGGGGAAAAAGATGGAAATGAGGCACCAATATCGTAATGGTGGAAGTGCAGAATCACTGATTGGTCAGAAAATACCAACAAACAGTCATAAGTGCTCCCAAAAGGAGGGTATTTCTGGTGGTAAGGGATCACTTGTTTTCGCCTCAGCTATAATGGAGACAGGGGGTAATATTAGACTTAAGAGACCACAGTCAACCACAGTGAAACCCCTGTGGTGGTCAAAAGTCCCGTAATGTCTAAATGATTTCTGCCAGATGTTCACCACGGTGAACCTCCAGCAGGAATAATTTTGACCACAATTCTGGACTTCTGGCTGCCTGGCCGGATCCTGGACCGGATTCTGGACCTTTCACCGGCTGGATCGTGGCCCAGACCATGATGTAGGATTGGGCGCAGCGGACGGATTGGCCGCTGTGCCCGCCTGTCTCCCGGAAGTCAGGCAGCTGGGGGAGCTGGAGCGTGGCTGCCGCACAGCCCCGCCCCCTCCCCGATCCCCTTTAGGAATCAGCCGGCACGTCTAATGGATGGCTGGACTGATTCCTGTCTGGGATCCAAAATGGATCCCTGACCCTGGTTCTGCATGGCAGGCCGATCGGCCCGTCACATCTGAAATTACCCAGAGTTGTTCAAAATGACAACTTTTATTGGACCAACTACTGTTGGTAAGAGAATTCCAACCTTTGGGCCCTTTCTTGAGCATGTAATAAGTCAGAACGACAGACTGAGCAAATGCATGATAGTAGCACTTAGAACACAGTATCTCTTAAGAATAAACTATTATTTCCCCCTCTTTTTTCACTACCAGCAGGAGAGAGTCTTAGTTACATTACTTTAATTGCTACCAAACATGGAACAATGCAAGGGCTGTTGTAAGTAAGGGTAAGAATACAACTCTTCCTCCTCTTCAAGAAAATTCAAGGGGGAGAGTGTGTGCATTGCACTCAACAGAGAAAGGAAGGCATGAGATGGGAGCAAGGTAGAGCAGTTAGAGGAAAGGCGAAGGTTTTTGTACCTGGAAACAGAGGGTTGTTAAGGCTCTGTTAGGGCTATTCACACCCTTATGGTATGGGGGTTTCTCCTCTGCAACACTGTTGAAGAGGAAGCTCTATGGCACATGTGAGATGTGAAGCACCATGAGCAGAGCAGTCCAGGCTACAGTGGTTCAGTCTGGCAGGCATAGGATGGAGCTGAAAACCCACCCGCCCAACCTCCTGGACTGGCAGTATATCAAGGTTGCCAATGTTCTGGGTAGGGATGTGCTAACAGAACGCGGTTCTGATGTTCGGGCATTTGGTCGTTTGGTTCAAAATCCTAGTTCAGGTTTGGTTGTTCAGTGCAGTGGAGTTCGGCTCAGCCAAACTCGTCTGAACATCCGAAAATAGCGCTATCGATACCGATACTGAAATTGAAATATTTTTTCAGTATCGCTATTATTTGGCCCTAAAACCACCCCTGGTCTCCACCCCTGGTGCCAGGAAGTCTGCTCCTCAGCTGCCTCCCCCTTCCAGACACATTTTTCCCACCCAAAGTCATGTTTTTCCCACCCCTGAACTTTCCCGAACTGTTTGAACGTTCAGTTCGGACGTTCAGTTCGCTCGTCCGAACAGGTTGAGTTCGGCCCGAACTCCAAACATCCGAACCGTGTTTTCACATTCCTAGTTCTGGGTCTCGGAAGGAATGTTTCCCTTTTGCAGGGATAATTGGCTATGTCCTTGTAAGGTTTGTTTGCCTTCCTTATAGTGTCATCATTCATAGACTACAGTACTGTGTACCAGGGGTGCATTCAAGTGGCTGGTCATAGTTACATTGTTGCAATTCAGAAGTCCAGTGGCATGTTATTTTTGGAATGTAAAAAAGAATATAACCCAGGTCCTGTAGTCCCAGTGCTTTCCCAGTGTCTGTTGGCAGTGAGCCACTGGATGTCAGTGGGAGGGGGTAGGAAGGGAAGGAAACACAAGGGTAAGGGTGCCCACACGCTCTGAGGGGGCTCAAATTGCTCTGTTTCGACACTCGAGGCTCCCAGTTGCCCGTCAGGATAGTATGTGGGCCGCTCAGTATGCTTTCGCACCAAGAGCTTCGGCCCCTATCATCATAGGGCACAGAGCAATTCAAAGGGAAAAGGCTCACACATGCATCACATTCAAAAGCCACAAGGGGGAGCACTGGTGAGGTGGAGGTGAAGGGAGCAAGGTTAAGGAACCCTGGGAAGGAGGGAAATGGAACCAGGACTCTCACACTGAGGGGGAAAGGGATAGGGAAATTGACCCAGGAGGGGAGAGGGGCAGAAGCACCCTGGCCCGCAGGCCCTCGCACCCGTTCTTGCTTACCAGGGACAAAAGGGGTAAGGGTCCTATCAACACACAATTGCTCAGGGCTATACACAATCAACAAGGGGGTATACAGGAAGACACAGTACAGGGAGAGGGGAATACAAACGGAAACACGAAAGGCAAGGCAATAGCAACACACGCAAAGGCAAGTACTTAGCTTTCAGGCAAGGGGCCAGTCTCCACAGACACACAAGCTCTGTTCACCGGCACAGAGCTCAGCAAACTGCCAGCTTATAAAGGTCTAGCCCCGCCCCCTGCACGCGCCTGCAGGCGCTCAGATCGACGAGGAGGGGGGCGTGGTCTCATTGCGTGCTCCACAGGCCCCTGCTGAGGTGCGGCTTGCAAAGGGGGCGGAGCCACAGACGGCGTCGGCGCGATGCTTGGCTGTAGCTGGGGCTGCGGCCCCAGTGGGATGGGGCTTCCTTGCCGTGGAGTGCGTCGGGGTGCGGGGAGACGAACCCAACTGCTGACAGTGGATGAGACTGAACAGACTGAAGCTGAACCCCGATAAGACAGAGCTGATGACCCCTTTTGTGGAGGGGATCTGTCCCCTGCTGGCCCTACAGGTATGGAACTTGGGGTTCCTGTTGGACCCTGGCCTCTGCCTGGATTGTCAGGTGGAGGCGGTGGCAAAGGGAGTGTTTCACCAATTACATCTTGTGCATAGGATCCAGCCATATGTTTAAAACTCTGACCTGGCCACCTTCATTCATGCATTCATAACCTCAAAGCTAGATTACTGCAACACGCTCTATGTGAGGCTGCCCTTGGTAATGACTCGGAAGCTGCAGCTGATGCAGAATGTGGAGGCCCATCTCCTGACGGTGACAGGCCATACGGAGCACATTACACCAGTGCTCTAGGCTCTGCACTGGCTGCCTATAGCGTTCTGGGCCTGGTTCAAGGTGCTGTTTTTGACCCTTAAAGCCCTGCACGGTCTGGGCCCCTCCTACCTGAGAGACCGTCTCACTCCCCGGGCCCTGGAGCGACTTCTGCGATCTTCCGGGGGTGCCTTCTTGGGGGTCCCCTAGGTGAACCAGGGGGCCACAATGGAGAGGGCATTCTTGGTGGCTGCACCGCAGCTGTGGAACTCCCTCCCAGAGAAAGCTCACCTGGCTCACATCCTGTTGACCTTTCATTGGGTCTGTAAGACCTGGCTGTTCATCCTCCTTTGGAGGAGCAGGGAGAATAAGGGTGGAGTTTTTACCAGTGGCTTTACCTCTTTGTTGTTGTTTTTATTGCTTTAGTAATCCCTTTTATGTATTGTTTTTATATATTGTTTTAAATGTTTTGTGAGTCGCCCTGAGCTGCTGTAGGGCTGGAGGGAGCAGGATACAAGTAATTGAATGAATGAACAAATGAATGAATGAACGAACAAATGAACAAATGAGTGAATGAATGAATGAATGAATGAATGAAACTTTGTTTTCTCTCTCCTTTCTCTCTCTGTTTTTTAATGACTTATGGCTGTTGTGTGATGTCAATTATGGCTGTTACTGGCATCACATTTTAAGACTGAAGCACATGTTTGAAGAAAACCCTCAAATCTAACCAATTCACCATATTCAAATGATTGGATTCAGATCAAATTCGTTGTCTAGATTCAAAAAGTTCATTTTTAAAAAGTTCACAAGCTCGTTGTTTCTTGTTCATTTGTTTTCTGTTTGACAGTTGATTTCTTTTTAAAATGGGAAAGTCAAAAATAAATATACTTGTGCCACATGGTGCACCAAAGTGACAAATGGACAAAGTACTAAATAACAAAGAAATGAAGTTCTACTACTATAATTTCTACAGAACTTCTAGGCATGCACAGTGTTTTACAGTTACAGATTTTGGAGACAGGTCCCTGACCAGTGAGCTTACAATCTAAGTTGGACAAGGGTAGGGGGGAGGTCAGGGAGAGACAGCCACAAGTGCTGAAGTCAGAAACATGGCAAATATCAAAGGAGGGATTTTCTCCCCTAAACTAGCAGTAGGAAATCTCCAACCTGTGGGCCAAATATGGCCTATGACTGGTTTTTATTTGACTCCTTTCCAGTTCCCAGAACTCTTTCCTGGATCCAGCCACTCCTTTCAAGAACTGAGACCACTTTTATATGGGGCACTTAGAAGTGCCTCTGGAGTCCCGAATTGAAGAGGAAAGCCGCACGTGGAGTGTTTACACGCTACCTGAGCTACCAGAAGTGATGTACTGCCCAATCTCTTCAGTGCTGGTGGCTGCAGATGTGGGAATTTCAAGAGGTGCATTGTGTAGACCTGAAAATTGAAGTCTACAGAATGCACCACTTGAAAGCCCCGCCTCTGTAGCCACCGCTGCTGAAAAGTATGGTTGGTACGTCACTTCTGGTATCACGGGGAGCATGTAAACACTCCCCGCATGGCCTTCCTCTTCAATTCGGGGCTCCAGAGGTGCTTCAAGCACCTCATGTAAAAGTAGTCTGAAAGACTGAACTCAGGGAAGGAAGCAGAGAGGAGGGATTGCAATTAAGGATAGCAGATGGATCCATGGCACAGATTCATGATCTGGAGAATGCTCTTACTTCCCCCTTCCTGAGCAAAACCCTTTAACACCCCCATCCCCAACTCCTATTTAACTCATGAAACTTGTAATAATTTCCAAAATGGCATGTGAGAGGAAAAAGTTTTCCCACCCCTGTCAGAAGAGATAGCCAAATTTGATTTGTGAACAGAAATGTATACATTTGTTACAAAAACTCTACCACATTTACTAAAGAGAATATTCCCTTCCCCACACTTCAGGTGTCTTCAAGAAGAGACATAATACTGATCCACACCCCTGACTGCCTCCCAGACTTCTCCATCGATACACATCATCAGTCTCTCCAGCTTGTCACCAAATATACACCACTCTCATCACCCGTCTGCTCATTGCCAATTCATGCATCCCCCCACACCTCTAGTTGTCTTTGCAAACACATCACCCATTTCTCAGCCTTGTGTCCCATAAACACTCCCCCAGCAACTACTACCCCCTCAGGATGCAGACACTTCCCTCACTGTCCAACTGCCCCCACACTTGTCTCTGTGTATGCATCTCACATCAATCAATGTAGTTCCCCCCATGCAGAGGTCCCCAGAGCTCAGGTATCCAACTCTCCCCAATGCAAATGAAAATATATATGGAAAGCAAGGGGTCAAGGGGCAGCAAGTTTCCCATTGACCCCCTGATATTCCGAAACCTTCAGTGTTGCCCCCAGTGTTTCCTATTGCAGAGGAAGAGGATTGGGTCTGAAAGACCAAGGCAAAGTTTGGGTGCATGGAGCCTAAATTTGTGGCTGTACAATTGATTTACTTCTTACATGACATGCAAGTTAAGTCTCAAGCCTTAACTTACAATTCCCATGCTTTTTGTAGCATGATTTACTTGGAAGAGTCTTAACTCCTCTTTAACTGCAAGGTTTTTCGCAAATGCAATTTCCCTGTTTTTTTAAAAGGAAATACACGAAATTCTCCCTTGTATAAACAATAACAACCTCATAAAATTAGACAAACCTGCAGCCCCAGCATCCTCCAACATCTTCAAAATTATGCTTAACCCACTTCCTGAACACCCCACTAAGTCTAATCAACTTATCTGTCCATCGATGTATCTGTATGACTATCTAATCTCTCTCTCGCTACTCATCTACCAAGTCTCTCGCCTATCTCTGTCACTGCCCTAATGCAAATAGAAAGCACCTATATAATAAATAGAGTTATGGTGGGTGTATACCCAACACATTCTGCTGTTTTTCAGACATTTCTGACTCAGTTTGTGAATTTTCAGAGTACTTTGGGATTGTCCAGCATTTTCAGTATTCTTTATTTCTTTTTGTGTCCTCCTGGTGCTCTTTGTGTACTTCCGTTCATTTTTGGGACAAATCGTGATTTTTAAAAAGAGTTTCCTCCACTATCAAGCAGCTCCTTGCCTACACAGAGGGAACCATCCTCTGCCTCAGACATCTTACAGGCCAAAATAGCCTTTGGGAGCCCTTTGATTAAGGATCCAGCCCACTCTCTATACCTGTCCAACTGTTTTGCACATGTTTGCTATTTCTCTCTCCATAGCATAACATCAGAACTTCAAAACCACATAACTTTACAACTACAGAACATATTTTAACTTATGGAAATAACTGCAAAGCACACATGAATTTCATAAGACCTCTACACCTGTAAACTCATAACTTTAAACAGATTTCCCCCATCAATAATATAAGGTCACAGACTGGAAGCCAAAACACTTCTCACTGTCAGATTAGGTGGGGGGGGAGGGATATAGGGGGAACACCACTCTCTAACCCCAAGATCCCAACACCTTCTTCCTCTGGAATCAAAGGGGCCTCCCTGGAACGTGAAGACCCTCAGGATCGTGTTCGAGCATTCTCACCTGAATGAAGAGCAACCAAGATCATCATAGGGTGGAGAGAGGGTATCCCTTTGGGAAGGGAGGGGGAAAGGGGGTCCAATCCATACGCTGTACTCACGCACTCTCACTCCTTTCACTGAGGATATCCCAGGGAATGTGTGGTGGTAACCAATCTGGTTTGGGGGTGACAACTGGCTGCTGTGAAGGGAAAAGGGGATAGGGAAGGGGGAGGCATGCACACACCTGCTCTCACTCACACCACTGTGCACGTGAAGTAACCTGTGGGGGAAGGGAGGTCACACACCTGCAGTTACAGTCGCAATGCTCACTCTCACTCCTCGCACTTCCTTTCAATCACACCCAGCACCCAATCTACACACACAGACACACACACACACTATCTAATCTCACTCTCAGTCTCCTATACACACTGCTTAAACACAATTCTCCCAGGGTCCAGCCTCTCACAACAATTACTGGCGGGGAATAAAACCGCCGCCAGCGGTTTTATCCCTTTCTCCAGTCCCTCCTAGCCACTGCCTGTTCCCTTATTGTCCTGGAGCTTCTCCTGCTGTTATCACAGCGAGGCAGATCCCTAGCCTTGCAAGGCTCCTCTGATGCAACCATGCGCTGCGTCACAGCTGGGTCCTGAGTTGCTTAGCAACCCGTGGCGCATGAGATGTTTGCAGTGCATCCCCTTGCACTGCTGAGCTCCACCCCCATGGCCCATCTGATGGTGGATCCACCCTCCAGGCCCCCCAGTACCCCGATCCATGCCCTACCGCCCAGGGGCTCTGACACTCAGCCTCCCCCTAATTCAAAATTCTTTAATCTTTTGGTTTGTCATCTGATTTACAAGAAATTTTGTCAGTTGGTACCCCTCACCAAAGTGATCCTCTGTATAAAAATTCAGAATATTTGCATATATCATTTTGATTTTATAAGCAATAAAAATGTGTGGGTTTAATGCTACTCACCTTCAGTAAGGAGGTGCTCCCACTAATTCATGGAACATTAAAGATATATTGTACAGAAAACAAACATTTCATTTTCATAGCTATGAAAGTGTCCTTGGACTGTAACCTATGTTCTACTTTATTGTAATGAAACATACTCTTGTATGCTTTTGAAATAGACTACCACTGTATAGTTCATACAATTCTTTATTTACCTCTGCTAATGTGTTGTTTTCCCCCTTTTTGAGCCCCCCTGTCCCCAGTATTCAAGGTTTCACAAAGGCTAGTGTCACCTAAACATATCAATCATGTCTACTTTGCCGCTGGTTATGAAAGAGATTTAAGTCTGCTTTAATGTTGCCTCTGATAATGGACAGCTTTTCAGGTTTAATGGATAGCACAGCATACTATGTCAGTAGCTTCCATCCCAGAGATGGGCTCAGTCCTTCCACTGCCTTCTAGTGCAGAGGTTGATCTGAGGGTTATTTAAAGGTTAGATGCATGGCGATAATATGCTTATGCTTTGACCTTTTTATCTGTGTTTTTAATTTGGTTAACTACTGTGCTGTGCTGAGAAAAAACTGTGATGCTAAAAGGAAAGGATACTCTCTATTTTATGCTGTTGGGTTCCCCTTTCATTGTCTGTTAAAGGGTTAAAAAGCTATATTGCTTCACTGAAGGGTATTTAAAAAAAAAAAAAAAAAAAGGAGCCACAATTACTTTGAAGAAAGATTCAGACTGCTATGTTGGAAATAAACTGATGGGGGATACACACTTAGAAATAATTCAAGGAAAGATCATTTGTAATTTGAAAATAAACTTGATATGTTACCAAGAGAGAGAGATGCATGCGAGAGAGAAGCCTTTAATTTCAGGGACTCCTGAACATCTCATAGAGTGAGGTGTGACATTCCGTTGGAAAAATGAAAAGGCTTTTGAAAGTGAAGCCTAGATAAGAGGCTCTCTAGAATCTGGTCTGTGAACCACCTGCTGGTGGTCTGGGGAGAGCGGAGCATTCACAAGCTGTCTCCCTTTCAAGATTTCTAGCTGCTAAATCCCATAACAAAACAGTTACAGCTGAATAAATACTTTACCCTTCCATGTCAAGAAATGGCTTGGGGCAGCTGTGTTTTGTGTTTCATTCTTTTCATAGGACTCCAAGTCATTATCGTGAGTTGCCTGTCCTGTAGCTCTCACCAGTCGCTGGGAAGTAGAGTTAAATACATACCTAATTGGTAACCGTGGTTATAGCTGATATTCTGGATAGTCAAAACGTTTAACCGATAAATGTCTGAATACTGTTATCAGTTATCCAGCTTTCTGAAGTACCGAATAATGATGATAATACAGTTATCAATTTAACCAATTTCCCATTTTATTATGTTTCTGGTTTCCAGTTACCCATGTTTCTGGGTTTGCATCTGTTGCTGGTTTACTCTGTTTCAGACAATCTTTATTTGTACAGGGACACCCTCCCCCTCTTCTTCTTTCATTATATAAGCATACTGTCTTCTATTTGGTCTTTGTGTGTTGCACGAGTCTAAGAAGAGAGAGAGAGAGAGAGAGAGAGAGAGAGAGAGAGAGAGAGAGAGAGCATGCGTGCACAGGAGTAGGCTTAGGACAAATGGGAAAACAGCAAAGCAGCAACATGGTAAATGGAGAAAATCAGTAATATAGTAATCAGTAATCATATGCACTAATGGTATGTGGTAATTAATTTATTTAAACCTGCACTTACTGATCCACTACCAATTGTAAACAAATCATTGCCAGATTGGTCTACTTATTGTGAATCCAATTGTTACCAATATTTCAGTGGATCAGAAGTGCAACTTTCCACAGACTTTTCTGAGGTATGCTGGGAATTTGCAGGGAGGTGCCCCTCACTTACTTGCTAATTCCCAGTAATGGATGAGAGAGGGCACCCGAGTGCTCTCCTGCCACTGGGGGGATGAACTGAGGCAGGGGAGCATCCCAGGGAGATTGCAGATCAGAGCAGCATGCAGCAGCAGTCGCTGCAATCCCAAGTAGGGTCTGTGTGGGTTCCGTGCGGCACAATGCAATCTCTATGGAGAATGTAAGGACATGGAGATCATGGAGACAGGTGCTCTGGGGTGTGAATGCTACACACTAGTTTCAGACAGTTGAGCAGGGCCCGGCCATGCTGAACACCAGCAGAGTAGGTATGTAGTGGATATGGGTGGGTCCCACCACTTACTTTTATCTGGCTCATTATTTATGAACGTTAGGGTTAGTGATTGCGTGGGCCCACTCAACCTTGGAACTCTAAACTACAAGTCAAGACACTAAGGCTGCAATCCTCAAATCCTTTACTTTGGTGCAGTCCTATTTATTTCAATGGAGCTACTTTGGAGAAAGTGGTTTGAGGATTTCAGCCAAAGTAGTTAGGGGATACTTTTTATTGAACCAATTGATATTAAATAAAATGCTACACCGCATACCTGCCTGAAGAAGAGCGCCATGTAGCTCAAATGTTTGTGCACTCTCACCAACAGATGTGAAATCAATAAAAAGCTAGTTCAAGACTCCACCCAGTGAAGTCAATGAGTGGACCACAGCACCTAGTTAAGTCAATGGCTCACTTCTCATTGATTTTGATGGTGGAGGTTTGCACCATTAGTCTCTTCTCTTAATCTTTCTTTAAAATTGAGACCAACATGGCAACCACGCTCTAAACAACTTAGGACACTAAGGAAATAAGATATGTTTTGACTATTACATGCCCGAACAATCATCAGTACAATTTCTCACTATTCATCATGTTACTTTAAATTGCCCCAGGGATGTTACATGATTGGTACTGGGAAGGCCAGAAGAACTGGCATTGCTAGACTGGAATGGGCCCTGGTTACATCCCCACCCCCACCCAAGCACTTAACAAGTCTTCAGTGGGTGCCAATCATCCATTTGCCTATACACACAAATGACATGTGTATGCACCTCCTTGAGGTTTTTTCAGCTACACCACCTGCACCTATTACAGCTTTGCCCTTGGCCCAATGGTCTATGAAAGAATCCTTTGAGGTTGCAGTCCTAAATATACTTACTTGTGAGGTAGCACCGGTGATTTCAGCAGGCCTAGTTCACAAATATATGTGTTTAGGATTACAGCCTAGGTCTATGATAAGAATCCCTGGGATGTGTGAGTAAAATGAAATAGCATGAAGAAAGCAATCTGTGGTTCTTCATAGCTAGTCAGAAAGTGAGAACGTATTAAGTTAATCCTGAAAATCTCTTGTGGGATCTTCAAGTCGAGAAAGACCACTGCTAGAGCACAGGACATGAATTATTTGGTGTCAGGAGTGATCATGAAAAATAACTACTGGGTATCATTTGTTTAAAAAGTAAACAAACAACGATAGTATGCATTAATAAAATAGATAAAGGAAAAGGACGCAGATTTGATGTATTGGTGAGGGCAAGGAAAAACCTGAACACTTTAGTTCAAAAATAATAGGGATGGGCAAATGCGGTTCAGAAGTTCGGCCCGAACTCGGCCCGTTCGGATGACCAAACCCGAAACCGAACACAAACTGACCAAACTGAGCTCAATTCCGAACGCCGAAATGACTGAACAGTTCGGTCAGTTCAGATCACGTTCAGGTGAGTTCAGGTGGCTAAAACGTGGTGTCACTGGAAGGTCAAAAGTGGCAGGGAGGGGGAGTCAGCTGAGGAGCAGACTCCCAGGCACCAGGGGTGGAGAGGCTTGGAGTAGTAGCCAGCCTGCCCAATCACCATCCCTTTTCGCCTCAGACCACTGGCTTCGCAGTCTGCGATTGGCCACGGGCTAGGCTGCACGGAGCCAATGGGGCTTGCAGTGAGGCGGGTGCAGCAAGAAACAAAACTGATTGCCTTCCCCCTTCCCAACACCTTCTGAGCTAGTCACTGTTCCAGAACAGCAGGCATTTCATAAGACTCCCTCTCTCCGAGCAGTTTTTGTTTCTTCCTATTCCTAATCTATTGCCATCCTCCTCCTATTTCACCCATCCAACCCATCTACCTCCANGAGAGAGAGAGAGAGAGAGCATGCGTGCACAGGAGTAGGCTTAGGACAAATGGGAAAACAGCAAAGCAGCAACATGGTAAATGGAGAAAATCAGTAATATAGTAATCAGTAATCATATGCACTAATGGTATGTGGTAATTAATTTATTTAAACCTGCACTTACTGATCCACTACCAATTGTAAACAAATCATTGCCAGATTGGTCTACTTATTGTGAATCCAATTGTTACCAATATTTCAGTGGATCAGAAGTGCAACTTTCCACAGACTTTTCTGAGGTATGCTGGGAATTTGCAGGGAGGTGCCCCTCACTTACTTGCTAATTCCCAGTAATGGATGAGAGAGGGCACCCAAGTGCTCTCCTGCCACTGGGGGGATGAACTGAGGCAGGGGAGCAACCCAGGGAGATTGCAGATCAGAGCAGCATGCAGCAGCAGTCGCTGCAATCCCAAGTAGGGTCTGTGTGGGTTCCGTGCGGCACAATGCAATCTCTATGGAGAATGTAAGGACATGGAGATCATGGAGACAGGTGCTCTGGGGTGTGAATGCTACACACTAGTTTCAGACAGTTGAGCAGGGCCCGGCCATGCTGAACACCAGCAGAGTAGGTATGTAGTGGATATGGGTGGGTCCCACCACTTACTTTTATCTGGCTCATTATTTATGAACGTTAGGGTTAGTGATTGCGTGGGCCCACTCAACCTTGGAACTCTAAACTACAAGTCAAGACACTAAGGCTGCAATCCTCAAATCCTTTACTTTGGTGCAGTCCTATTTATTTCAATGGAGCTACTTTGGAGAAAGTGGTTTGAGGATTTCAGCCAAAGTAGTTAGGGGATACTTTTTATTGAACCAATTGATATTAAATAAAATGCTACACCGCATACCTGCCTGAAGAAGAGCGCCATGTAGCTCAAATGTTTGTGCACTCTCACCAACAGATGTGAAATCAATAAAAAGCTAGTTCAAGACTCCACCCAGTGAAGTCAATGAGTGGACCACAGCACCTAGTTAAGTCAATGGCTCACTTCTCATTGATTTTGATGGTGGAGGTTTGCACCATTAGTCTCTTCTCTTAATCTTTCTTTAAAATTGAGACCAACATGGCAACCACACTCTAAACAACTTAGGACACTAAGGAAATAAGATATGTTTTGACTATTACATGCCCGAACAATCATCAGTACAATTTCTCACTATTCATCATGTTACTTTAAATTGCCCCAGGGATGTTACATGATTGGTACTGGGAAGGCCAGAAGAACTGGCATTGCTAGACTGGAATGGGCCCTGGTTACATCCCCACCCCCACCCAAGCACTTAACAAGTCTTCAGTGGGTGCCAATCATCCATTTGCCTATACACACAAATGACATGTGTATGCACCTCCTTGAGGTTTTTTCAGCTACACCACCTGCACCTATTACAGCTTTGCCCTTGGCCCAATGGTCTATGAAAGAATCCTTTGAGGTTGCAGTCCTAAATATACTTACTTGTGAGGTAGCACCGGTGATTTCAGCAGGCCTAGTTCACAAATATATGTGTTTAGGATTACAGCCTAGGTCTATTATAAGAATCCCTGGGATGTGTGAGTAAAATGAAATAGCATGAAGAAAGCAATCTGTGGTTCTTCATAGCTAGTCAGAAAGTGAGAACGTATTAAGTTAATCCTGAAAATCTCTTGTGGGATCTTCAAGTCGAGAAAGACCACTGCTAGAGCACAGGACATGAATTATTTGGTGTCAGGAGTGATCATGAAAAATAACTACTGGGTATCATTTGTTTAAAAAGTAAACAAACAACGATAGTATGCATTAATAAAATAGATAAAGGAAAAGGACGCAGATTTGATGTATTGGTGAGGGCAAGGAAAAACCTGAACACTTTAGTTCAAAAATAATAGGGATGGGCAAATGCGGTTC
>QEPC01014830.1:100824-116653 GCA_003113815.1 Sphenodon punctatus
GAGGGAGGGTGGGGGGGGTGATTTTAATCCCCCGCCCATTTATTTATTTGTTTTTCTAGCCCTGTTTTATATGATGTGTTTTAGATGATGTATTTTATATTTATATTTTAAAGTGAATTTTTAATATTTTATTATTGTTGTTAGCCGCCCCGAGCTGCATTGCAGGAGGGGGCAGGATATAAATCTGTAAAATAAATAAATAAAATAAAACCCCTTACAGCATCAGAGCCCCTGCACAGCCCTCATCAGCCTTAGGGTTCCCCTGATGTGACCCCAGCACAACTCCTGCACAGCCCCAGCACAACCCTCCAGACAGGATCAGGACAGTCCACACAGAAACCCCTGTATAGCTCTGGCAGCCCCAGTACTCCCCTGGAGAAGCCTCAGCACACCCCCTGGCATCCCCAGTACCCCTCCCCCATGCAGTGACCCAAAGACAGTCCCTTCAGTGATCCTCACCCACAGCCCCAGGACACCCCCCCCACCATGACCTCATCAATCCCCCAGCAGCCCCAGGACTCTTCCCCCCACCAGAGTGACCGCAGAACAGCCCCTGCCCAACTCCAGCAATCCTCCGGTAGCCCCAGGACCACCCCAGCGACCCCAGAACAGTCACTGTCAACTCAAGATCCTTCTGCTGGCAAAAGAGGTCACCACTCAGAACAGTTAGATACGATGGTAACTTTCCTGCAAGTGAAGCTGAAATGCCGTGAGCTACATTTGAGGATTGGTGTAACCTGGTGAGAACAACTGTTTATTCAGGTTCAATGGTCTTGGCACCATGATGTCTCAGCCACCAGGTGGTGCATAAGCATAATGATGCACAGAGAAGAGCTCGTCTTTGTTCATCCCAACTATTTTAATTTCAGCAATGATCAAACAGAAGGAAGTGTCTGACTTGGCATGTAATGCATAGTAGCTAATTAGTTCTGAGGATTTTTGTTCTACACAATGCAAAAGAAACATGAGCAGGTTAAGT
Organism: Sphenodon punctatus; assembly: GCA_003113815.1. Lineage (NCBI taxonomy): Eukaryota > Metazoa > Chordata > Lepidosauria > Sphenodontia > Sphenodontidae > Sphenodon > Sphenodon punctatus. The sequence continues at coordinate 101,804 of QEPC01014830.1, forward strand.
ATTTCTTGTGATTTCAGTAAAATACCCTATGAATAATCCCCTTTTTGTGTCTGTATCTGTTGTTTTATTGATTTTGCTTTCAGCCTTTATTACAAGGCTGTTTCAAAGCTTAAGCATCTCCACTATACTGTATTTCAAATCCTACTACAACAGTGCCTTGCCATACCATCCACCTTGCTATATTTATATATAGATGTATTTTAAAAAAACAGATTACAAAAAGCAGGGATTGGGTACATACTGGAATAAAAGAGGTGAGCTATTATTTCAAAAAATACATGAACCACAAGACAAATACCTTTTCTTCTTTGCCTAAACACAATACTGTCGGCCTTCACAATCCACTGGTAAGTGTTCTTGCTACAACATGCAGCTGCCTCATCAAAGTCGGTGTGATTTAGAGGTAATGCAGAGGCATCTTCTGCCTTGCAAAAGCATTTATCTGAAGAATTCAGTGCATTCAATTAATGTGCTAATACCCAGTGATCTAAAACAAAAAGAATCCAGTCCAGTGACACGGCATTAAAAAAGATGAAGTGCATTGAGGGAGGGTAGTGGCGGTAATTAAGGGAAGGAGGAAATCAAAGCAGTGTGTGGGGACTAGCTACAGAAAATTGAAAATATGAACAGCAAACATTTATCTACCCAGACACATACTTATTAATTAAGAGGTTGGAGTTTCCTTAATTAAATATTTTGCATTGATTTTACACATCTACAGATTTGCTATGCATTGTATGTCTATCATCTGATTTCCAAGTACATTGGAAATTTTATTCTTTGGAAGTCTCCTTTCCAGAGGAAGGGTTCACCGTGTTTTTCTCTACTTTTCTGTGTGGCATTTGTATAGCTGTGATTCTTATTTGGTTTGTCACTAGGACTTCTGACAGAAACCCCTTTACTCAAACGAAGGCCACTTTCACACCTGCCCCCCGCGCATATTTTGACTGCGGTAGGGAATGCACAAGCCAGAATATGCAAGGGATTTGGCCGGTGTCAGGGGGGAGGGGTAGTCACAGGGAACACAAGGAGGGGGAATCAGGAACAGGAAGCACTCAGGAATAGGTGGCATGAGACATGGGCGACTCGGACCACTGCTCCAAACGAAAGGGATGGATTAAGGTGCCCATCAGGATAGTGTTTTGGCCCTGAACTCCTATAAGAGATTAGGTCCTTATCATCATAGGGTGCTGAGAACATAGTACTGGAGTGTCCTGTCTCACCGTTCAACCACCTTACGTACACCACGCACACCACAGGGGAGGGTGATGCCTGGTGACAAGAGTGAGGTTTGGAGGGTTCAAGGGCCCAGGACCACGGGAGAAAGGGGAAGGGGGCTAGCACACTGAGAAGGGATGGGCAGAGCCCCAGGGGTGGAGGGGGAACTGACACTCGCTCAAGCACTCTTTCAGACTCTGCACGCGCACCAAGGGAAATACACAGGGCCACAGACTCACCAATTTCTCAGAAGATAGCACTCCGCTCAGTCGTTGCTCTGCCACACAAGGACAAAGGGAAGGGTTAAACAAGGAGGCAACAAGGAAGGTTATGAGGAAACAATGCTCTCAGCACAGGGGCCAGTTTCTCTGATCACCGGTGCTGTGCTGTTTGCAGCGCCGATGTTTATAGTGCCTGCCATGCCCCCTGGCATTCCTGCAGGCTTCGAGAGCGGTGCAATGGCACTGGCCATGCCCCTGTGTTCTGTGGCATTATGGAAGGCTTTCCCAGCTCCTGTGGCTGCCGTGGTGTTGAGGGGGTGTCCCCTGAAGTTCTAGGTGCATCCGGCAGCGCCGATGGGGGGGCGGCTGTGGGGGAGAGATCGTGATAGTGGTTGTCTGGCGGGCCTGTGGTCCCCACCTGAGGAGCTCCCACCGCGAAGGTGTGGGATAGCCTAACATCCAGTCTGAAAGCCCACCCCCCCATGCAGCTTTGCCGGCAAACACACACAGAGTTACAGAACAGGAAATCCTGCATATCTAATTCTGCTCTGTATCTCGGAGTGTGTTTGCCCGCAAAGTCGCATGGAGAGGCTTTCAGACTGGCTGAAACCCACAAATATTCTGGCTTCTGCATTCCCTCCCCGCAGCCAAAATATGCACCGGCGGTGGGGTGGGGAGCAGGCGTGATAGTGGTCTAAACCTTTGTAGGAATAAGCTCATAATTCCCTAGTAAAAGATCCACTATGAGTGAGTGAGTGAGTGAGGTTTAATGGTGCAGCGGCCATCAGGCGCATGTAAGGAACAAAGGTATAGAAAAGGGTATTTTTAGACAACATGCAAACATACAGGTCATCCCATCAACCATGTACCCAAACGCTGTTTTGAAAATGGATGCGCGCTCCTGTGACCTATGCAACACCCGCTCATGGCCACGCATGGGGCATTGGAGAAAAAAACAGAGTGCCCGGTGTAGGGGAAGGCAAGAAAGTGCATGAGGAGAGGTGCCAACAAATCCCCTACCCATGGGGCACCCACTCACGCCAGCAGATAGATCTCTGGCGAGCTGCCTCCCCAGTCCCAAACACAGCCCTGCCTGGAGCTCTCTGGGGAGCTTTTAAAGGACATGAGCATGAAATAAAACACTGTTAGTTCAAAGCACAACAAGCTCACCTCAAGATGTATGAGTGAAGATCCAACACCATGGAGGATGGTAGCTTGGACAGCAGCTTCCTGCATGTCCCACCCAGCATGTGCCTCCATTGTTGCCTGGGACTTCCAGCAGCTGCAGTGGCTTCTGGGATGGAAGGGATTACTGACTTCTGCATCTTCATGTTTCTATGGTGTTTGCAGCTTTGTCTCGTGGCAGAGGGCATGCCAATGGGCAGGGCTTGGGGTGAGGAGTGTTGCCATGTGGGGTGAGGGTAAAAGGCCATCCGCATTAATTGTTTGCCCAGCCAGTCAGTGGAGGTGGGAATGTGTGGAGGTTGCCTGAGTGGGTGCGATGGCCAGCTTGGGAACTGGCCATTAGAATCCCTGCCCAGTCACTCCACATGCATGGGTGCTTCTCAACCGTTCCACGCAGCAGACACATTCCCTCCAACTGTGCTTGTCTAAAAACACTCTAAGAGAGGACGCATGTCAGATGACATGTCCTTTCCATAATCTGCCCAGCTCCATTTTTACAAGAGGTGCCCTGCCCCTCATCTTGGATTAGTGGGTTACTTCCTTTACTTTACTGGGCTGCTGAGCAAATGACAAACTGAGCGACCATACATAAAAATAAATAAATAGAAGCCCTGTTGAACTTGTCTCTGCTGGAGACTGTTCTTGGTACATTTTTGGAGTATTCTCTTTTGAATTATATATACGTGATACATTCTATGCACTAATTAACCAAACATACCAGTAGGTCAATACAAATATTTCAGTTACTACTTTTTAATATATTACTGTTAGCTTTCTTGCGGATGATGTCAGTTTTCCTTGTCAATGGGTATTTTCAGACGTTACGAGATCACGGTCAACCACGGACATTCCCCTGTGGTGGCGGATGGTCCTGTAACGTCTGGTTGCTCACCGCCAGATGTTCACCACGGTGAACCACCGGTGGTGAGCAAAATAACCACGCTTTCGAGGATGGTCCGGGCACTATCCCTGAAAGCGTGGTTAATAGAAACACAGGCCGGAATTGGCAGATGGTAACGTCTCTTACCGCCGCCGATTCTGGGTCATGGCCCAGACCCCGGGATGGAATCAGGCACAGCGGCCGGATTGGCAGCTGTGCCCATCTGTCTCCAGGAGGGCGGACTGCTGGGGGAGTGTGTGGGGGGGGCTGTGCAGCCGCACATTGCGCCACGCAGCCCCACCCCCTCTCCAGATTCCCCGCCGGAATCAGCCGGCTCGTCTGTTGATGGGCTGTTCTGATTCCAGATGGGAATCAGAAAGATGATTCCATGACAGGGCCAATAGGCGCCCCGTCACGTCTGAAATCACCCAATGAGAAAGCTACTGCACTCAGGAAAAGAAATTACAGATGTAGCTGCCAAAAAAGGCATATTTGAGGCCTAACATTTAATAATTGTGTACATAATGATAAAGGTATAGGACATAAGACATTCACAGTTTTTGGTTATGCTTTACTCTTGAGTAAATGAAAGTGTTAGTATATGCATATTTATTATACATATATTATAAATATTGAGGTAAAAGTGTGGAGAATTGAAGAGAGCAGAGATCCTTTACAGATTCTGGGGGTGGAACAGAGGATCGGACTTCTAATGTGGGCTCAGGGGCCAGTTCCTAGATTGAAAGAAGGCAGAGAACCAGGAAATCCTGAAGAACAACCAGCATGTGGTATGAAACACAGATGTGGACATATTCACCCATTCCTAAATGGTACCTCTGTAAGAGTGAGTTGGAATTACAACTGTTTGTCTTTTGTTCCCAAGTAGGTTTAACATATGTGGAAGGGATGAAGGGGAAGAATTGGGTTGAAATGACTTTGAGTCATTTAGCCTAATACATCCCCACCCCACAGGCTTGAAGCTTCTGGAATCCACTTCCCATATCCATCAGATACCAAGCAGTCTAAAGATATGACCCTACCTGCAGCCATCTGGGATCTACACCAGTCATTTGCACATACACAAGCCCTTTTAAATATATTGTGTCTTGTACTGGTGAAAAGGGCTAGCACCAGCATCAAACAGCTTCCGAATTGTGCTGTTAATGGGCATTTTTATACACACCTAAAAGTGCCGGTCTTTCAAACGTTTGGGTTTACAAGTCCACAAGTAAGTTTTGGATGCATTCTTCTGTCACACACACACTGCCCTGAGGCAGTTCCTGGATCCATTCTTTACAGAAACACTGCCTTGAGGCAGCCTAAAGTAGCCACAGCTGTAGACATGAGGGGCTGCCATGGAAACCAAGTGACCAAAGCTGCCTGGAGTAAAGCAGTTTACCAGGAAAGTTTTTTACACACAAACGTTCTGAAAGAAGTTCTATGAAAAAGTTCAAAGAGCCAGATCTTTAATATCTGGATGAGTGATTTAGACACAGAAAGTTCAGGATGTAACAGCAAACATGCAGGAAAAATATGTGTGTAAATGCATCCAATGATTGACAAGGGTGCTGTCAGTGAGTGCAGCATAATACGCCCCTCACTGGGCCAGGGACATCCTCCCATGCCCACAGATCATTCCATACATCCAACAGCTTACCTCTAAAATACAGAAACAAAGAGAACTCTCCAGAGAAGGTAACGGTCAACAGGGGAATGTGGGTGGAGTGTGGGAATGGGGGTGTGAGGATGTGGGAATGTCGGAATGGGTGTGTGTGGATGAGGAAAGTTGAGTGAATCTGGCATGAAAAGAAAGTTTTTGAAAATGAGAAAATATGTGGAGTGACAAGGTAAGGAGAGAAAATTAGGGCCTGTGCAAAGGCCAAGGAGGCTGAGGAAGGACTCCTGCCTTCACAGCTGACCTTGGTACACTAAAGTTTAAGCAGAGGTTATATGCTCCAGTTTAATATTCTGAAAGAACATTTCTTTCCATGAGAGGTGACTCTGAGGTAACCTAGCCAAATATTTTTTTATTCTGTCACTACTTTCTGTACTTTTGTCAGTTTCCTTTGTTCTAGTTAAATGCCCATCATTTAAAGGAAAGAAATCCCAATGGAATTTGCCTGTTGTTACTCCCTGCTGTATGGGTTCTTAGACAGAAATTGAGAAAATCTGTCCTTGAGCAGGGCATTCCTCCACATCCTAAGAAGAACTTGGAAGAGGTGGCCTGAAACCCCCACATTTGAAGAGACAGCTGGCACCTCTGTGGTAATTAGAACCAGCGCACGCCCCTCAAGTACTCAGAGGCAAGGCTTGTGTTACTCTCATCTGTACTTTAGAGGTATGTTGGATGTATGGAATGATCTGTGGGCATGGGAGGATGTCCCTGGCCCAGTGAGGGGCTTGTTATACTGCACTCACTGACATCACCACAGCACTTCATAGTTCTTGCAACTCTTCTTCAGGGAGGGTAGTTCAGCTCTTGCCTGAAGTGATAACACAGCAGTTCTATGAGGATGATATCCCTTCACAAGCCTACTTATTTCTCAGCTCAATCTAACCTTGCAGAGGTACACAGATTGTTACATTTACTCTCGAGTGGCAGTATCTACCAGACATTAAGAAAGAAACTCTAGAGAATAAGGTCTGGGTAACACTTCCAGTAAACACTTATATCCCCTCAAGCTCTATCATAAGATTGCGTCCGTAAGAACCCATCGAACACCAGAAGTTCTTCATGTGGGATCTCCTGTGCCATGGTCCTACTATCCAGTCAGGAAAGAGCCACAGGCAACTCCAGGCTCCACACAGATACCCTATGCATCCGCCTTGCTTGCCAATATATAGTGTTGACTTTGCTCAGAACAAGCTGGTGGGTAGGACCCGAATTAGGGACAGTCAACAATGGGTGTTTTTACATATACATTTCTTCTGGATGTTTGCTGTTACAGCCTGAACTTTCTGTGTGTCTAAATCACTCACCCAGATCTTAAACATCTGGCTCTTTGAACTTCTGTGTAGAATGTCTCCCAGAAAATTTGTGTGTAAAACATTCTCCTGGTAAACTGCTTTGCTCCAGGCAGCTGTGGTCACTTGGTTTCCATGGCAGCCTGTCACATCTACAGCTGCAGCTATTTTAGGTTGCCTCAGGGCAGTGTTTGTGTGAAGAAGGGATACAGGAACTGCCTCAGGGCAGTGTGTGTGTGTGTGAAAAAATGAATCCGGAACTTACTTGTGGACTTGTAAACCCAGAAGATTGAAAAATCCGGAACTTTAACATGTGTGTAAAAATGTCCATAGACACCTGTCTAGGGTGGCGGATTGGGGTGGGGGCAGATTTGGGGGGGATTAGGGGCTTTTTTCTCAACCTGCTCCTGCCTAATCATGATGCCCACTCCACCCTGGTGCCACAGCTGCACTGCCTCACCCACGCCACATGCAGCCTGAAGAGGGGTGTGTGTCCATTCCCACCTGGAGAAGCCCCATTCTGCCATCAAGGTCCCCCTCCCCAAGTCACTCTGCGCTGTTCTGAGTGCAGAGGAAGAGACTCTGCTTTGGTGCTGGGCACCGCCATTGTTTCCCTCCCTGCCTCGGACGGAATCCTGCGCGTGTACCAGAACCCCGGGTGTGGGGTGGAGGCGGCAGCCTGAGTTGCTTAGGGACGCTAAAATCCTATGTCTGGCCCTGCTGGTGGGAACTCTGAGAGAGAGAAAGTGTGCTCAAACCACTTGGACTGGGGGAGGGGGATGAATGGTGCTAGTGCAGAGAGATGTGCTGTGTCATTTTCTCTAACAGAGACAAACTATGATGCATCCAGTTATAAGATTACTTAATCACCAGAGTGCTCCTTATAGACATGCTGGTTACAAGAAACAGAGTCTAGGTGTCTACCTTGCCTTTCTGATAAACTCTAATGTAGCTTCCCTATTATTTCCACAACACTTCTATAATGTGGGCTCAACTGCCAATACGGTTTTGTTCAAAATTATAGCAGGACTCCTGTATATACAGTCGTCCTACTATTTAGTTAGTAATACATTTATCTGTACTGTCACTCGAAGTCAGACATTATGTCTACACTGAACTAGCAGATACCCCCATTTGGAAATCTGAGCTCAAGATTTCCCTCTGTTGCAGGTATCTTCCTCAGCTCAACACTGTCTCTGTCAGCCATAAACACAAATTGCAAGCAGAGATGTGTGGCCAGGATAGGCAACAGGCTCTGAAAACTGGGCTCTGGATTCTATATCAGCCTTCTGTTACAGGTTAGAAATGTCTGGGGCCACATTTCGTAAAAAAGACACTGGTGGTTGTTTTTTGTTTTTTTTTAACCAATTGAATAATCAGAGATATCCCTGTCTGCTTGGGGGTTGGGAACTTCCAGCTTTCCCCCACATAAATACACTACAGCCCTCTGTTGATGCTCTGCAGGCCACTAGCCACCCACCAGTCATTGCACAGTGGTGGAGGGCTTCCGGGCGGCTAGTCATGCCCACTACTTAGGAGAGGTATGTCTCCCTGTGGGATAATTCAGCCCATGGAGCCCTGTGGGGGCAGGGATCCTGCCCCTGGCAGAGCAAAGATTCTCCACCCCTGATTTATGCCCACCAAAAGTATAAGGTTTGAAAATGTCATCAAAGTAACTGCTATCAGTACTGTTGTAAACATGTTATTTGCTGCCTCTACATTTTCTATAGCTCGTGTGCAGTATCATTTATTATTGTGTTGCATTTATATATAGGGTTATGCCCTGTCATTTTCATTTTTAAAAAAATCCTGTCATTTTAGGATTTTTGTTTAAAAAAACCCCAACAATTTGTTTTGGGGACTTTTTTTTTTCATATATAAAAATAAAAAATAAAAAAAATGATTGTGGATGCGCAAAATAGTCAGTGGGCTGTTCTTCACATGTTCACACTCTTTTCCACTTTTGGAAAACTGCACATTCCAGAACCTGTGCTCCGGGCTCTGAACTGGCTGCCTATAAAGCACCAGGCTAAGTTCAGGGTGCTGGTTTTAACCTTTAAAGCCCTTCATGGGCTGGGAATCCAGTGGCCATTTTGAACATTTATTTTAATTACTTTTTTAGTAATTTCCAGTAATTTTTGGTATTATCTGTATTTTTTTGTAATTTCCAGTATATCTGTAACACCGGAAATTGCTGAAAATAAAAAAAAACACATTTTTTTTTGTTATTTTCATTCTTATTATTTTCAATTTTGAAATTACAATGAGAACAAAAATGATTTTTTTGTTTTAGTCACTGTAATTGTGAAAACAAAATGCACAACCTTACTATTTGCTCCTCAAAATCCTTCTTGGCCTTATCTGCCAATACTGTACATTTAATCTGTCAGAATTTTACTCCCTTCTGTCAAAGAACATAAGACTGACACTACTGCTTTGTTTCATAGGTATAGTGCAGATCAGTTTACATAGTCATTGCTCATCTTGGGTGAAAAGAAATGAAATAGCAGCCCACAATAGCTCACAGTAGCCCACAAGTCACCTGCCTGTCAGTCTGGTGACTGCCAGATGTTTGCCCACTCCTGCCACAGAGCAGGAGACTGGCTGCTACTGGACATGTCATCTGAAGAAGGTTGACGACAAGGTGTAGGCTGAGGCTTAACCAGACAGGCTGAGATGCCGTAGGCATGAGGGGCGGCATATAAATGCAATAAAATAAATAATTAATAAATAAATGTGCACCGTCCTCTCTTTTAGGTCCCATGTAGCCCCTGAATGTGGTGAGGACTGCCAGCACCATGGACAAGGTCACAATGTCAGCAAGGTTCAGATCTAGGAGCAGCATCTTCTATCTGGCTGTCAGCTGATGGTGTGGGCTGGGAGTGAGCAGACCCCCCTGGCCACCTGTCAGCTGTCCATGTGACAGGTTGAGAGGCACCACCCACAGGAAGAGAGACAAACCCATGGGGCACTCTCTGGGCACAGCTCGGAGTCTGGACAGTCACTGGTTTCCCTAGACTCTGGACACTGCCTGGGGGGAGACAGGCAGGGATGATAGCACCTTGGGCTGGGGACTAGGGATGTGCGAATGTGGTTCGGAAGTTCGGAGTTTGGAATGAATTCATATAGTTTGGTCAACCAAACTGAACTTTCGAACTGAACTCGAATTCCACCGACCTGTTCGGTCAAATCCAAACCAGTTGGGAAGGCCAAAAACTCCGGTTTTGAATGTACGAATTCAGTTTGGAAGTTTGGAAATCGACTGAACGCGAATAGTTCGGTCAACTGAACCGAACTTTTGAACCAAACTCGATTTTTGAACCTAACCGAATTTCCGAACTTGGTCCTGTTCGTACATCCCTATTGGGGACAGGGCCATGTATGGTCTGGAGCTCTGGTCTGGGATTGCTCTGGTCTGGAGTCTAGGAGCAATCTGCTGCCACTGACCACTTTTCACAGGCCCAAGCTTTCATGTGGTGGCAGCAGCTACTGCTCCTGGGCCCGAATCCTGCCTGTGTGTTTGGTTCCTCAGCCCAACCTGGGGTGTGTGGACAGTATAGCAGCTGTGTGGGAGGCTGCACATGTGTTCTCCTCTACATACCAGTCTAATGGGTGGTGGCTGCACTGCGGCTCCATGCGTTTGGCAGGTAGGGGTGTGCACCAGGGCCCCATGTTTTTCTTTATTGTTTTCATTATTTCAAATGTGTCACTTTCATTTTCGTTAATAACAAAATGTAATTTTTCATTATTGTTGTCGTTATCGGTACCAATTTCAAACAAAGATTTTATTTTTGGTATCAGTATCGATTTCATGCACCAATGAAGAATTGTTGTCAGAAGTTGAATGCCTTCCCTTTCTCACTGTGATACGAAAAGAACTGCACACAATAATATATACTGTACACAATATGTAGATTTATATAATATACACAGAATCTAAGCTAAACCTAACCTATGTATAATACAAAATGTTCCTGTCCTATAATCTTAATATATATAATAAAACAGTCTAGTATCTAAATATCTAATCTAAATATATACAACTAATATCTATATCTATATAATATATGGACAGGGGGAGCCTGACAGAGGAAGGGAAAAGGAAAACTCAGAGGTATATCTTCTCTCTCTCTCCCCCCCACCCACAATTCAAGAGTTCAACACTGTTTCTGGCTCCGAGATGTCTGCTCCCTCCTCCTCTCTCCATATTTCCCTCCAAAAAACACCTGCCAGGCAATGCGCTTTTCTGCTTTCAACTTGACCATTTCACTTTTGTTTAACATTCCACTGCCAAGGTCATCCACCTTTTCCACTGTTTTAGTCATGTTCGACCTCTCTTTGCTTGCCTCCGCTTGCTCCTTATCCTTCTTCACACACAGCACAAACTTCTTCAATTCAGTTAGCAGCATATTACAATGCCTTAGCCTGAACACAATGTGATCATTAAGTTTACTGCTATAATTATTACCTGAGGTTGAACTGTACCTTCAGCAACAGAATCAAATTTGTATCTGTTCCAAGTTTTGCTTCTGAAAATGTAGACTGTACCCAGTGGAGAACAGTAATTTGTCTGAAGGCAGAAGTATTCTCAGTAATTCATTTCCTTTCCTTATGCCTTATTTCCTTAGTGCTGTAAAATCACTCTTTGGCAACTGAGTCATATGACACAAGACCAACCAATAATACAATACAAATATAGAGAAACCCTTAATTAAGAACATAAGAAGTGCCATATTAGGTCAGACCAATGGTCCATCTAGCCCAGCATCCTGTCTCCAACAGTGGCCAATCACGGTGGCTTGGTAGAAGCATCCAACAGGTCACAATGGGGGATTCATTCCCTGTTGTTTTCCTCCAGCTCCCGTCATGTTCCCCGATCCCGTCTGGCTAATAGCTGCTAATGGACCTATCTTCCAGAAACATGTCCAAATATCTTTTAAACTCAGCTATATTATTGGCCCTTACCACAGCCTCTGGCAGTAGATTCCACAACCCAATTATAATCTGAGTGAAAGAAAATAATCTTTTATTTGTTTTAAATTTGCCACCCATGAGTTTCGTGGAGTGTCCCCTAGTTCTAGTACTAGCTGAGAGGGTAATTAACTGTTCCTTGTTTATTAGTTCCACCACTCATGATTTTATGGACCTCTATCATATCTCCTCTCAGTCATCTCCTCTCCAAGCTGAAGAGCCCCAACCTACCAAGCCTCTCCTCATACGGAAACCCTCCCATGCCCTTGATCATTTTTGTTGCCCTTCTCTGTACCTTTTCTAGTTCAGCTATGTCTTTTTTGAGATGAAGCAACCAAAACTGCACACAATATTTGAGGTGTGGTCACACCATTGATTTGTATAGAGGCATTATGACATCCTCAGTTTTATTCTCTATCCCCTTCCGTATAATTCCTAACATTCTGTTTGCTTTTTTTGACTGCTGCTGCTCACTGCATTGTAGATTTCATTGTATTGTCCACAACCACCCCCAGATCTTTTTCCTGAGTGGTAACTCCTAGCTTACTACCCAGCATTGTGTATGCATAGTTTGGATTATTTTTCCCTACATGCATCACTTTGCACTTGTCCACATTAAATCTCATTTGCCATTTATTCCCAGGCACCCAGTGTTGTAAGCTCTTATTGCAGTTCTCCTGCCATTTGCTTTCTATCTTTTAACCAGTTTCTGATCCATAGTAAGACACTACCTCCTATCCCATGACTTTTTAATTTTCTCAAGAGTCTCTCATGAGGGACCTTATCAAATGCTTTCTGGCAATCCAGGTACACAATGGGTAATTTCAGACTTACAAGGTCATGGTCAACCACAGTGAATCCCCTGTGGTGACCAAAAGTCCCGTAACATCTGTAGTGCGTTCCGTCAGAAGTTCACCACGGTGAACCTCCAGCGGGAATCACCATGACCACGATTCTGGATGTCCAGCTGCCCGGAGGTCCAGAATCATGGTTAGCTGGACCACAGTCCAGGATTGGCAGAAAGTAATGTCTGTTACCTTCCACTGGCCCGGATGGTGGCCCAGTCCCCGATGTGGGATCGGGCACAGTGGCCGGATTGGCCACTGCGCCCGCCCATCTCCAAGAGGGTGGGCATCCAGGGGAGTGCGGGGGGGGGGGCTGTGTAGCCACACATCGCACTGTGCAGCCCCACCCCCTCCCCAATCCCCTGTAGGAATCAGCCAGCATGTCTAATGGATGGCCAGACTGATTCCTGTCCAGCATCTGAAACAGATCGCAGACCGTGGTTCACCATGGCGGGTCGAGAGGCCCATCACATCTGAAATTACCCTACATCTACTGGGTCTCCCCTGTCCATATTTGCACCCTCAAAGAATTCCAACAGGTTAGTGAGTTACCTTTACTAAATCCGTGTTGACTCTTCCCCATTAAGCCATGTTTGTCAACATGCTCTGTAATTCTGTCCTTAATGATGGTTTCCACCATTTTTCCCAGCACAGTCATCAAGCTTACTGGTCTGTAGTTTCCAGGATCACCTCTGGATCCCTTTTTAAAAATCTGGGTTACATTTGCCATCCTCAAGTCCTTGGGTACAGTGGCAGATTTAGAGACAGGTTACAAATTACTAACAGTAGGTCTGCAATTTCATATTTGAGTTCTTTCAGAACTCTGGAATGAATGCCATCTGGCCCTGCTGACTTGTTAGTATTCAGTTTGTCAATTTGCCCTATAACATCCTCCAACGTCACAGTGATTTGTAACAGCTCTTCCAATTCCTCGCCCACAAAGCAAGGATCCGGCGTGGGTACCTCTCCAAAATCCTCCACAGTGAAGACCGATGGAAATAACTCATTCAGCTTCTCTGCATTGTCCTTATCCTCCCTGAGGATATATATCTTTACATATATACATATATTATATACATATATTATATGTATATATATATATATACACACAGAATCTAAGCTAAACCTAACCTAATGTATAATACAAAATATTCCTATCCTACACACAATATCTAGTTTTATTTATACTAGAAACATGTCCGAGTAATCAAAAAGTAGGGCTGTGCACCAGGGCCCCATGTCATTTTTTGTTATCATGTTTGTTGTTAAAATTTGTTGTTTGCATTTTTGTTAACAACAAAATGTCATTTTTCGTTATTGTTGTCATTATCTGTATCGGTACTGATTTCAAACAAAGATTTTATTTTTGGTATTGTTATTGTTATTGGTATACACACAATATCTAGTTTTATTTATTTTTAATATATAAATAAAACTAGATATTGTGTGACATTTCATTATTAACGAAAACGAAAATGACACATTTTAACAACAAAAATGATAATGAAAACCGACATGGGGCCCTGGTGCATATCCCTACTGTTTGATTACTCAGACATGCTTCTAGGGGGATCCAGGAAGTTATACAGTGAGGCATGGCAAATCAGGGCTCAAGTCATGAGTAGCCAAGCAGGGAGCTGGAGGGTGGGAACTCAGCAGAGCTGAGGTTCCAGGATTTCCAAAGATGCAGTTACCCTGCTCTGCCATAATGGTTCTATGACAGTAATCCAATGTATCCTCTGGACACGTTTTCAGATTCCTGTGGGACCTGACAGCACAGATTCACCTTTTTGTGTCCTTCTGCTATTGGCAAGGGAAAGCAGACTGTGAGATTTCAGTAACTCTTGTGTGTTTTCAAGATCTTTTTGTGTGTAAGTATTTGCCCAAGTCCTTTTTATCACAATCATTTATGCACATCTCTGTTTTATATTATACAAAGGCACATGTGCATGCACAAAGAACATTTTTTCCCCCATTTGAAAAAATAAATGACTATCTATATTCAGGAGATCTATTTGCTGCCTTGTATAAGTCTGAGAGGACTTTTCTGAGTACTCAGCATTTGGCTTCACGTACAGGAAATTCCTTCTTAGGTTGAACAAAGCAATAAAGCGTTCTCGTGTACAGGAATGTATATTTGGTACCTTTCACTTTTCACTTATTTTTTAGTGCTGTAACAAGCAGCATGAACTGGATCAGTGTGATGGTTTGTTACAGTTTGGACTAGAATTCAGGTAGTAATAATGATTAACGTTTTTAATCATAGGGAAATTTCAGATTTTACGGGATCACAGTCAACCACCCTAAATCACAGTGGATTCAGGGTGGTGGCTGTGATCGTGTAAACATCGGTTTGAGCCCCACCAGATGTTCACCACTGTGAATTCCTGGTGGGGTGCAAAGCTAACCACGATCATGAATGGGGCAAAAGTAACATCTGTTACCTCACCCCATTCCTGATCATGGTCCAGACCACAGTATGGGACTGGGTGCAGTGGCCTGATTGGCCGCTGCTCCCGTCCGTCTCCCTGAGGGCGGGCAGCCGGTGGAGCATGGGGGGGGGGGG